>JANAVB010006997.1:0-245837 GCA_029216955.1 Iris pallida
ATTAGGAGCACAAGGCTAGTCATTTTCTTGAAACCAACTCCTCATGTATGATCTACTCGAGACGCCCTACATCCCTGACCTTCGTGTCCCACTCAGACATACCATCTTGTGCTTCATTTGCATCGCACAACTTTTGGGTTAATTTAGGCCTATTAATTATCCACCATATAATGTGACTGACTTCTAATTTAATTTCGGGACCCGACATCGATCCAACCTAGTCACCCAAATATACATGGCCCATGAAGCCTACTACCCACATGACACTTGTGTCCCATTTATTTGAGTATCCACATATTACTTACCCATGGTCATAAATACCTATTTAAATTTAATTATTGCACCATGTCCGATTTTGACCCGACCCGGCTCAACCGAACCCAACCCAAACTTCATGTTGCCCTCTCATGAATACCCACACACACTTTTTCCTACCAAAAATATTAAATACCTAGTTTTTTCACTTCAAATATTTAATGTATATTTTTTGATTTAAATCCCTAAAGATAATCTAATCCCCTATTTAATTCCAACCCTTGATTCCACTCCTATTAATCCAAACCATCATCTCCTCATGACAACACACCCACACCCTCATAGGCATGTGGCCGGCCCTAATCCCCATATTTTTCTCTCTACTTTTTGGATAGAATCCACACTCTCTCTCTTCCTACTTTCCAACCATTCCTTATACTATTTCCCACACAAATAACTTTCCTTCTTTCTTTCATTTAACAGCAGCCCCTTCATTTTTTGGCCGACACCATCATCTTCACAACACCAGCCTCCTTCCTCCTCCTCCTCCTCCTCCTTTTTTCTTCTTTAATATCTCCTCCACCATCATCATCCTCAACATCAACACTACTCCACCATCAACATCATCTTCCTCATCTCCATCTCCACCTCCATGGTCGAACTCCCATATCCACCACCATCCCTACTCAACCGCCACCACCATCAACCGCCATCATCATACACCATTACCACCTCCACCCGAACCACCTTCTTTCCTCCTCCTTCCACCCTCGGGCTCGGCCAGCCATGGCCGAGCAGCAGCGTAGCGCAGCACCAGCCAGCAACAACAACAACAACGCGAGCAGCAGCAGTAGCATACCGCACGCGCGTACAGCAGCTACGGCGCCGCCGTGGCCGTCGCCGACGAGCCCCCGGGCTACGCGTGGGCCGGGCACACCTCCCATGGCGGCCACCGTCCTTCAAGACGCGCCGTTTAGGCTATTCGTGCATTTCGTACAAAATTTCGTCGTGACGCGCTCGGATCGGATCCAGAATGTACGCTTCGAAGCAGCAACTTTGTGCACATTTTTTTGATTAAATTCGACCATTGGATCGATGATTGTTTTGCTCCATCACAATCTCGGCATAAAGATCTTCACTCCTCTCAAGTTTCGTCCGTTAATTTTATCGTTTGATACATCAAAACTTGCCACCAAGTTGACGCTCTAAATTGTATTATTTTTGGACAATTTTATGGAACCAACTTCGTGAGTTCGTATCTCCTCCATCGCAGCTTCGTCTGGCATGCTACTGGTTCCTATGAGCAGCTGGTATAACCCTCTTCCTACCCCTTAAGTTTTATTTTATTGTGAGCACGTTTGATTGGTTGAATTTGATGCCAAAGTTGGTCGTCCGAATTCGTAATTTCCAACTTGTTAAATTCTATTTTTGAACCGGGGACCCCGAATTCAATTTTTGACACCACCAGTAGACTTGTGGAATCGTTCTGGCACGTTTTCATATAAAGTTTGTTAGATTTGGAGGACGTGGGCCCTGACACGCATTTCGGTGCAAAGCGGGCCCCAAATCCGGGTTAACGGAACTTTTTGAGATCGGTTCATCGAAATCCAATTCTGGATATACCGTTGAGTTCGTATCGTCATTCTGGCTCGTTGACATATAATTTTTTTGAGTTTTGAGAACATTGGCTCCGACACGCTTTTCCGTGCGAATCAAAATTGACCAATTTGAGATCGGGTCAACGAAATCCAATTCTGGATATACCGTTGGGTTCGTATCGTCATTGTGGATTCGTGGACATATAATTTGTTAGATTTCGTGGACTAGTATTCTTGCACATTTTTTGGTAAAAAGCGGGTCCGACACGGACACCGTTTTGACCCAAAATTACCTTTTTGCCCCTGTATCCAAATTGGACTTATGGATAGGCTATCCTAGCTGATTTGACCATTCTGGACACGTTGGTGATGTTTGTATCATCATCCGACAATGTTTGTAGATATTTCTCTGTGTATTACCTTTTATTATAATTAATTCTTATTAAGTTCGTATTTCGGAATTAGTACAACGAAACTGAGATCAGTCGATTCCAGTGATCTCACATCGCTAAAATTGGCATGATGATCATGTGGATCACTGTGATAAGATTATTAATCTTACCATTGATTATCTTATCTCGATTTGCGTGTCGTAGATTTTGATGTACGAATAACGAGGTACAACTTGATATTTTAATTCTTAGATTAGAGTTGATCTTGTTTGACCAAGATATATGATATCTTGGTAGGTATGTTTAGGCTAGTTTTGACCTCGGTTGACCAAGTTTGACTGCTTTGACCAAAAGTCAACTATCAGTCAACACTTGGCCTAGAAATGTCTAGAACTTGGCCAGAGTTGACCAGTTGACCAAAAGTCAACTGTTAGTCAACATTAGCCTAGTTTGACCTAGAGTTGACCAGTTGATCAAAAGTCAACTGTAAGACAACCTTTGACCCAGTTTGACCTAGTTTGACTTGGTTTGACTTCCTGTGACCTAGTTTGACTTAGTTGGACTGAGATTGACCTAGATTACATAGCTTATACTATATAATCCTGCCTAACACAGTTGAACCCTAATTAGCTTATATATATCTCATCATTAGGTTTGTGGCATCACTCTGAGCATCGATCCCATTTAACAGCTCAGGACCGCAGGCGAGTACATTCACTGATTGTTTTCATTGTCTTGATATCTGCTATATTCGATTCAGTTGTAGTGTCTTACTTGATTTCCCGACACGATGGTTCACGGACTAGTATATGTCGGATCATGACATAAGATGTTGTTCCTGGATTTTCTTGGTATATTGGTACATTTCCTGTCTTGTTTCCTGCACTTGTATAGACACTGATTCCTGAGAGGGAGTAGCTACCCTCTTAGGGAATCCCGTGTCATGACGTGTCAAGTCCGGATCCATTATACTATTCGGGGAAGGGGAATTATTAGGGGCTATGTGATCAATACCATCCTGTCACTATATTCTTGTGCTCGTGCCACTCTCACCTCATGTAGGGTGTAGCAAGATCTTATTCCTTGTGTTCGTTATCCAGGTTGGCCGGTATGACCCTTTCCAGTAATTTTCATATGATTGTCGGGCCAAGTGGATAGCCTGTCCTGTACTTTCCCAAGCCGATCACATAACGCTCTAATAATTCATGGCATATTTTATATTTATTTTATTACATCATATATCCTACTCAGTTCCACATTCAGTACTTTTTTTACTATGTTACGATATTCAGTACTCACATGTTCTACATGATCTTATGCTAAACCTTGATTGGCGGCTAAGTTCTGTTCAGGAGAATGGTTATAACCTCGGTCCTTGTTTGGTTTATGGGTTGTAACTTGGCTTTCGAATAGCTCCCAAGCCATCCTATATTCTGTCTTGTATTTTATTATAATTGTCTCTTATAGAATTTGTCAATTCATATGGAACTGCTGTTAGTGTTTGTACTTGCTCATTTTCCTGACAGGATAACCATTGATGTTTACAGAGTGCATGTTAGCTGATTGCTCTACCTTTTACGGGTATGGCCAGGATAGAGTTTGATAAGACATTACCCCTGGAGCCCGTAGATGATATAGCCCCTGTTTAGACAGTTAGATAGGTTTGCCTGGACTGCGATCCAGCTAGTATTTTCAGACTGTAGTTTTAATATTATATTTTGAGTTTCTGTGATATGTTTATATCTCTGAGCTTGTGTTGGATCTTGAACTCCTTTCCAGTTTTTCTTTCTATCATATTTCCATTTCGTGCTATCTATCCTAGTTTGTCTTGTGATTGAGTTACGCCATATTATATCTCCGTGAGAAGATGACATGTACCCTTATATTTTGTCTAGTTGTAGTATTTATAGACGACCTATACAGCGTTCTACCGCCGATTCTGCGGCGTAGGCTGGACGTAACCACGTACTCGTGCCCCTAATCAGGGTGCGGGTCGTGACACATTTTTATGGTGGCCCATGCAGGTCAGAGTCGCAACTAGTGCGATTTCGTAGTGGTGCTTGACTTAGAGCGCTGCTACGAGCCTGCTATTAGGATATAGGTTCTAGGTTATGATAGGAGTTGCTCAATCACAGTTAGGAACTCTTGATAGATTCCAGGGATAACCCCTGAGAATCTTATTTCAAAAACTCTTGAATCTGTACCCTCTTGCCTCCATTTACACTTTCTTGATTTGTTGTTGATTTTGATTCCTGATGTTCGTTGTTGACTTTGATCATCGATCACACTCCGTCCGACTTGAATGATTGAAGAAAGGGTGCTATCTCTCTCCTCTTCAGATAGGGGGCGCCTTTCCATCTTTTTGCCTTCCATATAGACTCGGATCATGAGTCGAATTAGACTGACACCGTCATAGATCTCACAATATTTCAGAATAGATTGATATATATGAGCATCAAGATAAATTTGTGGATTGAATTAAAGTATATCCTGATAAGGTAAATGTCTGCTTTATTTATGGAGTTTAGAATTTATCGCAGCCATACAAGCTAGCATGACAAGGACATAGAGCCTGATTTTAGATATGCTTATCCTAGTTATGGAATTTGGATTTTCTTGCAGCCATACCGGTTGGCGTGGTAAGAATTCCAGATGACATGATTTTAGGGTGTATACCTTAATTATGGACTCTATCGTTTATTGCAACTATGCTTACTGACGTGCGAAAATTCTGGCAACATAATTTCAGGAAGACGTGTATGGTTATCAGATTATATCTTAAATCAGATCACATCGTTATGACCGGATAAGCAAGAACAAATTCTTATCATCATTCTTCCCCGTCTTGGTTAACTCTGTCTATCTACAGCCACAAGTAAGATTTTCTCAACATGATTGCTTTGTGTTCCATCTTTCCTATGATTTGACTAAACTCTTCTTCGCTAACCTCTTGGGTAATTCTTCTTGTCCTTTCCGATAATTGTTGAAAGTGCCTCATGGATTGATTCAAGAAAAGTTCGAAAAGTATATTTATCCTTGTATTACGAAATCGGAAGTTTGCATCCAGAGAAATACTGGCGAGGTATGACTTCAGATAACGGCATCATGGTTAAATATGTTTCTCGAATTCTACTTGGACCACTCCCTAAGCCTTTTGACTAACATCTTCTCCTTTATTTTGCAAAAAATTGTTTGGAAATATTTTACGGATTTGGCCAAGTTAAGTTCAGGAACCTATATTATCTGGCGTGGCAGCTGTGCACTGCAGCCATCCATCGTATTATGGAATAAGAAGTTAATCGCAGCCAGATGCACACTAGAGCGATAGTAACTTCTAGTGACATAATTACGGAGGTATATGGTTCTTGTGTTTTACTTCGACTACGTCCTAGGCATCTCGTTTGGCCTCGTACTATTCTTAGAAATATTTCGACAATCTTTCCTATCTTGCTTGACCCTTACCTTGTCTGAATATTGATATGGATTGCTAGACCCAGTCTTAGGCCCTTGTTATCTTCTATTTTTGATGATTGGATAGCCAAACCTTGTTAACAGATTCTGTAGTGTAACTATAATATGTTATTATGTGTGATTGTTATGAGTATATTTTTTCTAAGGATTTATTGGGTTGAGCTTATAGTACAGATATGAGTGACTGACTATAGTGGACTTAAAAACCATTAAGAAGGATTAGTTTGATAGTATAGATTGGTTTTAAGGTAACTAAGAAGGAGTAATGAGATATTATATTTTATGACTACAGATTAAGGACTAGAATCTTGTGCTTAGATTCTAAGGGGCAAAATGACATAGTTTTAAATGAAATAAGTTTGTTGAACCTGAACCAAAATACCTGTAGATAGAAACAACATAGATGATCGCAAGGGTAGCACAATGGGGTACTGTAGCCATAGCAGTTGTATGTTTTAGCTTGACCTATTAGATGATTTTAATTTCGAGGACAAATTTTTATAAGGTGGGTAGGATGTAAGCCCCCTGAATTTAGGGCTTATTTTTTTTCAAATTTATCAATAAATTATTTGCAATAGATATTATTATTTGATTTAATGTTCTTTTTCGTGACTTTGACTTCTGGAGTGTCAGGGATGCCAATCTCTGGAAACTCTCTTCATCAGTTTGTAGTAGACAAGATTACCTTCATATTGATATATCATGTCCCACCCAAACTTGTTCCCTTGTACTTTTTTTGCTTCACACAACTTCGGGTCAATTTAGACCATTTGATCTTTAAATAATTATTAATTGATTTTTCCACTTTTATCTTTGATCATCATATGCACGTTATCGTGACTTTTAATTTAGGAGCACAAGGCTAGTCATTTTCTTGAAACCAACTCCTCATGCATGATCTCCTCGAGACGCCCTACATCCCTGACCTTTGTGTCCCACTCAGAAACACCATCTTGTGCTTCATTTACTTCGCACAACTTTTGGGTTAATTTAGGCCAATTAATTATCCACCGTAGAATGTGACCTGACTTCCAATTTAATTTCGGGACCCGACGTCGATCCAACCTAGTCGACCCAAAATATAGACATGGCCTACATGAAGCCTACTACCCACATGACACTTGTGTCCCATTTATTTGAGTCCCCATATGTTACTTATTTACCCTTGATCATAAATACCTATTTAAATTCAATTATTGCACCATGTCCGATTTTGACCCGACCCGGCTCAACCGAACCCAACCCAAACATCATGTTGCCCCCTCATGAATACCCACACACACTTTTTCCTACAAAAAATATTAAATACCTAGTTTTTTCCACTTCAAATATTTAATGTATATTTCATTGACTTAAATCCCTAAAGAAATAATCTAATCTCCTATTTAATTCCAACCCTTGATTCCACTCCTATTTAATCCAAACCATCTATCTCCTCATGACAACACACCCACACCCTCCTAGGCATATGGCCGGCCCTAATCCCCATATTTTGCTCTCTCTACTTGTTGGATAGAATCCACACTCTCTCTCTTCCTACTTTCCAACCATTCCTTACTATTTCCGACACAAATAACTTTCCTCCTTTCTTTCATTTAACAGCAGCCCCCTTCATTTTTTTGGCCGACACCATCATCTTCACAACACCAGCCTCCTTCCTCCTCCTCCTCCTCCTCTTCTTCTTCTTCTTCTTCTTCTTCTTCTTCAACATCTCCTCCACCATCATCATCCTCAACATCAACACTAATCCACCATCATCATCATCTTCCTCATCTCCATCTCCACCTCCATGGTCGAACTCCCATCTCTACTACCATCCCTACTCAACCGCCACCACCATCAACCGCCATCATCATACACCATTACCACCTCCACCCGAACCACCTTCTTTTTCTCCTTCTTCCACCCTCGGGCTCGGCCAGCCATGGCCGAGCAGCAGCGCACTACAGCACTGGCCAGCAACAGCAACACGAGCAGCAGCAGCAACATGCCCCTTGCGCACACAGCAGCCACGGCGCCGCCGCGACCGTCGCCCTCGCCGACGAGCCCTCCAGGCTGCACGTGGGCCAGGCACACCTCCCGTGGCGGCCACCGTCCTCTGGGATGCACCGTCTAGGCTATTCGTGCATTTCACACAAAATCCTGTCGTGATGCGCTCGGATCGGATCCAGAATGTACGCTTCGAAGCAGCAACTTTGTACATGTTTTTTGAGAAATTCGACCGTTGGATCGACGATTTCTTTGCTCCATCAAAATTTTGGTATATAGCTCTTCACTCATCTTAAGTTTCGTCCGTTAATTTTATCGTTTGATACATCAAAACCGACCACCAAGTTGACGCTTTAAATTGTGTTATTTTTGGACAGTTTTGTGGAACCAACTTCGTGAGTTCGTATCTCCTCCATCGCAGCTCCGTCTGGCGTGCCACTGGTTCCTATGTGCAGCTGGTAAAACCCTCTTCCTATCCCTTAAGTTTTGTTTTATTGTGAGCACGTTTGATTGGTTGAATTTGACACCAAAGTTGGCCGTCCAAATTCGTAATTTCCAACTTGTTAAATACCATTTTTGAACCCGGGACTCCGAATTCAATTTTTGACACCACTAATAGACTCGTAGCGTCATTTTGGCACGTTTTCATATAAAGTTTATTAGATTTGGAGGACGTGGGCCCTGGCACACATTTCAGTGCAAAGCGGGCCCCACAGTCAAGGTCAACGAAACTTTTTGAGATCGACTCATCGGAATCCAATTCTGGATATACCGTTGAGTTCGTATCGTCATTCTGGACTCGTTGACATATAATTTGCTGAGTTTTGAGGACATTGGCTCCGATACGCTTTTTCGTACAAATCAAAATTTCAATGTCCTGGTCAACGGACCAATTTGAGATCGGGTCAACGAAATCCAATTCTGGATATACCGTTGGGTTCGTATCGTCATTCTGGATTCATGGACATATAATTTGTTAGGTTTAGTGGACTAGTATTCTTGCACATTTTTTGGTGCAAAGCGGGTCCGACACGGACACCGTTTTGACCCAAATTTACCTTTTTGCCCTTGTGTCCAAATTGGACTTATGGATAGGCTATCCTAGCTGATTTGACCATTCTGGACACGTTGGTGATGTTTGTTTCATCATCCGACAATATTTGTAGATATTTTTCTGTGTATTACCTTTTATTATAATTAATTCTTATTAAGTTCGTATTTCAGAACTAGTACAACGAAACTGAGATCAGTCGATTCCAGTGACCTCACATCGCTGAAATTGGCAAGATGATCATGTGGATCGCTGTGATAAGATTATTAACCTTACCGTTGATTATCTTATCTCGATTTGCGTGTCGTAAGTTTCGATGTAAGAATAACGAGGTACAACTTGATATTTTAATTCTTAGATTAGAGTTGATCCTGTTTGACCAAGATATATGGTATCTTGGTAGGTAAATATTAGGAATAGTATGCTTAGGCTAGTTTTGACCTCAGTTGACAAAGTTTGACTGCTTTGACCAAAAGTCAACTATCAGTCAACACTTGGCCTAGAAATGTCTAGAACTTGACCAGAGTTGACCAGTTGACCAACAGTCAACTGTTAGTCAACATTAGCCTAGTTTGACCTAGAGTTGACCAGTTGGTCAAAAGTCAACTGTAAGTCAACCTTTGACCCAGTTTGACCTAGTTTGACTTGGTTTGACTTCCTGTGACCTAGTTTGACTTAGTTGGACTGAGATTGCCTAGATTACATAGCTTATACTACATAATCCTACCTGACACTGTTGAACCCTAATTAGCTTATATATATATATATATCTCATCATTAGGTTTGTGGCGTCACTCTGAGCATCGACCCCATTTGACAGCTCAAGACCGCAGGCGAGTACATTCACTGATAGTTTTCATTGTTTTGATATCTGTTATATCCGATTCAGTTGTAGTATCTTACTTGATTTCCCGACACGATGGTTCACGGACTAGTATATGTCGGATCATGACATGAGATGTTGTTCCTGAATTTTCTTGGTATATTGGTACATTTTTTGTCTTGTTTCTTGTACTTGTATAGACACCGATTCCTGAGAGGAAGTAGCTACCCTCTTAGGGAATCCCGTGTCATGACGTGTCATGTCCGGATCCATTATACTATTCGGGGATGGGGAATTATTAGGGGCTATGTGATCAATACCATCATGTCACTATATTCTTGTGCTCGTGCCACTCTCACCTCACGTAGGGTGTAGCGAGATCTTATTCCTTGTGCTTGTTATCCAGGTTGGCCGGCATGACCCTTTCTAGTGATTTTCATGTGATTGTCGGGCCAAGTGGATAACATGTCCTGTACTTTCCCAAGCCGATCACATAACGCTCTAATAATTCACGGCACATTTTATATTTATTTTATTACATCATATATCCTACTCAGTTTCACATTCAGTACTTTTCTCACCATGTTATGATATTCAGTACTCACATGTTCTACATGATCTTATGCTAAACCTTGATTGGAGGCTAAGTTCTGTTCAGGAGAAGGGTTACAACCCCGATCCTTGTTTGGTTTACGGGTTATAACTTGGCTTCCGAATAGCTCCCAAGCCATCCTATATTCTGTCTTGTATTTCATTATAATTGCCTTTTATAGAATTTGTCAATTCATATGGAACTGCTGTTAGTGTTTGTACTCGATCATTTTCCTGACAGGATAACCGTTGATGTTTACAGAGTGCATGTTAGCTGATTGCTCTACCTTTTACAGGTATGGCTAGGATAGAGTTTGATGAGACATTACCCCTGGAGCCCGTAGATGATATATCCCCTGTTTAGACTGTTAGATAGGTTTTCCTGGACTGCGATCCAGCTAGTATTTTCAGACTGTATTTTTTATATTATATTTTGAGTTTCTGTGATGTGTTTATATCTCTGAGCTTGTGTTGGATCTTGAACTCCTTTCCAGTTTTCCTTTCTATCATATTTTCATTTCGTGCTATCTATCATAGTTTGTCTTATGATTGAGTTATGCCATATTATACCTTCGTGTGAAGATGATAGGTACCCTTATATTTTGTCTAGTTGTAGTATTTATAGACGACCTATACAGCATTCTACCGCCGATTCTGCAACATAGGCTGGACGTAACCACGCACTCGTGCCTCTAATCAGGGTGCGGGTCGTGACACCATTCTAGACATGGCTCCCCCAAAGAATCTTCGCAAGCTCCGGGGCCTGCAAGGATGCTTGGCATACATCAGAAGATTCATAGCAAATCTCTCTGGATGATGCTAATCCTTTACCAAACTGATAAAGAAAGGAGTTTCTTATGTCTGGACAGAAGATTGTCAGCACGTGTTCGACGACATCAAGAAATACCTCACTAGTCCTCCAGTACTGGTAGCACCGGTTGTGGGAAGGCCCTTTCTACTGTACGTTCGAGCTATGGACCATTCTCTCGGCGCTTTGCTAGCCCAGAGGAGCAACGAAGGCCACGAATAGGTAATCTACTATCTTAGTAGGACTATGATTGGTGTCAAACATCGGTATAATCCTGTTGAGAATGAGTATCTCACTCTAGTCTTCGCCATCCAAAAGACGTGATATTATATGGCTGGTCAGACAATTCACGTCATTTTCTGAGTCAATATCCTCAGAGTTCTCATGACTAAGCCAGGGGAACTAAACTCACGATTAGCCACATGGGCAATCCTTTTGACACCTTATGACATGGTGTTCGTCCCATAAAAGGCAGTTAAAGGTCAAGCATTGACCGACTTCATGGCAGCACATCCTGTACCATAGACGTCAAGACTCTACGACGGTATCCCTGACGAGGTCCTGGAGTCTAATGCAGTCACAGACAATCTTGTCTGGCAAATGTTCTTTGACAGTGCTTCGAGAATAGGACCTAAACGCAAAATCATCGCGAGGGTCGGAGTAGTCATCGTCACTCCTGATGGTCTAGTCATCTACCGTGCGTATTCTTTCATGGAGTCATGCACCAATAATGTTGCTGAGTACAACGCTCTCATCATCGGGCTCCAGCTCGCTGAACAGTTGGGGATCGACTACATCGAGGCCTATGACAACTCGAAGCTAATTATCAACCAGGTTCAAGGACGATATGAGGTTAGACATGAAGATTTGATCCCCCACTATCAGGCAGCAATCGACGTTATCTCTACATTCACAGGGTTCTTTATAGAACACATGCTCCTGTAGAAGCGTAAAAAAATGCTTCATGGACTTAGTCAAAGAAGTTAAGAATTTTATGCGAGCTACTCTCTACGCAAGTTACACTTTACGCGAGCTACTCTCTACGCAAGCTACACTTTAGGCTAGCTACTTTACGCGGGAGCTATTCATTGAACTCTACGCTGATGACAGACTGTCAGGCCGCATTTAATGCCAAAGATTTGGTCTGACAGAATGATTTTTTCTGACAGCATGCAGCACAGAAGTCAAGAAGATAGGATTTACACCAAACCCGATACTCGTCGTATAGTGTGCAGATGGGGCTACTTTACGCTCAATACAATCGCTTCTTTTACGCACGGTAGCTATTCGAGCTTTTACGCTCAAAGCTATTGTGGGCGTAAAGTCTATTTGGGCTACTTTTTACACTCAAGGCTATTGTAGCCACTTTACGCTGGAAAGTTTATTTTGGGCTATTTTACGCCCAGTTTGCCACTTTACGCTAGGAGTGTGTTTTGGGTCATTTTTATGCCCGATCTTTCCTGACCATTTAAGAACGTGGTTTGCCCACGTGGCTTTCATGCCACACTTCTCGAGGAACATGTGTACGTGCTCTCCCTATTTTGTTAAAGTAGTGGGACACGTGTCACCATGCGTAGAGATCAAACTCTACGTGGGACACGTGTCAACGTGCGTAGAGGATGAGTTGCATCGTGGGTGACAGTTACTAGCATAAAAACTCGATTTTGCTACTTTTTACGCACAAAGGGTTAAGTCTATAAATAGACTTATTTTTATCAAGAGATCAAGAGAGAGACAGGAGAGGAGATTCTGAGAAAAATCATACTTCCAGAGTGATATTCCCAGAAGTATTTCTTCAACTTTTTCTCAAGAACAGGGTGAAGCAAAGCAAGAAAGCATTCGACTGTGCCATCAGTGCCGTTGCTCGATACCTTTTCGGTGACTTAGTTCTTCCGATTGTTTGTTTTCTTAAAGCAGTTTTCTTCTTCATCATCGTATGGTCCAAGGAACAAAGTGATCGCTCTCAGATCAAACTTCCATAGCAATACTTCCCAGAACAATTTGTACTTCTTGTACTTTTTCTAGTTTTCTTTCAAAAGCCAATTTTAGGTATTTTGTTAAGTGAAACAAAATGGCGACTCTGCTGGGGACGACCTTCTCCTCTGACGAGAAGGCAATTGCTCAATATGATATGTGTCGGTCGGATCGACAAAGAAGACTCTGGTTGTGCACTTCGACCAGACTGCCTACGAAGAAATGCTCCGAACTGGGAGTAGTACTCGTTGCTCCAATGTTCAGAAATCGCGGAAGGCGCGAAAAGTTTGGATTCCTAAGTCCAAAGCATCCTCGGATCTCCCTACTATCTCTGAAGGCAAAGGAATCCTTCCTACTCCTGTTGTGGAGGCTCCCGTCTGTGACGAGGCTGTCTCTACTTCGGTGATACGCCATGGGCGTAAAAATCAGTCTCCCGTTTGTAACGTGGCAGACTCTCCATTTTTACGCTCTGAGCGTAAAAATCAAGTTTTACGCTCTGAGCGTAAAAATCAAGTTTTACGCCCCGCGCGTAAAAATATGTCTCCCGTCTGTGACGTGGTAGACTCCAAAGCTTTACGCTCTGCGCGTAAAAATATGTCTTCCATCTGTGACGTGGTAGACACACAAAATTTATGCTCCACGTGTAAAGGAAAATCTCCCGTCTATGACGTGGCAGATACTCATATTTTGCGCTCTACGCGTAAAGGTAAATCTCCTGTCTGTGACAGTGTAGATAAAATTCACAATGATGTCTTTACATCTACAGTGAATTTACCTGCACGCATGCAGCGTAAAAACATTGTTGGTAAAACTTCGGTTCTCCAACAACAGCCTTCTTATACTGCTTTATGCAAGGTATCAAACCTTCAAATTACGCGTAATGCTGATGGAGTCCTTAGTGCTCAAAAATCTCAGGATTTACGTACGCAACTCCAAGCACGTAAAAATGTACGGTTTGGTTCTGCTAATGCAGCCAGTAATCTTCTTTATACACAAGGGACTAAAAGTTTCTCTACTCCAAATGTAATAAAGAAGGCTACTCCCTCTACTCACTCTGATTTACACGAGTTGCTAGTACAAAAGCGTAAAAATAGACAATCTCCTGTGACACTCCCCCAAGAGAATCATCATTGTGAGTGTCACCAGATTGTAATCAAATGTTGTTGTTCGGCTTCTAAACGGTCAGTTTTTGATCGGTTAAGCTTCAATGCGCCTCAACAGCAAATTGATGACCAAGAACATGAGTTGTCTTATGCGTCAGTCAACATGGCATCTCATACCAACAGAGGACGACGTCCAAGACGCAACTCGTCCCAGACTCCAGGTCAACAATAATTCAACAGACTTCTTGATTCCTTTGAAGGAGTATATCAGAATACTCGATCAAGAAGACAAAGACACTTGCAAACTTCTGATTCAGAAGCTGGGGGTAGTCAATCTTTTGAGTTCGAAACTGATAGTGTCGATTCATACCTCTATACCAATCCCTCTGTATCTTCAAGAGAGGTTGAATCCTGTGCTATTGCGGATGAACCGGAGACATCATCTGCTAATACAGAACAACGTCTCTCTGCTGTTGAGCAATCACTAAAGGACATGCTTACCATGATGCAAAGCATGTACCAAATAATAATGACTCAGCAAACTGCTCAGCCGGCAGTAGTAACACCGGTGCAGGTAGCAGCACAAACTCAAGATAGTCAAGGGGTTGATATACCTTTGAATAATCAAGAACCTGCTGTCAATCAAAATTTTGCATCTCCAGATCCTATCATTCCAGAAGATGTACCGCCTCCGGTAGGGGTTACGGTACATCCAACAACTATTCAATCGAATGTGCTTCCTCAAACCAGTGAAGCTATTCAAGCAGTGCGTGAATTAAAAGCACAGTTTGAAGTTCTGAAGCACAAGGATCAGCTCCAGAGGTTAGGGATTAAGCAATCTTATCCTCCTCATTGGAATGACGTACCCTTTCCTCCGAAATTCAAGCCAAAATCGATGGTATTATTTGATGGAAAGGCTTCTCCTAGTCAGTATATCAATTATTTTGATATTATGACTGTGCATCTGCAGAAGAATGATGCTCTTCTTACCCGAGTTTTTATCGGATGCCTGACAGGTTCAGCTTACGATTGGTATCGTAGTCTACCCGACAATTGCATATCGTCTTTTGACGAATTTAAAGCAATGTTTCTCTTCCGCTTCTATGAAGGAGGCATGGACATGAATATGTCCTCCTTAATAGAAATCAAACAAAAGGAGAAGGAAGATACTAGGACGTTCATCGAACGTTTCCGACAGGCAACTCTGAAGATGCTTCCTGGTATGCCAGATTCAGCATTGATTGATACATGCAAGATGAATCTGCGACCATCCATTGCTGTCTTTACGGGTTCCCAATTCACAGATTGGGCCTCATTCATCATAGCAGCAGTTTCTGCCGAGACCAATGGTAGGTTGGCTCGTAAACACGGAATGATCTTTGCCTCAGAGGACAAAGGAAAGAAAGGCTCTTCTGGTAATATTTTCGGCAATCGTAATGGGAAAGGGAAGGAAACCCTTGTGGTTAATCTTTCAAAACCCAAAACGACGTCGAATAATTATGAGTCTTCCAAGCCAAAAGAAGAATACTCTTTCGATGACAGTGATATCCCAGGGATATTCCAATGTCTGGTAAAGAGTGGCAAACTCCAGATTCTAGAGCCAAAGAGGCCTAATGAGGTGAATCTGACTGACAATCCCAAGTATTGTATCTATCACAGATACATAAATCATCCTACCAAGGCTTGTTATGTCTTGAAGAAGAAAATCTAAGAGCTGATAAATGCCAATGCCATCGCTTTAACTAACGATGAGCATACGGTCACAACCAATATGGTTTCTCTTCAATTTGGAGGTTTTCCTCCACAGCAAGTCCCAGATGGAATTATCCCAATTCCTAAGACGACGATGAAGATTGTGAATATCCTGCCTGCCAGAGAGCAAAATGAAGGATTGTTGCCTCTCACACTAAAGAATGGTGAAATCATGTGGGTACATCCTGACTTAGTACCTGAAATGGAGGATAAAGGTAAAACTTCAAAATCCAAGAAAGGTAGAAAAGTTAAAACCTGTAACATGATTTCTCATGTTATTCCAGATCCTGATGATTTGGATCATCTTTGGGTTGGCATTCCTTTGGAGGATAGACTGGAAGGTTTAAGCATATGTCCTCCAAGTTTGGCTCATCGTACCAAGCTCAAACTTACTCATCAGCAGTGGTTAGCTATGAATAATGTCCCCTTATACAGGGCACAACAAGTCTTTGCTGCTTATGAAAAAGCTCCTACAGGGATTTTTCCTCGTGTCTCGAATACTCCTTTTCCTGTGGTTACAGAGGTTTCTGTCTCTTCTTCCTCTGTTAAACCATTCATTGAAAGTCCACTGCCCATTCACTTGTACAGTCAACAATCAGTCCATCTCATGAGAAAGATGGGCTACGACTTTCAAAAGGCAGAAGGTTTGAACTATGATAAAGGAATACGACTTCCTTAACAAATTCAAAGTCAAAAATCTACTGTTGGATTGGGTTCTGAGCTTCCTCATAAAAATTCTCGAAAGAAGAAGACTAAGGGAAAGAAGACTAAATCCTGTAATATGGGACTTCCTTCTCCTGAGTCTGAAGAAGAAACCTTTGCTGGTACAAGATCTGGGAAAGAGTACCACAAAGACTATGAGGGATCTTCCAAAGAAGCAGAGGACGTTGTGAAAACAATACCAGTTCAACCATCTCCTATTCCTGCTAAACCATCGGTGGTTGAGAAAGGGAAACAGAAAGCAGCACGCTTTGATGTCCCTTTGAAATCTGCTTCAAATCAAAGGGTGGTGATAAAGCCCTACAAATTTGATATTCTAGCCCAGTTAGCCAATACTCCGGCTAGACTCTCTATATTCGAGCTGCTTCGTCTTTCTAAAGAAAGCATGAAGACTTTGAGTGAAGCTTTGCTACAAGCAGACTCATGCTTAGCTCAACTCAAGAGTCCTGACAATACACCAGTGTCGTGTCCACAATGTCATAGTGTGATGGAGGCAATTCCTAACATTACCTTCACACAAGAAGATATGCTGTGGAAGCATAACAAACACGACATGCCTTTGTGCTACACTGGGTATATTGAATCCACTGAAATTGACAGGATTTATATTGATCCTGGGTCTTCTATTAGCATTATTCTTCAGAGTATGCTAAGACCTTTGAGGATTCCTACTAGTGATTTGACTTACACTAGTACCACAATAGTTGGTTTCAACTCTGGCAAGAGTAAACCACTGGGGAAGATTCGTCTGAAGATTCAGATTGGTGATCTTCGAACTATGGCAACCTTCTATGTTATCAACTCAGACGTATCCTACAACATCCTTCTTGGAAGACCGTAGATACATGAGCATAACATTGTGTCTTCAACTCTCCCCCAATGCTTCAAGTACGTGGATTCCCAAGGGGTTGTGAAGACTGAGTTTGCTGATATCAATCCTTTCAAGGGCGTCGAAGCCTATTTTTCTGACTCAATGCTCTACAAACAAGAGTATGTGAAGGAGATATCAGATATAGCTGAAGATCGATCACCTGCTGAAGATCAATCTGTCAATGAAGATCCTCCAAAAGAGCAACCTTTGAAGATCAAAGTCAAAGGTCGAATCCAACCCCAATCTGTCAATGGTCAACCTCTGGTGATCAAGGTCAAAGGAAGAACTTGAGCTTCATCTGAGAAATCAGTGAGTATTCCTGCCAAGAGCCAAGTTCAACCTCTCATGATCAAAGTCAAGGGACGTACTTCTCGTACGAATGATCCAGAACCACCGCTGATCATCAACCTTGGCAAGTCTACGCAGAAGACGGATGACGGTCCGTTAATAATCAATCCGAAGCGTAGCAGTCAAATTATAAATGATGTAAATATTGATCATTCTGTACTTTCTAATATCAATGAAGATTTCCTTTTTGAGTATATGGCTGTCAAATTTGTTGAAAGAATGACTTTATCTTCTGATGACCAAAGTCATCAATATAAAGATGACATAGAGGAAACTTTATACATTGACCATAAGGAAAATTCTTTTCCTCCTCATGTCGATATAGGACCTTATGCTCAAAAGTTCCTAACATCTTCTCCATATCTTCTTCCTGTAGCTGCTTCATCACAAGCTTGTGTAACTTATAGACGTCACGAAGAATCATGTTTTGTGGTTCTGTCTAATAAGAAAAATAAGCACCAAATTGTGTTTGGTCTGGCTTGAAATATCCATGTTGCTCAGACAGATGATCTTAGAGATAAAGATAGAGGAAGAATCCGAATTGACAAATATAGTCAACAATCTCTCAAGATTATTCAAAATATAGGATATGATTTGAAGACTATGCCGGGTCTTAATCAAGGTAAGGGTAGACGATTACCATTATGTGGTGATCCGTTTTACCAGAAAACTCGTCATGGGTTGGGATATGATCCGTCCCACATGTTTAATGATGATATACGAGAAGAATTCGCTTATAGTTCTTCACAGTCCTCAGATTCGGAAGAAATCCAATTCATCGAATCTGATACATTCCACTCCTCATATGCTAGAGGAGACTATTATGATGAATCTGAGTGTGTATTCTCTCAGTCAACATGGTTCAAACTGAGGGTGAATCTGAGCCATTTGAAAATGACCCTTGGGCCCAACAGATGGACACTCAGTGGGAGCTTCGTTTTGAACAGCGACAGCCACCTACAGAGGATGAGATTGTCCAGATTGATGTTGGAGACGGAACAACGTCCAAGCCAATATTCATCAGTAAAAACCTCTTCAAAGATGAAAAGGAAGAGCTGATAAAACTGATTAAAGAATATATTGATATCTTTGCATGGAGTTATGAGGATATGCCGGGTCTAGATCCTAAAGTTGCTACTCATAAACTCAATATTCTTCCTAATGCCAAGCCTGTAAAACAACAGCAGCGGCATTTTCGACCAGATATGATGGATGCAATTGAAGCGGAAGTCAAAAAATTGATTACATGTGGCTTTGTTCGTGAAGAATAACACCCAGACTTGGTTGCCAACATTGTTCCTGTTATGAAGTAGAACGGAAAAGTCCGAGTTTGCATAGATTTTCGAGATCTTAATGCAGCTTGTCCAAAGGACGAATTTCCACTTCCGATTACCGATGCCATGATAGACAATACATGCGGTTTTGAACGCATGTCTTTCATGGATAGATTCTCAGGATACAATCAGATTAAGATGCATCCAGGAGATGAGAAGCATACTGCTTTTCGTACACCTCTTGGAGTTTACTGCTATATGGTTATGCCGTTTGGTCTTAAAAACGCCGGTGCCACGTATCAACGGGCTATGAGCAACATCTTTCAAGAACATCTACGGAAGACAGTTGAATGTTACGTAGATGACATTGCTGTCAAAAGTCGATCAAAGGATGATCAAATTCAAGACTTGAAGATAGTATTTGAGTTGATGCGCCAACATCAATTGAAGATGAATCCTGCTAAGTCTTTCTTAGGGGTGTCCAATGGCAAGTTTTTGGGATTTGTCATTACTTCTCAGGGTATTCATGTTAATCCTGACAAAATTAAAGCTATTCTTGAAATGCGTCCTCCACGCAATCTAAAAGAACTCCGCGGCTTCCAGGGTCGCATTGCTTATATAAGGAGATTCATATCCAATCTCTCTGGGAGATGTCAACCTTTCTCCCGTCTATTAAAGAAAGGTGTATCATTTGTCTGGGATGAAGCATGTCAAAAAGCTTTCAATGACATCAAGCAATACCTTACAAATCCACCTATTTTGGTACCTCTAGTGGTAGGAAGACCATTTTTGCTATATGCTCGAGCCTTAGATCATTCACTTGGTGCTCTTCTTGCCCAGAAAAGTGATATAGGTCATGAACAGGCAATTTATTATCTTAGCCGAATGATGGTCGGAGCTGAACACAGGTATACTCCTGTAGAAAAGGAATGTCTGGCCTTGGTTTTCGATGTTCAAAAGACACGACATTATGTGTCAGGACAGACTATTCATGTCATCTCCAGAATAAATCATATTCGGGTATTGATGAGAAAACCGAGCATTCTTAACTCCAGGTTAGCTACCTGGGCGATCTTGCTCACTCCTTATGATATGGTCTATGTACCTCAAAAATCAGTGAAGGGTCAAGCATTAGCTGATTTCTTAGCAGCTCACCCTATACCTGAAACATCGAAGCTATATGAGGATATTCCAGATGAAGTCGTAGATTGCAACATGACTTTAAAGGATGACATTTGGCAATTATACTTTGATGGAGCATCACGGGTCGGACCTAAAGGCAATATTGTCTCCGGAGTAGGAATCGTCTTGGTTTCTCCTGACAAAATGGTCATATACCGTGTTTATTCTCTCAATGAGCCATGCTCCAACAATGTGGCAGAATATAATGCTCTGCTGATTGGTCTCCAAGTAGCAAAACAGTTGGACATTGAGTTCCTGGAAGCTTATGGAGACTCTCAACTGATTGTTAATCAGGTTAGAGGGACATATGAAGTCAGGAACCCCGACCTCATCCCTTATCATCAAGTGGTAATCGAATTAGTCCTTTCATTCAAAGGATTCTTTATCAAATTTGTACCACGTTTTCAGAATTTGGAAGCTGATAACCTTGCTAGTTTAGCGACAGATTTAGCTGTTCCAATTCGAAGACAAAACACCATTACTTTGTTGGATCAAGACTTATTCTGTGTTAAGAATAATTTGCATATTGAACAGAGTTATACTACAGAATCAAGTTCCCAACAGAGGGATTGGAGAAGTCCATTCATTGATTATGCGGTTCATGAGATTTTACCTAAAGATCCAAAAGAAGCTGCATCAATTAAGAGATGATCATTTCGATTCTATTATGATTCTTCTTTACATATGTTATATCGTCGTTCTTATGACGGACTTTTACTGCGTTGTCTCTCTGAGAGTGAAGCCAAGCAAATACTCCGTGAAGCTCATGATGGTGTTTGTGGTGCTCATCAACCTGGTCCAAAATTACAGGACCGCATTCGAAGAATGGGGTATTAATGGCCATCCATGATAGCAGATGCTGTGAATTATGCCAGACGGTGTAAAGCATGTCAGATTCATGCTGATTTTATTCATCTACCGTCTGAATTCCTACATCCTACAGCAGCTTCTTGGCCCTTCGAAGCTTGGGGCATGGATATTATTGGTCCTATTAACCCTCCTTCTGTTAAAGGACATCAGTTTATATTGGCTATAACCGATTATTTTTCTAAATGGGCAGAAGCAGTTCCCCTTGCTAAAGTGAAAACATCTAATATGATTAGCTTCATCAAACACCATGTCATTTATCGCTTCAGGATTCCCCGACGGATAATTTATGACAATGGACCACAATTTGCCAGTCAGGCATTTTATCGGTTCTGTGATAAGAATCAGATCCAAAACCTGGCTTCTACGGCTTATAATCCAGCTGCTAATGGTTTGACCGAAGCCTTCAACAAGACAATCACCAAACTTCTCAAAAAGTTCGTCTCTTCTAATAAACGTGATTGGAATGAGAAACTTGGAGAATGTTTATGGGCTTACCGAACGACAGTCCGAACTCCTACTGGTTTTACACCATTTTTACTGGTTTACGAATGTGAGGCTATTCTTCCATTGGAAATCCAGATTCCATCTCTTCGAATAGCCATTGCTAATGAGCTAACTACAGAGAACAATGATCGCTTACGACTTCAAGAACTTGAAGGATTGGACGAGAAGCGTCTTCAAGCACAACAACATATTGAGCTATATCAAGCCCGCATATCTCGAGCTTTCAATCGTAAAGTTAAAGAGAGGGTATTCAAAATCGGTGAACTAGTTCTAGCTGTTCGAAGACCGATGGTGATGACTCATAAGAGCAAAGGGAAATTCTAAGCAAAATGGGAAGGCCCTTATGTCATCGAGACAGTTTTCTCCAACGGTGCCTATAGGTTGTCTAAACCTAATGGAGATTTGCTCATGATGCCTATCAATGGCAAATTCTTGAAGAAATATTATGTTTGATTTTTCTTCTTTATTCCCCAGCTACCAATGTTTGGTTAAGCTGATTACTTGTCTCCTTGGAGAGAATTTTAATCTTTTATCTTACCAGTTGATTAAAAAGTGGGATTTATTATTTATCATGTTTTCATGATCTCTGAATATGTATTAAGTCTACTTCTTTTCCTATCTATCATGTCCATTTGGCCTCTGAATAGATATTAATCTATTTTTCTTTGAGTTGTTACGATCTGTCACGTTCATATTACCTCTGATAGTATCGTATACTCTAAACAGAAAATGAGATTTCATTATCTATCATGTCCATATTACCTCTGGATAGATACAATTTATTGAATTTAGAAAACTTATCATGTCCATATTACCTCTGATAAGTGTTTTCTATCTCATAGCTATTGTTTAAATTCAAAATAAATAATAGGATCACGAATAAATATTTTATTCATTTTTGTAAAAAATACAGAGTGAAAAAGATAGAAGATTACAAAAAGCTCTTTATTTTGCCTAAGGCGGAGCTGATAAGTCTCCTACTATTTTCTGCAGCTCTGCTAGACGCTTGTCACGAGAGCTCAAAACAGTCTTGGTAGCTTCGGCACGTCGAGCTTCAGGAGTGCATATATGAGAAAGTCCAGCAAAACTGATTATCATCTTGTCCTTAGATTCGTCAAGGGTTTTGATGGTAGATTCAGTTCCGAAGACTTGCTCTTCAAAAATTGAGCTCTGAGTTAGGTGCTGGTCCCGGGCCATGATCATCTGCTCCTTCTCTGCCTTCAAGCGAGCTAGCTCTGCCTCGATTTTGCGAATTCTATTATTTTGTTGATGAATTCTTATATTCGAAGTTTCATAGGCTTCCTTATGTCTATCCAGCTCAGGTTTTGCTCCAGCCAAAAAAGTTTTTTTCTTTCGCCACCTTGATGCTGTACTCATGGAGGGCTTCCTTGAAAGTCATCTTCCGAGCAAGGTATTCAGCCGATAATGCGTCATACTCCTCTTGGATGAGACTTTCAATGGTTTCACTTGACAGCTTCAGATATTCTTTGATGGGCTGTTCAAGTCCCTCCACGATTTTCTCCAACGCTGCTGCTCTCGCCGCATCATTGAACATGGCAACATTTCGGATGGTAAGAGCGATCGCCGCCTTTAAGCTCTCATAATTGAGGCCCTTATACGTTGTGACAATATCTACCAAGTCTTTTCTCTGAAGACTAGGAGCAGATGTTGTTGCCGTGATAGCAGGCTGAGATGAAGCCATTGTTGTTACTGCTACCATAGCCAACTGCTTCCCAGGAGCTTCAGGAACAGTGTCTTCAATATTTGTTACTCCAACCATTTCTGGAGCTGAAACTACTAGAGTTTCGGTGGCGGTAATAGGTGCGGGTGGAATGACAGTTGTGGCAGCTGACTCCGGTTCTGGCATTGACTCTTCAGAAACTTGTACTGGATCGGCAGTAATAGCAGAAGATACTATTACAACTTCCCCAGCTTTAGTTGGTGACTTGAGTATGCCTTCATCACCTTCTTCAGCTATAGGCTCTGCAGGATCTTCAAGTATTTCAGTTGTAGTGAATTCTTCTACAACTGATTCTTCATTAAAGTCTAGTTCTTCCTCAGCAGCCTCCTCATCATCTACAGTAAGATCTACTGTAGTTTCTTCCTTATCCTTGCCCTCAGCAGGAGAGGACACTTCTGGCTGAGCCTGTATTTCTGGCTCTTGTTGTACCTCCATAGATGGAGGACATTCTTCTTGAGACTCCACTTTGGGTTCTCGTAATACCTCTTCTTGAGCATCTTCTTCTTCTGAAGAAGCCTCCTCCTCAGATTCCTCGTTTTTCTCATAAATATCTTCTTGAGGAGGATGAGGAGCCACAAGCTTCGGGGCAATGATAACACCTACAAAAATTAAACAATATAAGTTAATATACAAAAAATAATAGTTTTGTATGGATTTTGTATAAATTATATTTACCTGGAGTAGGTGTGGGACACTCCAAGTACGCATCATAATCCCTATCCCAGTCTTCATCGTCAAAATTGATAGCTGGTTCATCGAATGGGATGGGCTCTTGATCAACAATATGTACTGGGGCGATGTCTTCAGCAACTTGTGCCTTTTGTGGCAAAGTTAAATGAAGTGCTGAGCTGAGACGTCCCGGAGATAGGACTACCGCAGGTGCTGCTGGTTGAGATACTGAAGATCCTTCTTCAGGGTGAACTGAAGAAGATGCTACATATTGCGGCTCATCCACCTGAGTGTCACTCTCCGGAGTAGAGGCTCTTGATTTGGAAGGAACTTTTGTGGTAGCCTTCTTCTTCTTCTTCTTCTCCGGGGTTTTCTCTGGAAGAGTGACGGATGCACTTTGTTTCCGTTTACGGGACTTGCCAATAATAATAGGTTCTATAGCCTTTTCCCTAACTCCTGTAGCGATAACTTCCAGATATGGATCTGGAACGGCAGCATCGTCAGGGATGTCTGATGGTACCCTGATTGGCTCCTCAACATTCCCTTCCTTGGGCCATCTCAGACTACCTCTCATGTTGTAGCCATGGGCAAAGGAACGAATGGAAGCATAAAAGTGAGCATACGTATGAAGTATACGTAGCTTGGTAGTGCTGGTAGCGGTTGAGACTCTGAATTTGGCACCAGTACGGGCAGTACTAAAATATCTCCAACCTCTTGCACCATCAAGCAGTTTCCTATAGTGACGAAAACTGGTAGAGGGATTACCAACATGAAGTTGGTCATACCCAAATTGGCGAGCGAACCTACTGGGTAGATATGGTTCGAATGCACAATTGTCTTCATTTTTGTACATCAGGTGAGAGGGTCTGAAGTACTGTAGCCATCTGAAGACTGATGGTGACAATAAAGTTCCTCCTTTAACTTCATCTTCAAATTGAACGCCGAAGCAGTCGGCTGGAACTTGTGGCCGGGTACAGAAAAAGTTCCAGCCATAAGAATAGTTCAAAACTGCCCGGGTATCTGCCACTGTCGTGGCAGTCCATGTAGCTTTGTTAAACTTCTGGAGGAAGACCTCCGCATCATCTCCCGGGCCTGGTGGCAACAAATTGCAGTTGTGGTGCAACTGCTAGCCCATCAAGTAAGTGTAGGGCATTTCTACCCTGGGGAATACGTTCCGATGAGGAGCGTTGTTGATTAGCTCCTCACCAAAAGTTCTCAAACCTGCGTTTACTCGGCATACCATTGCCGATAGCAGGATTCTGACTTTAAACACCAAACGTACCGCTGGCCATAGCACGTTACAGTGGATTCTATCAACTGTACCTGTCCCCGGTACAACCCATCATCTCAACCATAAAGAAAGGAAGCCTGCCAGCAAGGCTTTCCTGGAGATCTTCTGGCTGCCATATCGGAGGAAGCTCAAGGCTTCGGTTCCAGCAGGGAATTCTCCAGTCTTGGTGGACAAATATTTGTTCGAGAATTTGTAGACAATCATCATATCCCGTATTTTATCAGTCGGGATTGTTGAACCAGTATTGATAGTTGGAGCTTTGTTTTCCTGGAATCTTTCTTTATCATCCTTGGATATTTTATCCTTATGGAAGAAGAGATATGTTATCCACTTGTTGATATATGCTAGATGAGATCCACTCTCATGCATAGTAGTGCAAATCATGTAGTGGCACATTAGTTTTTCATATACCTCAACCAACTGAGGGTTTTTCTCCCTGATTTCAGCAAGTTCCCGGTTGGAGGGAACATATTCTTCATATGGGGCTTCCCCCATTGGCAGCTTTGAGATGAATTGCATCTCATGGAGTACGAGACCCATTTCACCTTTTGGGGTCGCAAAAGTTCCAGTTGAACTTATATATATATATCTCCATCAGGGCCATGAACAAGTTGCTGTTCGGTGGTATGCCCTGACTAGTGGAAGCTACTGCTTCATACAGACCGATGTCTTTCAGCTTCGTCTGGAAGTTCTTCATCATCCAAACGCTAATTTGGATCCAGTTCTGGTTAAATGGAGTCAACCATCCCGGTAGCCTAGGGTTTGTCTGGAGATATAATAACGCAGCCCTTATGAACTTATTGACGAACATTTGGGTCTGCACCGGTTGGATTAAGGCAGAATCTTCACTCGGAGTAAATCCTGGCAAGAGGCCAGAGAAATGAATGACACCGCCATTGGGAACACTGACGTAATACCCCATATCGTTGGCATGATCCCTCTTGAATATGATTCTACCCGGCCTTCCATGACAGCTGGGAGTCAGATTTCACAGCATTTGTCGGGGATGGGTGGCATGGATGAATGCGGACAAGGGGTAATCTCTATCCATGTCAGGGAGATACATTGCTCTATCCCCAGACTTGAACACCCAAGACTCCTTCTTAGGGTGTGTTTGTGACTTGCAGTCTATTGCATCCCCAAATAAGAAAGCTGGTTTTGTAAATTGTTGTTCATTCAGTGAGGTCAACAATTCTCCATTAATCATGGATAGCAGCATTCTATCCCCTTGGGCAGCTATCAATTGTGCTCTCTCTACGGGGTAGTCCTGATTCGATTGGGGAAACACTACATGAGACAGATTCTCCAAATAATTCGAGCCCACCATACCAACTGATGAGCCAAAGACTTCTGCGAGTGGGTGAGCTTGCAAATCCACTGCCAAAAGAAAAAGAAAAAAAAAAAGAAAAAGAAAAATCAAGGTCAAAGGAAGAACTTGAGCTTCATCTGAGGTCAAAGGAAGAACTTGATCAAGGTCAAAGGAAGAACTTGAGCTTCATCTGAGAAATCAGTGAGTATTCCTGCCAAGAGCCAAGTTCAACCTCTCATGATCAAAGTCAAGGGACGTACTTCTCGTACGAATGATCCAGAACCACCGCTGATCATCAACCTTGGCAAGTCTACGCAGAAGACGGATGACGGTCCGTTAATAATCAATCCGAAGCGTAGCAGTCAAATTATAAATGATGTAAATATTGATCATTCTGTACTTTCTAATATCAATGAAGATTTCCTTTTTGAGTATATGGCTGTCAAATTTGTTGAAAGAATGACTTTATCTTCTGATGACCAAAGTCATCAATATAAAGATGACATAGAGGAAACTTTATACATTGACCATAAGGAAAATTCTTTTCCTCCTCATGTCGATATAGGACCTTATGCTCAAAAGTTCCTAACATCTTCTCCATATCTTCTTCCTGTAGCTGCTTCATCACAAGCTTGTGTAACTTATAGACGTCACGAAGAATCATGTTTTGTGGTTCTGTCTAATAAGAAAAATAAGCACCAAATTGTATTTGGTCTGGCTTGAAATATCCATGTTGCTCAGACAGATGATCTTAGAGATAAAGATAGAGGAAGAATCCGAATTGACAAATATAGTCAACAATCTCTCAAGATTATTCAAAATATAGGATATAATTTGAAGACTATGCCGGGTCTTAATCAAGGTAAGGGTAGACGATTACCATTATGTGGTGATCCGTTTTACCAGAAAACTCGTCATGGGTTGGGATATGATCCGTCCCACATGTTTAATGATGATATACGAGAAGAATTCGCTTATAGTTCTTCACAGTCCTCAGATTCGGAAGAAATCCAATTCATCGAATCTGATACATTCCACTCCTCATATGCTAGAGGAGACTATTATGATGAATCTGAGTGTGTATTCTCTCAGTCAACATGGTTCAAACTGAGGGTGAATCTGAGCCATTTGAAAATGACCCTTGGGCCCAACAGATGGATACTCAGTGGGAGCTTCGTTTTGAACAGCGACAGCCACCTACAGAGGATGAGATTGTCCAGATTGATGTTGGAGACGGAACAACGTCCAAGCCAATATTCATCAGTAAAAACCTCTTCAAAGATGAAAAGGAAGAGCTGATAAAACTGATTAAAGAATATATTGATATCTTTGCATGGAGTTATGAGGATATGCCGGGTCTAGATCCTAAAGTTGCTACTCATAAACTCAATATTCTTCCTAATGCCAAGCCTGTAAAACAACAGCAGCGGCATTTTCGACCAGATATGATGGATGCAATTGAAGCGGAAGTCAAAAAATTGATTACATGTGGCTTTGTTCGTGAAGAATAACACCCAGACTTGGTTGCCAACATTGTTCCTGTTATGAAGTAGAACGGAAAAGTCCGAGTTTGCATAGATTTTCGAGATCTTAATGCAGCTTGTCCAAAGGACGAATTTCCACTTCCGATTACCGATGCCATGATAGACAATACATGCGGTTTTGAACGCATGTCTTTCATGGATAGATTCTCAGGATACAATCAGATTAAGATGCATCCAGGAGATGAGAAGCATACTGCTTTTCGTACACCTCTTGGAGTTTACTGCTATATGGTTATGCCGTTTGGTCTTAAAAACGCCGGTGCCACGTATCAACGGGCTATGAGCAACATCTTTCAAGAACATCTACGGAAGACAGTTGAATGTTACGTAGACGACATTGCTGTCAAAAGTCGATCAAAGGATGATCAAATTCAAGACTTGAAGATAGTATTTGAGTTGATGCGCCAACATCAATTGAAGATGAATCCTGCTAAGTCTTTCTTAGGGGTGTCCAATGGCAAGTTTTTGGGATTTGTCATTACTTCTCAGGGTATTCATGTTAATCCTGACAAAATTAAAGCTATTCTTGAAATGTGTCCTCCACGCAATCTAAAAGAACTCCGCGGCTTCCAGGGTCGCATTGCTTATATAAGGAGATTCATATCCAATCTCTCTGGGAGATGTCAACCTTTCTCCCGTCTATTAAAGAAAGGTGTATCATTTGTCTGGGATGAAGCATGTCAAAAAGCTTTCAATGACATCAAGCAATACCTTACAAATCCACCTATTTTGGTACCTCTAGTGGTAGGAAGACCATTTTTGCTATATGTTCGAGCCTTAGATCATTCACTTGGTGCTCTTCTTGCACAGAAAAGTGATATAGGTCATGAACAGGCAATTTATTATCTTAGCCGAATGATGGTCGGAGCTGAACACAGGTATACTCCTGTAGAAAAGGAATGTCTGGCCTTGGTTTTCGATGTTCAAAAGACACGACATTATGTGTCAGGACAGACTATTCATGTCATCTCCAGAATAAATCATATTCGGGTATTGATGAGAAAACCGAGCATTCTTAACTCCAAGTTAGCTACCTGGGCGATCTTGCTCACTCCTTATGATATGGTCTATGTACCTCAAAAATCAGTGAAGGGTCAAGCATTAGCTGATTTCTTAGCAGCTCACCCTATACCTGAAACATCGAAGCTATATGAGGATATTCCAGATGAAGTCGTAGATTGCAACATGACTTTAAAGGATGACATTTGGCAATTATACTTTGATGGAGCATCACGGGTCGGACCTAAAGGCAATATTGTCTCCGGAGTAGGAATCGTCTTGGTTTCTCCTGACAAAATGGTCATATACCGTGTTTATTCTCTCAATGAGCCATGCTCCAACAATGTGGCAGAATATAATGCTCTGCTGATTGGTCTCCAAGTAGCAAAACAGTTGGACATTGAGTTCCTGGAAGCTTATGGAGACTCTCAACTGATTGTTAATCAGGTTAGAGGGACATATGAAGTCAGGAACCCCGACCTCATCCCTTATCATCAAGTGGTAATCGAATTAGTCCTTTCATTCAAAGGATTCTTTATCAAATTTGTACCACGTTTTCAGAATTTGGAAGCTGATAACCTTGCTAGTTTAGCGACAGATTTAGCTGTTCCAATTCGAAGACAAAACACCATTACTTTGTTGGATCAAGACTTATTCTGTGTTAAGAATAATTTGCATATTGAACAGAGTTATACTACAGAATCAAGTTCCCAACAGAGGGATTGGAGAAGTCCATTCATTGATTATGCGGTTCATGAGATTTTACCTAAAGATCCAAAAGAAGCTGCATCAATTAAGAGATGATCATTTCGATTCTATTATGATTCTTTTTTACATATGTTATATCGTCGTTCTTATGACGGACTTTTACTGCGTTGTCTCTCTGAGAGTGAAGCCAAGCAAATACTCCGTGAAGCTCATGATGGTGTTTGTGGTGCTCATCAACCTGGTCCAAAATTACAGGACCGCATTCGAAGAATGGGGTATTAATGGCCATCCATGATAGCAGATGCTGTGAATTATGCCAGACGGTGTAAAGCATGTCAGATTCATGCTGATTTTATTCATCTACCGTCTGAATTCCTACATCCTACAGTAGCTTCTTGGCCCTTCGAAGCTTGGGGCATGGATATTATTGGTCCTATTAACCCTCCTTCTGTTAAAGGACATCAGTTTATATTGGCTATAACCGATTATTTTTCTAAATGGGCAGAAGCAGTTCCCCTTGCTAAAGTGAAAACATCTAATATGATTAGCTTCATCAAACACCATGTCATTTATCGCTTCAGGATTCCCCGACGGATAATTTATGACAATGGACCACAATTTGCCAGTCAGGCATTTTATCGGTTCTGTGATAAGAATCAGATCCAAAACCTGGCTTCTACGGCTTATAATCCAGCTGCTAATGGTTTGACCGAAGCCTTCAACAAGACAATCACCAAACTTCTCAAAAAGTTCGTCTCTTCTAATAAACGTGATTGGAATGAGAAACTTGGAGAATGTTTATGGGCTTACCGAACGACAGTCCGAACTCCTACTAGTTTTACACCATTTTTACTGGTTTACGAATGTGAGGCTATTCTTCCATTGGAAATCCAGATTCCATCTCTTCGAATAGCCATTGCTAATGAGCTAACTACAGAGAACAATGATCGCTTACGACTTCAAGAACTTGAAGGATTGGACGAGAAGCGTCTTCAAGCACAACAACATATTGAGCTATATCAAGCCCGCATATCTCGAGCTTTCAATCGTAAAGTTAAAGAGAGGGTATTCAAAATCGGTGAACTAGTTCTAGCTGTTCGAAGACCGATGGTGATGACTCATAAGAGCAAAGGGAAATTCTAAGCAAAATGGGAAGGCCCTTATGTCATCGAGACAGTTTTCTCCAACGGTGCCTATAGGTTGTCTAAACCTAATGGAGATTTGCTCATGATGCCTATCAATGGCAAATTCTTGAAGAAATATTATGTTTGATTTTTCTTCTTTATTCCCCAGCTACCAATGTTTGGTTAAGCTGATTACTTGTCTCCTTGGAGAGAATTTTAATCTTTTATCTTACCAGTTGATTAAAAAGTGGGATTTATTATTTATCATGTTTTCATGATCTCTGAATATGTATTAAGTCTACTTCTTTTCCTATCTATCATGTCCATTTGGCCTCTGAATAGATATTAATCTATTTTTCTTTGAGTTGTTACGATCTGTCACGTTCATATTACCTCTGATAGTATCGTATACTCTAAACAGAAAATGAGATTTCATTATCTATCATGTCCATATTACCTCTGGATAGATACAATTTATTGAATTTAGAAAACTTATCATGTCCATATTACCTCTGATAAGTGTTTTCTATCTCATAGCTATTGTTTAAATTCAAAATAAATAATAGGATCACGAATAAATATTTTATTCATTTTTGTAAAAAATACAGAGTGAAAAAGATAGAAGATTACAAAAAGCTCTTTATTTTGCCTAAGGCGGAGCTGATAAGTCTCCTACTATTTTCTGCAGCTCTGCTAGACGCTTGTCACGAGAGCTCAAAACAGTCTTGGTAGCTTCGGCACGTCGAGCTTCAGGAGTGCATATATGAGAAAGTCCAGCAAAACTGATTATCATCTTGTCCTTAGATTCGTCAAGGGTTTTGATGGTAGATTCAGTTCCGAAGACTTGCTCTTCAAAAATTGAGCTCTGAGTTAGGTGCTGGTCCCGGGCCATGATCATCTGCTCCTTCTCTGCCTTCAAGCGAGCTAGCTCTGCCTCGATTTTGCGAATTCTATTATTTTGTTGATGAATTCTTATATTCGAAGTTTCATAGGCTTCCTTATGTCTATCCAGCTCAGGTTTTGCTCCAGCCAAAAAAGTTTTTTTCTTTCGCCACCTTGATGCTGTACTCATGGAGGGCTTCCTTGAAAGTCATCTTCCGAGCAAGGTATTCAGCCGATAATGCGTCATACTCCTCTTGGATGAGACTTTCAATGGTTTTACTTGACAGCTTCAGATATTCTTTGATGGGCTGTTCAAGTCCCTCCACGATTTTCTCCAACGCTGCTGCTCTCGCCGCATCATTGAACATGGCAACATTTCGGATGGTAAGAGCGATCGCCGCCTTTAAGCTCTCATAATTGAGGCCCTTATACGTTGTGACAATATCTACCAAGTCTTTTCTCTGAAGACTAGGAGCAGATGTTGTTGCCGTGATAGCAGGCTGAGATGAAGCCATTGTTGTTACTGCTACCATAGCCAACTGCTTCCCAGGAGCTTCAGGAACAGTGTCTTCAATATTTGTTACTCCAACCATTTCTGGAGCTGAAACTACTAGAGTTTCGGTGGCGGTAATAGGTGCGGGTGGAATGACAGTTGTGGCAGCTGACTCCGGTTCTGGCATTGACTCTTCAGAAATTTGTACTGGATCGGCAGTAATAGCAGAAGATACTATTACAACTTCCCCAGCTTTAGTTGGTGACTTGAGTATGCCTTCATCACCTTCTTCAGCTATAGGCTCTGCAGGATCTTCAAGTATTTCAGTTGTAGTGAATTCTTCTACAACTGATTCTTCATTAAAGTCTAGTTCTTCCTCAGCAGCCTCCTCATCATCTACAGTAAGATCTACTGTAGTTTCTTCCTTATCCTTGCCCTCAGCAGGAGAGGACACTTCTGGCTGAGCCTGTATTTCTGGCTCTTGTTGTACCTCCATAGATGGAGGACATTCTTCTTGAGACTCCACTTTGGGTTCTCGTAATACCTCTTCTTGAGCATCTTCTTCTTCTGAAGAAGCCTCCTCCTCAGATTCCTCGTTTTTCTCATAAATATCTTCTTGAGGAGGATGAGGAGCCACAAGCTTCGGGGCAATGATAACACCTACAAAAATTAAACAATATAAGTTAATATACAAAAAATAATAGTTTTGTATGGATTTTGTATAAATTATATTTACCTGGAGTAGGTGTGGGACACTCCAAGTACGCATCATAATCCCTATCCCAGTCTTCATCGTCAAAATTGATAGCTGGTTCATCGAATGGGATGGGCTCTTGATCAACAATATGTACTGGGGCGATGTCTTCAGCAACTTGTGCCTTTTGTGGCAAAGTTAAATGAAGTGCTGAGCTAAGACGTCCCGGAGATAGGACTACCGCAGGTGCTGCTGGTTGAGATACTGAAGATCCTTCTTCAGGGTGAACTGAAGAAGATGCTACATATTGCGGCTCATCCACCTGAGTGTCACTCTCCGGAGTAGAGGCTCTTGATTTGGAAGGAACTTTTGTGGTAGCCTTCTTCTTCTTCTTCTTCTCCGGGGTTTTCTCTGGAAGAGTGACGGATGCACTTTGTTTCCGTTTACGGGACTTGCCAATAATAATAGGTTCTATAGCCTTTTTCCTAACTCCTGTAGCGATAACTTCCAGATATGGATCTGGAACGGCAGCATCGTCAGGGATGTCTGATGGTACCCTGATTGGCTCCTCAACATTCCCTTCCTTGGGCCATCTCAGACTACCTCTCATGTTGTAGCCATGGGCAAAGGAACGAATGGAAGCATAAAAGTGAGCATACGTATGAAGTATACGTAGCTTGGTAGTGCTGGTAGCGGTTGAGACTCTGAATTTGGCACCAGTACGGGCAGTACTAAAATATCTCCAACCTCTTGCACCATCAAGCAGTTTCCTATAGTGACGAAAACTGGTAGAGGGATTACCAACATGAAGTTGGTCATACCCAAATTGGCGAGCGAACCTACTGGGTAGATATGGTTCGAATGCACAATTGTCTTCATTTTTGTACATCAGGTGAGAGGGTCTGAAGTACTGTAGCCATCTGAAGACTGATGGTGACAATAAAGTTCCTCCTTTAACTTCATCTTCAAATTGAACGCCGAAGCAGTCGGCTGGAACTTGTGGCCGGGTACAGAAAAAGTTCCAGCCATAAGAATAGTTCAAAACTGCCCGGATATCTGCCACTGTCGTGGCAGTCCATGTAGCTTTGTTAAACTTCTGGAGGAAGACCTCCGCATCATCTCCCGGGCCTGGTGGCAACAAATTGCAGTTGTGGTGCAACTGCTAGCCCATCAAGTAAGTGTAGGGCATTTCTACCCTGGGGAATACGTTCCGATGAGGAGCGTTGTTGATTAGCTCCTCACCAAAAGTTCTCAAACCTGCGTTTACTCGGCATACCATTGCCGATAGCAGGATTCTGACTTTAAACACCAAACGTACCGCTGGCCATAGCACGTTACAGTGGATTCTATCAACTGTACCTGTCCCCGGTACAACCCATCATCTCAACCATAAAGAAAGGAAGCCTGCCAGCAAGGCTTTCCTGGAGATCTTCTGGCTGCCATATCGGAGGAAGCTCAAGGCTTCGGTTCCAGCAGGGAATTCCCCAGTCTTGGTGGACAAATATTTGTTCGAGAATTTGTAGACAATCATCATATCCCGTATTTTATCAGTCGGGATTGTTGAACCAGTATTGATAGTTGGAGCTTTGTTTTCCTGGAATCTTTCTTTATCATCCTTGGATATTTTATCCTTATGGAAGAAGAGATATGTTATCCACTTGTTGATATATGCTAGATGAGATCCACTCTCATGCATAGTAGTGCAAATCATGTAGTGGCACATTAGTTTTTCATATACCTCAACCAACTGAGGGTTTTTCTCCCTGATTTCAGCAAGTTCCCGGTTGGAGGGAACATATTCTTCATATGGGGCTTCCCCCATTGGCAGCTTTGAGATGAATTGCATCTCATGGAGTACGAGACCCATTTCACCTTTTGGGGTCGCAAAAGTTCCAGTTGAACTTATATATATATATCTCCATCAGGGCCATGAACAAGTTGCTGTTCGGTGGTATGCCCTGACTAGTGGAAGCTACTGCTTCATACAGACCGATGTCTTTCAGCTTCGTCTGGAAGTTCTTCATCATCCAAACGCTAATTTGGATCCAGTTCTGGTTAAATGGAGTCAACCATCCCGGTAGCCTAGGGTTTGTCTGGAGATATAATAACGCAGCCCTTATGAACTTATTGACGAACATTTGGGTCTGCACCGGTTGGATTAAGGCAGAATCTTCACTCGGAGTAAATCCTGGCAAGAGGCCAGAGAAATGAATGACACCGCCATTGGGAACACTGACGTAATACCCTATATCGTTGGCATGATCCCTCTTGAATATGATTCTACCCGGCCTTCCATGACAGCTGGGAGTCAGATTTCACAGCATTTGTCGGGGATGGATGGCATGGATGAATGCGGACAAGGGGTAATCTCTATCCATGTCAGGGAGATACATTGCTCTATCCCCAGACTTGAACACCCAAGACTCCTTCTTAGGGTGTGTTTGTGACTTGCAGTCTATTGCATCCCCAAATAAGAAAGCTGGTTTTGTAAATTGTTGTTCATTCAGTGAGGTCAACAATTCTCCATTAATCATGGATAGCAGCATTCTATCCCCTTGGGCAGCTATCAATTGTGCTCTCTCTACGGGGTAGTCCTGATTCGATTGGGGAAACACTACATGAGACAGATTCTCCAAATAATTCGAGCCCACCATACCAACTGATGAGCCAAAGACTTCTGCGAGTGGGTGAGCTTGCAAATCCACTGCCAAAAGAAAAAGAAAAAAAAAAAGAAAAAGAAAAATCAAGTTAGTGAAAATCTAATTTAAAATTTTTACGCAGATAAATTAATCTAAGTTTTTACACATAAAGGTTAAAGACTTTGACTATGTAAATTTTACGCTTATTAAAGTTGATATAAAGTTTTAAAGTGTAAAAAAGTCTTTTGTTTTACACAAAGTCTTTCACTTGTGAAATTTTTACGCTAGAACATCTTGATGTGAGCGTATTATAAACGCTGGCATGTGTTGACATGAGCGTATTATAAATTTTACGCTAGCACATGTTGATGTGAGCGTATTATAAATTTTACACTAGCACATGTTGTTGTGAGCGTATTATAAACGCTGGCATGTGTTGACATGAGCGTATTATAAATTTTACGCTGGCATGTGTTGACATGAGCGTATTCTAAATTTTACGCTAGCACATGTTGATGTGAGCGTATTACGAATTTTACGCTGGCACATGTTGATGTGAGCGTATTCTAAAATTTACGCTGGCATGTATAGACATGAGCGTATTTTAGATTTTACGCTGGCATGTGTAGACATGAGCGTAATTTAGATTTTACACTGGCACGTATAGACGTGGGCGTATTTTCTTAATTTTACGCTGACACGTATAAACATGGGCGTATATTCTTAGCTTTATGCTAGCACGTATAAACGTGGGCGTGAAATCTGAAGGTTCGGGTTTTTCTTTATTTTCTCCGGCGAACTTGTAGCCGAGATAAAGTAGGGTTTTACGCTTCGTTGCTGGAGCCACGACGGGCTCCTTTCCCTTGTTTCCGGCGGCAGACTTCTTGGGAGCCATTGGATTGAAAGCAAAAGTTTGAAAGAGGAAGAAGAGTAAGAGAGATCGAGAGTACGGGAAACAAGTAAAGTTTTTTCTCTCTCCAAAGAGCCTATTTATAGAATTTTTGAATCGGTTCGAATTCCTGACTTTTACGCTGACTGTTGGATATCCCAACTTTTATGCGGATGACCATTGGATATCCCGAATTCTACGCCGATTGTTGAAATTCCAAATTTTACACTTCTGTTCAAAGTATTTCAAATTTTGAAAATATTTGAAAACTTTGAAGGGGGTCTTGTAGGAGCGTAAAAAAATGCTTCATGGACTTAGTCAAAGAAGTTGAGAATTTTACGCGAGCTACTCTCTACGCAAGTTAGACTTTACGTGAGCTACTCTCTACGCAAGCTACACTTTACGCTAGCTACTTTACGCGGGAGCTATTCATTGAACTTTACACTGAGGACAGACTGTCAGGCCGTATTTAATGCCGAAGATTTGGTCAGACAAAATGATTTTTTCTGACAGCATGCAGCACAGAAGTCGAGAAGATTGGATTTACACCAAACCCGATACTCGTCGTATAGTGTGCAGATGGGGCTACTTTACGCTCAATACAATCGCTTCTTTTACGCACGGTAGCTATTCGAGCTTTTACGCTCAAAGCTATTGTGGGCGTAAAGTCTATTTGGGCTACTTTTTACGCTCAAGGCTATTGTAGCCACTTTACGATGGGAAGTTTATTTTAGGCTATTTTACGCCCAGTTTGCCACTTTACGCTAAGAGTGTGTTTTGAGTCATTTTACGCCCGATCTTTCCTGACCATTTAAGAACGTGGTTTGCCCACGTGGCTTTCATGCCACACTTCTCGAGGAACGTATGTACGTGCTCTCCCCATTTTGTTAAAGTAGTGGGACACGTGTCACCATGCGTAGAGATCAAACTCTACGTGGGACACGTGTCAACGTGCGTAGAGGATGAGTTGCATCGTGGGTGACAGTTGCTAGCGTAAAGACTCGATTTTGCTGCTTTTTACGCACAAAGGGTTAAGTCTATAAATAGACTTATTTTTATCAAGAGATCAAGAGAGAGACAGGAGAGGAGTTTCTGAGAAAACTCATACTTCCAGAGTGATATTCCCAGAAGCATTTCTTCAACTTTTTCTCAAGAACAGGGTGAAGCAAAGTAATTCGACTGTGCCATCAGTGCCATTGCTCGATACCTTTCCGGTGACTTAGTTCTTCCGATTGTTCGTCTTCTTCAAGCAGTTTTCTTCTTCATCATCGTATGGTCCAAGGAACAAAGTGATCGCTCTTAGATCAGACTTCCATAGCAATACTTCCCAGAACAATTTGTACTTCTTGTACTTTTTCTAGTTTTCTTTCAAAAGCCAATTTTAGACATTTTGTTAAGTGAAACAACTCCGATTACAAAACCTAGAGACCGACGCCCTCGTCAGTCTCACCGCCTCTCTGGCAGCTCATGTCGGAACCCAGTACTCCATCACAATGATGGGTCACAAGCTGGTCTACCCAAAGAACAACCTACATACGTGTCTGAGCTACTCTATACAAACGGACACCAATGTTGTCATTCGGGACTGGCAATTCCCGTTCATAGACTACGCGGTCTACAAGATCCTACCTGAAGACCCAAAGGAAGCTACTTCTATCAAGAATTTCTCACTCCGATTCTTCTACAACACAGCTACCAAAATGCTGTATCATCGTTCCTACAACGAACTTCTCCTTCGGTGTCTATCTAATACCGAAGCAAAAAAGCACTTTGGGAGGCGCATGATCGTACCTGCGGAGCTCATCAACCTGGTCCTAAGTTACAGGACGGACTATGTCTTATGGGCTACTACTGTCCACTATGATGGCAGACACTGTGGAGTATGCTAAAAAGTGTCGGGTATGTCATTTGCATGCTGACTTCATTCACCAACCTTCTGAGTTCCTACACCCTACTATGGTCGCCTGGCCATTTGAAGCATGGGATATGGATATCCCCAGGCCAATCAACCCTCCATCCTCCAAATGACACCAGTTCATTCTCGTTATCACCGACTACTTTTCTAAGTAGGCGGAAGCGGTGACACTGGTTGAGGTGAAAACCTCAAACATGATCGGCTTTGTTAAGCACCACGTCATTTACCAATTCGAAATTCCTCGAAGAATTATCCATGACAATGGCCCTCAGTTTGTGAGCCATGCATTCCATCGGTACTGTGATAAGAATCGGATACAGAATGTACCATCAACGGCCTACAATCCTGTAGCGAATGGGCTAGACGAAGCATTCAATAAGACGATTGTCAACCTGCTCAAGAAAGTCGTATCTTCCAATAAGCACGACTAGAATGAGAAACTCGGAGAATGTCTTTGGGCTTGTTGTACTACCGTTCGCACACCCACAAGCAACACGCCATTATATCTTGTCTACGGGATCGAGGTGGTGCTTCCCCTGGAGATCCAGATTCCGTCTGAATGGGTAGCCACCAACTAGCTGACAGACGAAGACAATCAACGTCGTCGGCTACAGGAGTTTAAAGCATTGGATGAGAGGCACCTGCTGGCTCAACAATGTATCGAACTTTATCAAGCTCGGATTTTCGGAGCTTTCAATAAAAAGGTCCAAGAAAGGACATTCCTAGTGGGTGACCTCATCTTATCAGTTCGAAGACCGATGGTGATGACCCACAAGACAGCTAGAAAGTTCGAGCCCATGTGGGAAGGATCGTTCATCATAAAGACGGTCTACTCCAATGGTGCTTACCGACTGGCCAAACCTAATGGCGATTTGCTAATGATGCCGATCAATGACAAATTTCTAAAAAATACTATGTCTAAAGTCTAAATTGTCATATATTTCCACATCCCCTGTAGGTGCTTATGGATTCTATTAACGAATTCATCCCTTCTTTTTTTCCCCTATAGAATATTTCATGTCCATACTACCTCTGAATCGTTCTATACATCCATAGAATCTATTCTTACCATATCCACATGACCTCTGAGTAAGAAAAATTGTACCACAAAAATTTCACGTTTACTATATCCATATTACCGCTGAGTAAACACCCTATCCCTAGCGGAGTTACCTCCACCCTATCATCAAAAGTTCAGGATAAATGGACAAAGCAAAGAAGCAAAACTAAGATTTTCATTCATGAAAAAGAAAAGTTTTTCTTTCTTTACTAGAAAAAGGCCTCCCAAAAGAAAGGAACAAGAAGACAAAAGATATCAATATTGCGATCTAAGATGACCAGCACATATGTTCGTCAAGTCAACTTCTCAAAAAGGCAATCTTGGGCCCAACCAACTCTCTGGCTCGGCGCTCTGCCTCTTGTCGTCTGGAGGCCTCATCTTCGAGCTGGGACAGGTTCTGGCATGCGATGTCTAACTCTGCCTGACTAGCACCGATACTCTCCTTCTCTTTAGCTAAAATCTCGTATCACTGGTGTCACGCCCCAGAACCAGAATACTGGAGAGCGGGGGAATGACTCAACCGGCTACGTATTACGGGTAGGGAAATACCGTATAATACTATCAATGCTGTCTAAAAGACGAGGGGGTGCATACTACATGAAAGTCTCGCTATGGTCACTTCACATCTATTGTCTCAATCATTCAAACAAGAAATAGTAATAAAGAACATGTAAGATAAAGCAGTAAGGCTTCCCAAATGCTCAGTCAAAATGTTTTTGATATCTGGCTTTACAAAACATAGCCAGATGATGTAGCAAAGTATACACAATTGTTATCAGCTGCAGCCTGACTTAGTTATCATTATGTAAAAGTAAGTACAAGACAATCCGACTAACATGTCGATGCCCAACGGCAAAGTATAAAGTAAGTAACAAACAAGCGGGGAAGTAAGGAACCCACTCGAGTTCTCCTGCGATCATTCCTCTAGTATTGACCATCTTGGAGGTGGAAGTAAGCTGAGTCCTCGGGAACCGGCTCTAAATATGGCCATACAAAACCAGAGAGGTTAGACCTCTAATAGCAAGTACCGCAAGGAAGCACGATATGAGAAATTAAAACCAGTAGATAAGAAAAATTTATGATAAATAGATCTCTGTTTGCTACTGGGACTCACATAACATCACGACACTTCAAACCAACTTCCCAACCAAACAAGGACATAAATTGACCTGTCATGTCCTGATATTCTGATCATCTCGGTAGTTAACAGAGTAGGTACAGTACACAAACAAGTTAACTTAAACGGCCATGCAACTACTACGGCTTGCTATTGTGAGTTCCAAGTTATCCTGGAATTATGCAATAAGGGATTCCTCAGTTCTTACTATGTGCAAGCAAGGCTAGTCTACCCAATCAATCAATTGCGCCAATCATGAATTAGATGAGTCCCAGCGGGACGCCCGTCATCAATATACAATAAATAATATAAGCAAATACCGCTCCCTGCCCATGTGGCAGATTTTCAGTATCTGTGGGAACCTGCCGGCATGTCGGGCACTTAATAGTCCCAAAGATGGCTGCCATATAAGAACTCGGGAATCCGTTCTCTCCATACAATCATTATTTTATTTAACTTAGTAGCCTCTATGTTAAGTGAAATCCCATGCCGTGGATCATGGTCCTTCAGAATGAGTACTTTCGTACAAAGTACGATATGCACAACTCTACAACGATACCCGTGCGGTTAGGTTGTAGGTCTTACATAGCGTAATGCAACAATCAAAACTAGCCACGGAATAATTATTCCTTGACCATAAAGTACACATGTTGCTTTTTTAAAATAAATAAATTGAAGCCTGCACGTGTCTATATGCCAATATTCGGGATCGGCCAATCGATTGCAATAGATCATAGTTAATATGAACGTGTCTCATTCAATTCAATAAAATAACTAGCCAGTCTCTTAGTTCCAACTAGGAACACATGATCAATTATTAGTCAAGGTCACAATTTATGTCAATCAATGTCAATTCAGGACAAAAATCAGCCAAAAGGCAGTATGGGCTAGAGTTCATGCGGCCGGAAAAATAGGGTCTCATGCGGCTGGGAAATATGTGCTCATGCGGCGGGAAATGATATGCTCATGCGGCTGGCACCAACCCAGCCATGCGGCTGAGAAAAATTAAGTCCATGCGGCTGAGAAACTAAGTCCATGCGGCTCAGTAAAACATGCATATGCGGCTAAGGGATCTGGGCCCTATGCGGCTCAAGCTCATGCGGCTGGGATTCAAGCTCATGCGGCTAGATGGGACTGGGCCTTATGCGGCCAAAATCTTCATGCGGCCAAAATCTTTATGCGGCCAGAATGCTCATGCGGCCAGGATTCTTTATGCGGCCAAAATCTTCATGTGGCCAAAATCTTCATACGGCCAGAATGCTCATGCGGCCAGGATGCTTTATGCGGCCAAAATCTTCATGCGGCCAGAATGCTCATGCGGCAAGAATGCTCATGCGGCCAAAATACTTGATACGGCCAAAACTGTTCTTCTTCTCCAAATTTTTTGAGAACAGAACTATGGAAGCCATGGAAGCTATTGCTTCCAAACTCTCTAAATCCTTCATTCCAAGCCCAAATCTGGACTTTCATTGGTCAAAATAGGGTAGAACGAAATTCTCTACAACATGGAACCATCAAAACTTGAAAATAACAAGGTTAGCTAGATCAAAACCCAATAATCCGAAAATATAATAAGTTTAGATCTACACAAAATGAGCCATGGAAATTGAAAATGCTAAGTACTAAAGTATCTAAGAATCTTCTGAGGAAGACAATGGAAGAACGAAAGTGGAGATCCATCAAGAAGCAAGTTGTACTTGCCTAGCTCTCTTAGGTTGGTAGGGGAGTTATGAGGAAGAAGAAGAGTAAAGGAGAAGGACTAATGAATAGCGAGAAAGGGGTTTGGGGTTTAAATGGGGGTGGTGGTAGGTGGGTTCATGTTGAACCACCCAAGGCCGGAAAATAAACCAACTCTGGCCGAACCCAAAAGCAAAGTAAAAAGCAGAAAGTAAAATGCAGAAAAATAATTAGCATAAAATTAAAGGAATTTAAATACAGAACAATACATGATAAAATTTAAATAAATACATTCAAGCAGTACACGTATTTAAAATGCGTATTCTGGGAACGAGTAGTGACATCTCTACCCTCCTTAGAAAAATTCTGTCCTCGGAATTTCAAATCCAAAAAGAATAGGGACATCGAAACTAAACTAATCTAAGTACAAGCAATTTGAGCAAGCAATCATTTTACAATGTCAATAGCAAGTAATACATTTATATTTATCTATCTATGGCACCAAGCAGTTCTACTCATAGGGTGACAAGCATGAGGAGTTAAGACAATCAAGGTATACAGAAAGGAATATACCTTATGAGCCAAACAGGTGCGGATACCGTGATCGGATATCATCCTCACGTTCTCACGTTGACTCCCCTAAAGAGTGATGACCCCAAGCAACCCGGACAAGACTAATTGTTCGGTTCTTGAGTATCTTCTCTCTTCGGTCCAAAATAGACACAGGTTGTTCCTTGTAAGACAGGTTGGTACCAACAACCAGCTCAAAATGATCAAGGATATGGCTTGGGTCCGATACATACCTACGCAACTGAGATACATAGAACACATCATGCACCTCTTGTAACGAAGGTGGAAGGGATAAACGATAAGCAACATCGCCTATTCGATCAAGGATAGCAAATGGGCCCACGTATCGCGGACTCAACTTCCCGCGAATGCCAAAACTAATGACCCCACGAGTAGGTAAGATCCGCAAGAACACGTGGTCCCCAACAGAAAATTCAAGCAGCCTACGATGCTGGTCCGCCCAATGACGATGCCGATCTTGCACAATACGAAATCGCTCTATAATTCCCTTAACCACTTCAACTGTCTGAACAATCATTTCTGGACCTAGCATCTTTCTTTCTGCGATATCATCCCATGCTAGTGGCGACCTACACTTCTTACCATATAGTGCTTCAAATGGCACCATCTGGATACTGGTTTGATAACTGTTGTTGTACGAGAACTCGACTAAGTGTAAGCGGCTCTCCCAAGATCCTCTAAAATCTAGGGTACAAGCTCGCAACATATCTTCTAAAGTCTGAATTGTTCTTTCTGATTGCCCGTCTGTCTGTGGATGGTAAGCTGTACTAAATCTTAACTTGGTACCCAGACTATTATGTAGACTCTTCCAAAAATATGATGTAAAGCGGGTATCTCTATCTGACACAATACTGACAAGGACTCCATGCTGCCTGACTATTTGCTGCATATATAATTCTGCCAACTTTTCTGTAGATTGCCCTACTTTGAAAGGAAGAAAATATGCCACCTTTGTAAGCCGATCTACTATCACCCAGATAGCATCTTTACCACTTGGCGATCTCGGAAAACCGGTCACAAAGTCCATTGTGATGTGTTCCCACTTCCATTCTGGAATAGGAAGCGGTTGCAATAATCCAGCGGGCCTCTGTTGTTCTGCCTTCACTTGCTGACATATCAAGCAACAGGAGACGAATCTAGCTATCTCCCTCTTCATTCCGTTCTACCAGAAGTGCTGCTTGATATCTTGGTACATCTTGGTCCCTCAAGGGTGTATAGAATACTGAGAACTGTGAGCTTCTGTCATAACCTCCTGTCTGATATCTCTACTAGGCACACATAGACGTGATCCAAACCTAAGTGTACCATCTTCATTGATTTGCATCTCCTTTTTGAGTCCTGCCTCATATTCTGCCCTAAGCTTCTGAATCCTTGGGTCCTGTGCCTGAGCTGCCTTGATCCTGTCTACCAAGTCAGATTGAACTTGTAGACTTGCTAGAATTCCTACATCACTAGGAAGTATAATTTTGATGCCCATCTCCTGAAGGTCTTCTAAGATGTACTTTTGCGTTGTCAACATAAACGTGCCGCCTCTCCTGCTAAGAGCATCTGCTACTACGTTAGCCTTGTCTGGGTGATACTGAAGCTCCATGTCATAATCCTTGATCAACTCTAACCATCTTCTCTGCCTCATGTTCAGATCCTTCTAAGTAAAGATGTACTTCAGACTTTTGTGGTCTGTGTACATGTCCACTCGATCACCGTACAAGTAATGCCTCCATAGCTTCAAAGCAAATACTATTGCCGCCAACTCCAAGTCATGAGTTGGATAATTCTTCTCGTGGTCCCGAAGCTGCCTAGATGCATACGCTATTACCTTCCCATGCTGCATGAGGACACATCCAAGTCCTTTTCCTGACGCGTCACAATATACTGTAAAACCTCCGGGTCCAACTGGCAATGTCAGAATAGGTGCCGAGATCAACTTCTGCTTCAGATTCTCAAATGATGCCTAGCATTCGGCCGACCAGACGAATGGCACATCCTTCCGTGTCAAGCGAGTCATGGGTGCTAAAAGTCTTGTAAAATCTGATACGAACCTTCTGTAATATCTTGCCAATCCCAAAAAACTCTACACATCTGCTACGGTCTTGGGTACTGGCCAACTCTCTACTACTTCTACCTTCTTGGGATCCACTGCTACTCCAGCCCCTGATATGATGTGACCCAAAAATAAAATATGGTCCGTCCAGAACTCACACTTGCTGAGCTTGGCATACAACTGGTTCTCTCTCAGAACCTGCAACACCTTCCGGAGGTGGTCTTCATGCTCCTCCTCACTAGCAGAGTATACGAGAATGTCGTCGAGAAACACAACGACAAACTGATCTAAGTATGGCATAAAGATGTGGTTCATCAAATCCATAAATATTGCTGGAGCATTGGTCAAACCAAACGGCATTACCAAGAATTCATAATGCCCATACTTTGACCTGAACGCTGACTTGGGAATATCCTCCTTCCGAACCCTCACTTGATGATACCCTGAACGAAGATCTATCTTAGAGAAAACTCTAGCTCTGCTCAACTGATCAAACAAGTCGTCAATCCTTGGTAGTGGGTACTAGTTCTTTACTGTTGCCGCGTTAAGCTTCCTGTAATCGATGCACAATCTGGATGACCCATCCTTCTTCCCCACAAGTACCACTGGTGCTGCCCATGGTGATATGCTAGTTTGGATGAACTTCTTCTCTTTTAGTTCCTCTATGTGCTGATATAACTTGGCCTGCTCTGAATTCGCCATTCTGTAAACTCGATCTGATATCGGTTTAGTTCCAGGTGCCAATTCTATACTGAACTCAATATCTCTAACCGGTGGTAGACCTGGAAGTTTTTCAGAAAATACATCTAGAAACTCTTCAACTACCTTCGAAACTTGAACTTCTTCCATTGCCGTTACTACTCCCTGCCCTTGTTGAGTTGTCCCTGATCTGACTAAGGTGAAACGCTTCATGCCCGAAATATCAAAAGATACACTCCCTCTACGACAATCTATTGTCGCATGACTGTCTTTCAGCCAGTCCATGCCTAAGATAACGTCAAAATTTCCAACAGAAAATTCTATCAACCTGGCGGGTAAGGAATGCCCGTAAACTACAACGCTACATGCTAGAATAATCCTACTAACTCCTACGAGCCCATTACCAGTGAGTATATTCAACCTCCCTAGCAATGCCTCGAACTCCATTCCTAGTTGTGTCGCAAAGTGTGCAGATATAAATGAGTGTGATGCTCCCGAATCAAACAATGCTACTGCGGGATATGAGGCGACGAGAATGTTACCTGCCACAACATCTTCCGATGCCAATGCCTCTTCCAAGGACAGAGTGAATGCCTGCCCTCGACCTCCTTGTTGGTTCCCATACTGCGGCCTAGCCTGGTGCTGCTGCTGGCCCCAGCCTTGGTGATTCTGGGGTGGTCCATATTGCTGCTGCATCGACGGTCCTTGCTGCCGAAACATCTGAGCCTGTGACATGAACGGACGTTGTGCCAACGGTCTTACTGCTACCGCTGGTCCTCGATACTGGCCTGCCCCTGGTGCTGGCAGAGCAGGAAATTGTTGTACTGGTCCTCCTGACCTCGAATTCATGGAACAGGTGGAAACCCGATGATCTGGACTTCCACATATCAAATACTTCCCGTTCAATGTCCGACACACATCTCTAGTGTGCCCTACCTTCCCACAATAAGTGTATCCCGTTGGGGGTTGCTGGTTCTTCCTTTGTTGCTGTTGCTGCTACCTTGGTGGTGGTGTTGGCCCTCGTATTGCCACATCGTGAATGCGAATGCCAGGAGATGGTGTAACTCGGGGTGCTGCTCCCCCTCCTCCTTCAATCTGACTGTGGGATCTCTTCTGCCCTCCAGTCATTGCCGTGATCCTCTGAATGGTGATCTCATGCCTCCGGATTGCCGTCAACACCTTATCGAAAGTCTGATAATTGTGCCCCTCTTTTAATTGTAAGAGTTCAAGATGAAACCCTTGCTGGAACCTTATAGCCCTCTGGCTCTCCGTTGCTACCAACTCTAGGGTGAACCTACTTAATCTGCAGAACTCCGCTGCATAAGCATCTACTGTCTTGCCAGCCTGTTTGAGGTTGATAAACTTCTGTTGTAGCTCAAACTGCGCCACAACTCCATAGTACTTCGTCTTGAATCTTGCAGTAAAATCGTCCCAAGCAACATGACGTCCGATGTCCAATTCTTCTGATTCCTACCAATCACGCGCGAGGTCCTGAAGTAACAACTTCACTTGATCCACACGTTCTTCCGCTGGTACCTTAGCTGCCGTCAGAATAGCCTCAATATCCTTAAGCCATGCATCTGCTGAGATGGCATCTTCCGTGCCCTCGAAACGGCAGGGGTTGTACTTGCAAAATCTGGTTGATGCTCCTGAATCTGTCCTTGCCCCTCTTTCCAAAGCCGTCTGGAACCCTTGGTTGAGTAATACGTTATGCTCTTGCAACTGAGCATGCATGCGCTGCTGGGCTAACATCTGATGTTGCTGCGTAGCCATCATCCCTCTCATGATCTCCAGAAGGGCCGGTGTGTCCACTTCCACAGGGGTAGGTGGAACTATTGGCGGTATAGGAACCTCCGGATACTGCGGTCCAGCTGCTGGTTCCACTATCACTTCTTCTTGGATAGTCTCTTGAGGTAGTACTGGTCCTTGTTGCTGACCAACAAGGTCAAGTTGCCCGTGTTGCCCTTGTTGTTGCTGTCCAGTCCTGACAGATGCGGACGAGGTGTCCCTAAGGAAAGGGACAAGAGAGCAATCAAACGACCGGACATGAAGGATCAATGAAGTCGAAGGATACTGGAATATCAAACTAGGGTTGAGAATAACGAATCATGAGATTAAGGGAAACATGTGTGACTGAGACATCCTATAAATTAAAACACCCCACAAGTCTGAAATAGACCTGCATGGGCCACCACTGTCACGCCCCAGAACCAGAATACTGGAGAGCGGGGGAATGACTCAGCCAGCTACGTATTACGGGTACGGAAATACCGTATAATACGATCAATGTTGTCTTAAAGACGAAGGGGTGCATACTACATGAAAGTCTCGCTATGGTCACTTCACATCTATTATCTCAATCAATCAAACAAGAAATAGTAATAGAGAACATGTAAGATAATGCAGTAAGGCGTCCCAAACTCTCAGTCAAAATGTTCTTGATATCTGGCTTTACAAAACATAGCCAGATGATGTAGCAAAGTATACACAATTGTTATCAGCTGCAGCCTGACTTAGTTACAATTCTGTAAAAGTAAGTACAAGATAATCCGACTAACATGTCGGTGCCCAACGGCAAAGTATAAAGTAAGTAACAAACGAGCGGGAAAGTAAGGAACCCACTCGAGTCCTCCTGCGATCATTCCTCTAGTATTGACCATCTTGGAGGTGGAAGTAAGCTGAGTCCTCGAGAACCGGCTCTAAATCTGGCCATGCAAAACCAGAGAGGTTAGACCTCTAATAGCAAGTACCGCAAGGAAGCACGATATGAGAAATTAGAACCAGTAGATAAGAAAAATTTATGATAAATAGATCTCTGCTTGCTACTGGGACTCACATAACATCACGACACTTCAAACCAACTTCCCAACCAAACAAGGACAGAAGTTGACCCGTCATGTCCTGATATTCTGATCATCTTGGTAGTTAACAGAGTAGGTACAGTACATAAACAAGTCAACTTAAACGGCCATGCAACTACTACGGCTTGCTACTGTGAGTTCCAAGTTATCTTGGACTTATGAAATAAGGGATTCCTCAGTTCTTACTATGTGCAAGCAAGGCTAGTCAACCCAATCAATCAATTGCGCCAATCATGAATTAGACGAGTCCCAGCGGGACGCCCGTCATCAATATACAATAAATAATATAAGCAGATACCGCTCCCTGCCCGTGTGGCAGATTTGCAGTATCTGTAGGAACCAGCCGGCATGTCGGGCACTTAATAGTCCTAAAGATGGCTGCCATGTTAGAACTCGAGAATCCGTTCTCTCCATGCAATCATTATTTTATTTAATTTAGTAGCCTCTATGTTAAGTGAAATCCCATACCGTGGATCATGGTCCTTCAGAATGAGTACTTTCGTACAAAGTACGATATGCACAACTCTACAACGATACCTGTGCGGTTAGGTTGTAGGTCATACATAGTGTAATACAAAAATCAAAACTAGCCACAGAATAATCATGCCTTGACCATAAAGTACACATGCTACTTTTGTAAAATAAATAAATTGAAGCCTGCACGTGTCTATATGCCAATATTCGGGATCGGCCAATCGATTGCAATAGTTCATAGTTAATATGAACGTGTCTCATTCAATTCAATAAGACGACTAGCCAGTCTCTTAGTTCCAACTAGGAACGCATGATCAATTATTAGTCAAGATCACAATTTATGTCAATTAATGTCAATTCAGGACAAGAATCAGCCAAAAGGCATTATGGGCTAGAGTTCATACGGCCGGGAAAGTAGGGTCTCATGCGGCTGGGAAATATGTGCTCATGTGACGAGAAATGATATGCTCATGCGGCTGGCACCAATCCAGCCATGGGCTGAGAAAAAGTAAAGTTATGCGGCTGAGAAACTAAGTCCATGCGGCTCAGTAAAACATGCATATGCGGCTAAGGGATCTGGGCCCTATGCGGCTCAAGTTCATGCGGCTGGGATTCAAGCTCATGCGGCTAGATTGGACTAGGCCTTATGCGGCCAAAATCTTCAAGCGGCCAGAATGCTCATGCGGCCAGGATGCTTTATGCGGCGAAAATCTTCATGCGGCCAAAATCTTCATGGGGCCAGAATGCTCATGCGGCCAGGACGCTTTATGCGGCAAAAATCTTCATGCGGCCAGAATGCTCATGCGGCCAGAATGCTCATGCGGCCAAAATGCTTTATGCGGCCAAAACTGTTCTTCTTCTCCGAATTTTCTGAGAACAGAACCATGGAAGCCATTGCTTCCAAACTCTCTAAATCCTTCATTCCAAGCCCAAATCTGGACTTTCATAGGTCAAAATGGGGTAGAACGAAATTCTCTACAACATAGAACTATCAAAACTTGGAAATAACAAGGTTAGCTAGATCAAAACCCAATAATCCAAAAATACAATAATTTTAGATCTACACAAAATGAGCCATGGAAATTGAAAACGCTAAGTACTAAAGTATCTAAGAATCTTGTGAGGAAGACAATGGAACAACGAAAGTGGAGATCCATCAAGAAGCAAGTTGTACTTGCCTAGCTCTCCTAGGTTGGTGGGGGAGTTATGAGGAAGAAGAAGAGTAAAGGAGAAGGAGTAATAAAGAGAGAGAAAGGCAAAGTAAAAAGCAAAGTAAAAAACAGAAAGTAAAATACAGAAAAATAATTAGCATAAAATTAAAGGAATTTAAATACAGAACAATACATGATAAAATTTAAATAAATACATTTAAGAAGTACACGTATTTAAAATGCGTATTCTGGGAACGGGTAGTGACAACGGCAAAGGAGCCTCTGCTGGTCATTTGATTTCTCCAGCTCACTCTTGACAAAAGCCAACGCCTCTTCCAACTGTCGAATCTGTTCCCGGAGGGTTTTATACCATTCCTTTAAGGTTGTTTGATGGCAGACTTAAACTTCTTCAGCATCGATCACCTCTTCAATCTCTACTTCAACCTAAGCAATCCTGTGAGCCAGAGCCTGATGTCTCTGTTCATGCTGGGAAAGTTCAGCGACCATTTCTCTAGTTCTGCGTCCGTAAGGGACGAAAGGCCACGCTCAAGGCCTTGATGCTCTAAGACTATGGCTTCTAATTTTGTCAGCGAAGCCTCTACAGCATCCGCTTTTGCCTCATATCCCTTATACTCGTGCAAGGCCACTAGGTGGGCTCTTACTGCGGACCGAGCCTGCCTAAATGTTTGGTTATGCTGCAAGACGCCCTCTATACCGTGCATTAAAGCATGGCGAATGGTGCCTCGAATAAGGTTGGCATAATAAGCATTGTCAGCCACGGCCATTGGAGTCATCGGAGATGCCACGATGGAAGGTCCCGGAACAGTGGCGACAACTAATACATGATTAAGAATTACGGCCGTGGCAGGTAGTGCTATGACCGAGGCGGAGGCCATCAATGGAGCGATGATAGTACCTATCGATGTTGTACGATTTAGCCCATACGTAGCTGATTTAGGAGTGATCCCGTGGATGACTGGCTCTTCAACAGGCTCCCTTATCGGCTCTTTAATAATCTCTGCGACTGACTTTTAGGCAGTCTCATTGGCTAGCTCTTGAGCGGTAGCCGTGACTAGCTCAGCAATGATTTTTGTAACCAACTTTTCAACAGACACCTCGACCGACTCCTCAGTCGTCTCCTCAATCGGTTCTTCAGCAGATGGCTCGTCAGCAATCTCCTCAACAATCAGTTTGGCAGTGGTCTTCTCGACTGGTTTTTTATCTGCCTCCTCGGTAGCTACATTGGCAGATTCCTCAACAACCGGTCCTTCAACAGTCATTTCGGTCTCTTTGACCCGACTATCAATAGTTTCGTCGACAGGCTCGTCAGTAGCCTCCTCGACCGCCATCTGATTGGTTATATTGACCGGCTCTTCAGTGGCCAAATCGTCAACAGTCTCCTCGAACTGCTCTTCCATGGTCTATTTGGTTGCCACACCAAGGACCATATCGGCCAACTCTTAAATAGCCTCCTGGGTCGCTTTCATAATGACCTCATCGACTAACTATTCGATGGTCATCTTGACCGACTCCTCAATGGCTTTGCCGGCTAACTCTTTAATAGCCTTCGCCGTCAATCTTTCTATAGTCTCTTCGACCAGCCTTTGAGGCGGATCCCTGATGTTTGCTAGGGGTAATTCATCGGTCGCTTGATCCTCCTCACCTTTCGGTACATCTGGGTTCTCTTCAGGCCCTTCCTCGATATAGGGAGGAGGTTCAGTAAAGGGGTCCTGAGCAATGCCTTCAATATCCTTAGCTGTTCGGCCCATCGTGGGTACAAATTCTGGAGTCATACCTTTGGCCACAACCAGACCAATTCCGGGTATCTCTACGGGCTCGTCCACAGTCGGCTTCATGAAAGTTTCTCGCTGATGCGAAGCCATTAGCTCCGAAAAGCCCTGAGTCTCATACTCAAAAAGAGAAAGAGTAGAGACATCTTTCGAGTTAGTTACGTCAGTAGCGACGGTCACCGAGTTCTCCTCTAGGATACTAGCCTCTTCAGTCTTCGCAATCATAGGCATCTTAAGATTTCGAGGACCCACGACAAAGGCCAGTCTTTCTTCCCTTCTCAAAGAAGGACATTCGGTGGGCAAAGGGATGATAACTCCAACCGTCGGACACGGTGGCTCCTTCTGGTGTACCTCCAGAGTAGGTTCCTCAAGAAGTTCCCTGAGTATCTCCGACCATCTAGACTTTTTCTTCGCCTGTATAAGTAAAACAGTAATAAACAAAAATTTTGGGATAAAAACCCGAATAAAAAGGACTGAAGTGTACCTGTGAAGAAGATTCAATAGGCGGAGTGCTCTGTCGCAGCAATGATCGTAGTGAGGGTCTGCACTGCCTAGGTACATCCCGCTTGGTTCTCTTGGCAGGAGGATAACTCCCCTCAGAAGGAGCCCGACGTTTCGACGAGGTATTCAAAGGCACTGCCTCCTCTCTTCTTTCTCGGGAGTAACTTTAGTGTATGTTCTTGTGTTGTTGGCAGTAGCTTTAGTGGTGTGTGTCCAAGCATGACTTGGTTGCCATCGATGATGGCATCGATATGGTAGCGGGTGTGTGTGTGAGAGAGAGACTTAGAGTTAGTAGACATTTTCAAAATTGTTATTCCTAATAACTTCTATGACTTGTCACGAGGCATCACACGACACCGTGAGTGAGGTACATTCAGTCGGCATGAGTTTACGCATTTGGCTTGTCATTGGTACGAGCAGTTTGTGTGTCAGTACATATAGAGTTAGATGGTGTCTATCGTAGTAACTCGTATTGAGATATGAGTTGTTCGACTAATGGATATGACTTGTACCATTCACGGGCGGGAAAAACTACTAACAAGCATATGAGACAGACCCTTTAGACTATATAGTCTTTGGAGGAGGTTACGTAGTCATGAGCCTCATAGTTTCATAGTTGTATGTTTGGCTCATAGCTTATAGTTTATAGCATCGGTTCGTGATCCGACATCGGCTTATGATTTAGTATTATATCCTTATCACCTACCCATACCCCCAATGTCGTCTTCATATGCATTCACATATAGTGGGTTAGATCTACTTATACATGCTCATAGCATAGGACTGTAGAAGCATGAAAAAGCGTAGAATAGTTCAGAAGCGCAGGAGACCCATAACTTTCTACACGCTTTAAAACTCAGACAACGCATAATGAAAAGTTCTTTATTAAAATCATGTTTACAAAAGATCTATTACAGACTCTTCATGGTTACATATAAAGACTAAAACCAAAAGCACAACCTACAAAATGCACGGTCTTCAGAAGCGTGCAGTCTTCAGAAGCGCGCAATCTTCAGAAGCGTGCAGACCCCATAAGTGCAGCAGTGTCAGAGCAAATCACTTTCTCGTCAGAGCGAGCTACTTCTTAGTCAGACGTGGAGGAACTCCAATATGGCTATTAAAGCAGCTATTGGCCCGAGCAAGAATGCAGCTCCTGTACGAAACTCACAGTACTACTTGCGGCTCTTCCAGCATAACAGGGCGCGCAGCTCCTCCCGCTACAATATGGCTAATGAAGTCATTATTGAGCAGGACAAAGCACAACATGTAGCTATTCGGATTAGCAATCAATCTAAATCGGTAGCTTGGATCTCGAAGACCTCCAAGATATTGTTCAGGTTCGAACCCCTTATGCCAAACGTTCAAGTGCATCTCAAAACTTTATAGTTGTTCTTCAACAAGACCACAGCTTCTTTGAATGAAGAGATCTACAACCAACAGCCGACTTATGCAAGGCCTATGGCTGCCCGAAGCTAAGTCGGGGTCAAACATGACAGGAGAATGACTAGAAATTGTGAGCAAGATCTCACCCAAAAAGCTTTTCTTTATATAGGCTATGTGGTCCAACCCACATGCCACGTGGCAGTCGATCAAAGGACCCCGGAGTAATGGGATAAACCTAAGACTCGGCATAATGAATCACATTTAATAGATTCATTTGACTAAAGCTTGGGCTACCGTTTCTCGAGCCCCCCCCCCCCCCCCCCCAAAGCGGCGACAATTAAAGAAGATGTTGACTCAGCTACTCAAAGATGGCCATTAATTTTCTTAGGTTCACAATGACTTTGACATTCCGTAAAAGTGCAGCTCCTTCATGGTTACCTAAAAGTGCAGTTCCTTCATAGTCGCCCAGAAGCGCAACTACAAATAAGCACAGCTCCTTCAGAGCTCCCCGGAAGCACAACTCCCCAAAAGTGCAGCCTTTATGGCACGCAGGTCACTCACAGCACGACACTTTTTTGAAAGATGCCAAAAGCATAATGACTTTGTTACCTCAAGAGCACAGTCTCCTTGTCATCCAAAACTGTAGTGACTTTGTTGCCTCAAGAGCAGTCTCTTCGTTGCCCAAAAGTACAGTAACTTCATTGCCTCAAGAGCACAGTCTCCTCGTCGCCCAAAAGCACAGTGACTCCATTGCCTCAAAAGCACAGTCTCCTCGTCGTCCAAAAGCATAGTGACTTCGTTGCCTCAAGAGCACAGTCTCCAACTTGTCCAATAGCACAGTGACTTCATTGCCTCAAGAGCAGTCTCCTCGTCGCCCAAAAGTGTAGTGAATTTGTTGCCTCAAGAGCACAATCCCTTTATCGCCCAAAAACGCAGTGACTTCGTTAACTCAAGAGCAGTCTCTTCGTCGCCCAAAATTACAGTGACTTTGTTGCCTCGAGAGCACAATCTCCTCGTTGCCCAAAAGCACAGTGACACCGTTGCCTCAAGAACACACTCTCATCGTCGCCCAAAAGTGCAGTGACTTCATTGTCTCAAGAGCAGTCTACTCGTCGCCCAAAAGCACAGCGACTTCGTTGTCTCAAGAGCAGTCTCCTCGTTACCCGAAAGCGTAGTGACTTCGTCGCCTCTACAGCAGCCTTCTCGCCGCCCAAAAGTGCAGTGGTTCAAACACTACCAAAAGTGTAAATCATATAACGTACAATTCCCCTACAATGTGGCATTATACCACGTAGGCAGTATGGCAGTTGCATCTTTTCAGATACAATTGGATTCAATTTAGTGTATCTTTTCAGATACAATCAAATCTGGTTTGTTTAAACCGTTGCCCCTGAGATAGAGTCGAATTTAGTTTATTTAAACAATTGTATCTTTTTAGATGCGATCAAATCTGGTTTTGTTTAAACTCGTCGCTCATGAAATGAGATCGGATTTCAGTTTGTTTGAATAGCCGTTCTCTCGATAAGAGCAAGATCTAGTTGGTTATATCTGAGCAAAGTAATTGGGCAATGGACACACGCCATGTGTCAATTAATCGATCATACTGATAGAAGATGATAACTGTCCAAGATCTCGATCATGGAGAATTCCAATAACCACCACGTGTCAGCTCAGCAGCAGCCTTCATAAGAGCAGTTACAACAGATATTTTTCACAATCTCGCGCGCGCAGCGATTATGTGCGCTAGAAACCCTTATGCACATCATACATGTGCTTGCCTATAAATAGAAGGAGCCTTCCTTCATTCAAGAATTCTTCAGCGTCTTCTTGATTGGCACCCCTGAGTACCACTCATAACCATCAGAAAGTCAGGGCAAGTTCTGTTCGTCGTCAGATTGTCAACGGAGTAAAGGAGCTGCTGCAGTACTCGATCACCACCATCATACTTCCCCATAAATTCTTGTACCTAGATCTCCTTGTACTTTTTATACGTTTAAAATACAAAAAGTTTATATAACTTTTGTCATGGCAAATAGGGACATTATCTTGTCATGGATTAGGGTGTCACCTCTTATCCTTGTTTGGTTGTAGGGGTGGTTCACTACTTTGATGATGGGATACTAAACCGTATTGTGATCCAGGTTATTCCTTTATATTTATTCATTTCATATTATGGCATGTTCTTTTGTATCTTGTTACATCCCTCTGAGGACCTGGTGATCTCTTCATGTTATTGCGGAGCGCTTATAGATAGATGGATGGTATGTCTGCATCTTTATGCTTTAGGTATTGCTTGTAGTATTTATTATTTTATCATTCTTATGTGTTTTATATATTTTTTATCATGATATACTCTACTGTCACGACCCGCACCCACATGATATTCAGGAACGGGGGCGTGAGTCATGCCCAGCCTATGACACAGAAGTGTCGTAGTGCACTGTTTTAGCCAGTCAAGCAACCTACTCAATCACAGAAGTAAAGTGAGATCACATAAAGATATAACCTGATTTTATAAACAAATAATCAAGAGTCTGATCACAAATTTATTACAACACTGGATAAAGTTATCCGAAGATAAATCCGATAGCAAGTAATAGAATCAAATTAGGACAATAAAACTAAGGAATGAAAAATATAACAAATCCCTCCAGGGATTGGCTTCATCCTGCCTCATTAGAAGGATGCCTAAAATGTAAACGATCCAGTCAGGAAAGCAAGTACATCCGAGACAAACGTTGCACGATACAAAATAAAGCTATAAAAAATACAATATGTGAAAACAAGTAATGTGATACTAAGTACTGTAATGTAATACAACATGTAACACTAACGACTAAGACAATAACCATGATCGAGGATAAACACGACTATATGCTATATGTAATTTGAAATACCGGGTTCAATATGTGGTCGGCTAGTGTAATTTGGCACATCCAAAGATGGCTATTAACGATTGAATCCGACACGACATACGTAAAATGTATGTGTGCAATTAACAATAATCACAAAAAATATAGGTGTGGCCACATAACTACTTGGCATTTTCCCACTCATAAAACACAAGACAATATCAACACGATATAAAACATGGAACATGATCATTGTACGATACAGGTAAACACGAACGATCACGTATCAAGATTTTGTCTCAATATGAAACATGACTCAAATATGGAATAATCATTGCATTTATAATGTATAGAGAAATGTAAGTAAGGAGTGTACTTGCCTCAAATAATTGGAGTTGACATGCACGACACGAATGTATCGACACAGAATAGGTACAAATGCTACGCTTCTAATAGATGATCCCAAATGATGAAACAAGCAATTCCATCGAGTTCGAAATAGTCCAAATAACCCAATTTGATATATAGAAGTCCACATTTGAAAATCGACACGATTATCGATTGAGATAGAAGTTCGAACTTGCGAAGAATATAAAATGTTTGATTAGTCATGATCAAGAGTTGTCTATTCTAATAAAAAAAGGAATTTGATTAAGGGAATAAATTCTTAGTCAATTATATATACTTATTTTTGAGTATTTACAACTATTATATTTAGAAATTCTCATACTTAACTTTAAAAATAATATGCAGAAGCATATTAGGTACTAGAGCCCATTACGAAAAATGAATACATAACAATATATTTTCTAATATATATATATATATATATATATATATATATATATATATATATATATATATATATATATATATAAGATTTTATTAGATAATAATATGTTTTTAGGAATTATTATTAAAAATAAAAGTCCAAAATAATTAATTTAGTTCACTAAACTTTTTGTTTAAAATCTATTGGGCTTAGGCCAAATTCAAATTATTTAAAAAGTCCAAATCCCAAAAAATAATCCTATAAAAATCAGAACTTAATTTCTTTGGGACAAAGGCCCAAGCCCATAGATAATTTAAAACCAACTCATTCAAATTAAGCGTAAAATCAAATCATAGATTCAGGCTGCCCGAATTGAAGTAGTATGGCCCAGGAGATTAAAATCTATTTATATAACAAAATTACCTAAAGCCTGCAAATATTCTCAACCTATAATACATAAAACAAACCCATAGGTCTACTGTTCTCCAACACAAAGAAATTAAAAACAAAGAAATAGCAGAAAGAAAGAGCAGAGGGAGAGAGAGGATTCGAGCGAGAGGGAAAGAGGAAAGCGTGAGTGAGGAAAGAGATGGAAGACTCACTGAGCTTCCTTGGCTGGCATGAGCGTGGATCGGCGACATGGGTAGCCGCGGCAGATGCGACGGTTGGAGAAGAAGCCGCCGGGGTCATGGCGGACGGCGATGCTCCGGATCTGGAGCCGCAGATACGGCTCGGTGGGTGCGATGCTCGCAGGTGGCTGTGTGGTTCTAGATATAGTGCCCCGCTTTCGTTGGGGCAAAGCAATATGTAATAGGCTCGTGGCAAGTCAGACATAGTTGGGAACATAGATGGCTAGTCTGACTCAGCGACGAGTTTGGTATACGAAAACCAGTTTTATAATGAAAGAGAAACTAATTTAAGTCATGATATGCAAGTCTAAGTCAAACTAGCTCAAACTAGGTCAAACTGGGTCAAACTAGGTCATACTAGATCATACTAGGTCATACTAGGTCACTGGAAGTCAATCCAAGTCAAACTAGGTCAAACTGGGTCAAAGGTTGACTTTCAGTTGACTTTTGGTCAACTGGTCAACCCTAGTCAACTCTAGTCAACTCTAGGTCAACCCTAGGTCAAACTAGGCTAATGTTGACCAACTGTTGACTTTCAGTCAACTGGTCAATTCTGGTTTGGTTTCGGTCAATTCTAGTCACTTTTAGGCTAAGTTTGACTTTCGGTTGACTTTTGGTCAAAACGGTCAACCGAGGTCAAAACTAGTCTAAGAGCACTATTTCTGACCATTACCAACCAAAGGAACCCAATTTCACTTATATCTTAAACCCTAAATCACATACCTTAGCTATAGACAATTACCTTAACTCACCCTGTTTCCTTACCAAGGTAAACTCACTATCACACCCATTACCTTAGTTTCTAGGCACTTCTACCTCAACATGTTATCCTAATACTATGCCCTCGTATCCCGATACCATGCCATGGTATCTTGATACTCTAATTTCATATCTAGAAGTATCTTAGGACTTATCCTAGAAATAGGGTAAATCCTAATTACCTCACTAGTATACCAACCTCAACATGGTCACTAACACTCTAACTAACCCTCATACCTAAACATTCTAGGGTTAAGGGACTGGTTTTAGTATAGGAATTTGTGGAATGAATGAAGGGTGAATAGATGAATGGATATATGTATTGGTGTATGAAAAATGGAAGGGTGAATGGATGGATGCATTTGATAATCGATTGAAAGGTTAATGATTGGTTTGAATGGTGTATGAATGTTGAATGAATGATAGATGAATGGATAGGTGACTGAATTTGTAAGGAAGGATGAATTGAAGAATTAGTGTATGTATGAATGTTGATTGGAATATGGATAGGTGAATGAGTGAATGAATGCATAAGTGAACGGTTTAATGAATGGAGGAATGGATGAACTAGTGAATGTATGTGGATGGAATATGTGAATGAATGGAAGAATGGATAGATGGATGGATGAAGGAATGCTTGTGGATGGATGGAACAAATGAATTTATGGTGGACTGACTTGGATAGGTGAATAAAGGGTCATGGGAATGGGGCTACTCCCCCCTCATATTGCTGCTGAATGCAGCATGCATATTGCTGCTACTGTTGGCTGTTCCTACTGCTAATGCTGCTGTTGCTAGGGACTGACCCCCCCTCTCACTGCTACAAAGTAGCAGTTCCTACTGCTACTGCTGCTGCTACTGCATATGCAGTCCCCTGTGGGGACTGCTGCTGCTACTCACTGCTGCCCAAGCAGTGCTCCTTACTGCTGCTATGCTGAATTCCCCTCCCCCTTCACTACACTGCTCCCATTCTCTCCTCACACTCTCTATATCACTCTCTAACTCCATATCCCTCTCTCACCCTCCAACACTCTCTCTATATCTACACATACATATATATATACATGACACACTCACTCCATAAATATATATTAGACACTCACATACCAATATATATATATTGACACGCAATATATATATATATATATATATATATATATATATATATATATATATATATATATATATATATATAGAGAGAGAGAGAGAGAGAGAGAGAGAAAGACACATATACACAACCTTAATATATAACAAATGATATATATATATATATATATATATATATATATATATATATATATATATAGAGAGAGAGAGAGAGAGAGAGAGAGAGAAAGACACATATACACAACCTTAATCATTTGTTATATATTAAGGTTGTGTATATGTGTCTTTCTCTCTCTCTCTCTCTCTCTCTTTCTCTCTCTCTCTCTCTCTCTCTCTATATATATATATATATATATATATATATATATATATATATATATATATATATATATATAGATTATGATACATTAAGATACCATGAAGAACAACATCCTAACAATTCTAAAATCTAAGATTAAAGTCACAAGTAAATCATTCACACAATATTACAAAGACTAGGTGTATGCAAAATTAGGGCTTTCCCACTAGGACACAAAACACAACATGGACACATCCTAATGACCTCCAAATGGACACGAAATGGACACAAATGGAGATACAATCATTGGAGTCATTCCTATGGGTTTAAATTAATCCTAAATGCATGTAGAAATAAAATAAAGGAGAGATTATACCTCCCGGTTGATCAAATCTAAGGAAACTCCTCCCGATTCGACACCGACACGAAGAGACCTCCAAATGGACACGAACAAGTTCCAAAACTTCCCAAATCTAGCTAGCTCCTCCTCTTGATGAAAATAGAGAAGAAAATAAAGGGATTTATGAAGGAATGGATTGATTTGATGTGAAAAATAATGGACACTCCTCTCTAATTTTTGGGGAAGAACAAGAGAGAGTGAAAATAGATTGGATAATAACAAAGGAGAGCTCAATCCTATCCCTCTAGTGGCCGGCCAAGTGCGGCATAGGTGTCCCCCTATCCAATGACTAAAACACCCCCACCTGTCTTATTAATTAATATTAGGAAAAGGTTTTAGGTTGAGGCTAATTTAGTCATGTTTTAAGTCTCTAATTAAACTAAACCTATCCATGAATAATTAGTCAAACATACTAGCTAAAATATTGTCATGTGGGCCATGCCTAACTAATGAGTGGGTCTACTAGAGTCAAAGCTATACCCCGGGTCCCCGATACGAGTCAGATTGAGTTGAAATTCGAACTCGACTCAATTAACCCCAAAATAATATCATAAATAAATAAATAATTCCAAAATTATTCTAAAGTGGAAAATGACCAAAATACCCCTGTTCTTGAAAACTGGGGGTGACAAGATGGGTGGCGATGGGCTGTGTAGTAGAGAAGGGTGCAGTGAAGGTCTGTAGGAAGAAGAGAGACAGAAAGAAAAGATGGTGGAGTGGTTTGCCAGAGCTCGGCCAGAGTACAACGGCGTACGATGGTCGGTAGCGGCGCTCGGCCGGATAGGAGAGAGGGAGAGATTAGGATATTCTGTAATAAAATATTAGGGAGTCCCTAATATTTTAATAAGGGAATAGTGGAGTGCTCTCGAAGCCTAAATGGCATTCCTATTATAAATCTAGGGACAATAGTAAAGACCACTAATAGCTGTAACTAACTAACAACTAATCATTAACTAACCCAATAATTAGTAACTAATCTATTAATTAGAACTAACTAAATAAATAGGTTAATTAGGTATTTCCCGACCCAAACATAAGCCTACAATCCAGGTCCAAGGCTTGAAAGGCAATTAGAATAGCTAGCCTAGAATCCAAGGCCATGGTTTTGTAGGCTCATAAATAATTAATTAATAATAAAACACTTCTAAAAGTAAAATTAAATAATTAAATAATCTAGTGGTAGGGGGGAGTGAGTTCGGCTTTCAGCTCTTCACTCATCGCCTCCGTTTCCGATGTAAACTCCGGCGCCCTCGGGCTTGCTATCGCTACCCCTCGGCTTCGGAGCTTTAGTTTAAGTGATTCAAATCAGTGGACAACGAAGATAATTCACAATAAATACTTTTATCATTATGACTAATATTTTTATTATAAAAAAAATTTTGATAGTCGAAATAAAGTTGATTGTATTTTGATTTTTTTTCTTAATTCATTCCTGATTTGTTTCATCATTAGAAAGGGAATCCAGTTATCAACCAACAAGGGAAGGCACCGGATCCGACTACAGATTGTTGTGTTAAATGAGGATCTCCAACTCACAATCTAACTTGAGTCCGTTCAGTCCTGTTCCTCGGATGATTGCTTCTATCGACTTTCCCTATGTTGACTAGGGAAGCCTATCAATGTGCAACATTTGCTCAGCTAGTGCTACTCTTTTTGGCCTGATCTCGTAAAGAAAGGAAGGCTCATGAATGGCCAATCTCTGGCCCTACCTTTGAGTGCGGTTTGAACTATTGATTTACGTAATTGGAAGTAACCAATTAGGTTTACGATGAAACCTACAAAAAGAAGACTTTCTTTGTAAACGTAAGGATAATGATATGGACTATGAATCATGTCAAAAAAAAGCTTTGCTGGCACAAACCGACTTTCTTTTCCTCTATCTGGCCAAAACTGATGCGAATGGACCTACTGGTTGAATGGTTGGTTTCCCCAGCCTATCTCGTTTTGTCTGCAACTTACGAGTGGTGAGATCCGTTCTAGTCCGTAGCGCATACCCAAGTGGATGTGGTATTGACTACCAAGGAAAAGAGTTGGTTAGACAAAATTCAGAATTAGGGTTAAATTCATAATAAATCTGAAAATAATTTTATAAATTCCCAAAAATTATAACATTGTTTTTTTAAAAATAGAAAATTCAAATTTAGGTAGTTACAAGTCTACACTTCTTCAAAAACAATTTGTCCTCGAAATTTAAACATTTATTCAAAATAACAATCATACAATCACTCAAACAAAAAGACTAGGAAAATGCTCTCTCATTTCGTCTTCGCACTCCCAAGTCGACTCGTTCGGAGAATGGTGACTCCAAGCTACTCGGACGAAAAGAATCGTCTAGTTGCGCAGCACCTTCTCCCGGCGATCAACAATCCCAACAGACTGCTCCTGATAAGTGAGGTTAGGTCCCACTCTGACCTCTGAATGGTCAATCACATGAGTTGAGTCGAAAATGTAACGTCTTAGCTGCGACACATGGAGCACGTTGTACACACCCTTCAAAGTAGCTGGTATATCAAGTCGGTAGGCGGCAGCCCCGATCCTCTCAAGAATGTGGAAAGGCCCAATAAATCTCGGGTTAAGCTTCATGCCTCGACCAAAAGGATAGTGCCACTTATCAGAGAAATCCTCAGGAAAACCAAATCTTCCACCTAGAATTAAACAAAACTTAGAATATGAAACCTAATTAATCACTAAAACAACATTAAAATCTAAACTTATTACCTAAAGCTCTAACGGACTTTGGTGGCTATCATCCCAGTGTATCTACCTGTCTTGAGCCACACAAAGTCTCTCTCTAATCTACTTCACTTTTTTTGTAGCATCTACAACCATCTCGGGCCCCAACAAGGCTCTCTTTCCTACGTCATCCCAAAACAATGGAGTGTGACACCTTTGTCCATGTTAAGCTTCGAAATGAGTCATCTCAATATTGGCTTGGTAGTTGTTATTGTATGAAAACTCTACCAAGTGAAGGTAATCCTTCCAAGAGCCTTCAAATTCTAACATACAAGTTCGAAGCATGTCCTCAAGAGTCTGAATAGTCCTTTCCGACTGTCCATCAGTCTGAGGATGATAAGCGGTACTGAATTTGAGCTGAGTGCCCAAACTAGCCTATAAGCTCCTCCATAAGTGAAAAGTAAATCTACTATCCTGATCAAATTCAATACTCACAGGTACCCTTGCAATCAAACAATCTATCTCACATGTAGCTCTGCAAGTCTCTCTGTAGACAATCCCACTTTGAATGGTATAAAGTGGGCCGATTTGGTCAATCTATCAACGATGACCCAAATCGCATCCTTCCCTCCAGGAGTACGTGGAAGTCCGAAAATGAAATCCATAGTTATATGTTCTCACTTCCACTCAGGAATTGGTAATGATTGAAGCAAACCACCTGGTCTCTGCCTTTCGGCTTTGACCTGTTGGCATAATAACATTTAGAACAGAAGCGTGCCACTTTTCGCTTTATTCTATACTACCATACATGATCTCTCAAATCTTGTACATCTTGGTAAGTCCAGGATGTATAGAATATTGAGGGTGACGTGCTTTCTGTATCACTTCTTCTCGTAGATCTCCACTCGACACACAGAGCCTAGTCCCATGCCTCAAAGAACCATATTTAGCAATTAAGAAATCATCAAGCAATCCAGCCTGCACCTAAGCTCGAAGACTCCTCAAGGCTACATCCAGGTACTGAGCCTCTCTGATTACGTCCATCATCCCTGATTGAATCTGCATGCCCATCATCTGCATCTCGATTCCAGGAACCACAATTTCAATATCCAGACTCTCCAAATCTTCTAACAGATGTCGATCATTGGGCAGGAATATAGCTACGGGATTATGGCTAAGTGCATTTGTCGCATCCTGTCGCTGTAGCAGTGCGTGTGCACTCCAAGGGAGGCGGGACTGCGCAGGTGGGCACGACTGCCATGCGACGACGACGATAGTCCCGAATGGCCGCGAGGAGGTCGTTGGCACGCGTTGGTCAGAGGTGGCGACCGTAGCAGCACCGACGTCGCATACAAGGCTGCATGCTGGGACTCATCGAGGGCTTGTCGGGAAGGAGTGGCGGCAGGTTGCCTTCATAGGGTGGTACGACTGGCACGTGGTGGCGCCCGGTTAACCTGTGTACTGCAAGGAGCGTCTCATAGCAGTAACAGTAAAATGAGAAGAAGAAGGAAAAGAAGAATATGATGATGAAGGAGGAGGAAAGTATAGAAGGAGGAGAATGGAGGAATAGTAGAAGAAGTGTGGAAGATGAGTTAGATAAGGAGAGATTTAGGATTTGTGATGAAGAAGAAAAAAAAGAAGCAGCAAGGAGAGGGAGGGGTTTTCTTGGTCGGCCGGGGGGTGATGTTTGTGTGTTCAAAAAGAGGAGAGAGTAGAGAGGTTGAGTGAGGGAGAGGGTGAGGTTGGGTGTTAGGGTGGTTGACCTTTGCATAAAAATAGAACTTTTAGGAGTGTGTGGATAGTAATGCTAAAAATGGGTGTTGGTGTGTGATAGAGGAGTGATGGAATAGATGAAAGCCACCTTTTGACTTGGCCATTTATGAGTTAGCATTAATAAGGTGAAGATAGTTCATGACATGAACTAGTCTATATTTTAGGGTTCAAGATTATTGGGTTTGTCCATTGGGCCTTGGGTAGTGTCATGCTTAAGGTGTTAGGTATATTGTAGGGAAGAATATGATGATGTGTGTTTTGTGTGTTCCATGTAGGTAGCCACATGAAATTGGGTGGGGTGTTGGGTCAAGTTGGGTTAAATTTAGACGTTGGTGTGGTCAGGACTACAAATTTAGTCATTTATAATCAATAATGAAATAGTAGCATGGGGGAGCTCAATTGGATGGCACGCAAGTAACATGTGCGTAGTAGGCTCAAAATAGGTCAAAACCATATATTGGGTCGATTAGATTTGATTGATGTCGAGTCCCGAAATTAAATTGGAAGTTAGATCACATTTTTCGGTAGATTGTCAAATGGCCTAAATTGACCCAAAAGTTGTGTGATATAAATAGAATACAAGGGAATAAGTTTGAGTGGGACATAATATATCAAAATAAAGATAAACTCGTCTAGATCAAAACTCATGAAGGACGTTTCGAGAGATTGACATCTCTGGCACTCCAAAAATTAAAGTCACAGAAAAGTATATTTAATAATCAAAACATTATAATAAAATATTTATTGAAAATAATTTATTTAAATTTTAAAAAGAAACCCTAAAATCTAGGGGGCTTACAACCTACCCACCTTAGAGAATTTCGTCCTCAAAATCACATTATGGTATAGTACAAAAAGGATAGAGCATTAATATCTAAGGAGTCAAGTACGACTAGTCATACATGGTTCATGTGGGATGCTGATGCCACTAATATCTAGGGTGCATATCCAACTAAATTCTAAATGCACCTGAACTTTATAAATGCAACATCAAGGCTATGACCATGATTCTATTAGCAAGGTTTTGGAAAGGAATACAAAAATTTAGGTATTACAGTCTGCAATAATCCTAGGTACTTCATGGTACTATTGGTCAATAACTCTATAAGGAAATTACTATCAATTCAGTGTTAATCCTATACGGGTCAGAGTTTTAATAGGCAAAAAGGAATTGACTTGGTTGGACATACTAGAGTGAGGTATCATAGTGGGATTTGTAAACAAGTTCAAAAGAATCACGAATAAAGAAGTTGCAGATCATGGTGCAGAGAGTTTTGAAAAGTTCCAGAAGAAATTTTCCACAAGAATAAGGTAAGATTAGGTAGATACTTAATCAGGAATTTGGAAGGAATGGCGTCTAGGGTAGTATGATCATTAGGCAGGAGTGGGTTGAAATCAAAGTTTTGGTTAAAAATCAAGGCATGGCTAGGGAAGAATAGGGTCTTCTTAATCGTATTTTTAGAATGATTAAAATGGCTAAATCACGCAACCGTAATTTACGAGCTTAGAAGTAGGAAAGGAACGAATATGGATACGTCTAAAACAATTACTGGAAGTTACTTAGAATAATCAAAAAATCAAGTGGCTGAGGTAATTGTACACTAATTCATACTATAGTTTAGCCTATCTATCAGGTTCCTAGGACAACACATGGTCCCTCAAATACGGCTAGCCAATCTTAATCCAGAATCAAACTCATAGTATTCAAAATTCCTCGGTATCATCCATTTTCTTTAATACACTCTATTTCATGGCTTATCCTTTTTAATTGAAATTTCTGCTATCATAATACCAAGTTGCTCATGATATACTCTATCCTTGAAAATATGCGACATTTAATGTATCATCCACCATGCACAACTCTACTCTAGATCCCATTTATTAGTCTATTTAGGGTAACTCTACCTCTCCATCTCGAAATCTTTTCTCCTCATCATATGCCATAATCTTGATCAAGTGCCTTACAATTTTTCATGTCAGCATCTTCGTATTTTATTATCATTTTTCTAACTTTACCTTTATGTGTCATAAATTTGTATCGTCTATCCCCTCGAGATAATCTTCTCGTACTTTATCTAGATCTCAACCTCAAGATCTTGTTTGAAGTATGGTTCTCTCTGTAATTCTCTTTACGTTATCGTAGATAATCATAGTAATAATTCTCGTCTCAATAGTTTTTTCAGAAATTTCAACCTTATTCATCTTCTTTTATTCAGACTAAACGTATTGTTCCTTATAATTATCTCTTCTTGTATACCGACTACATATCCTCAAACGAGCATAATGTTCCAGTTGTTATTCCTCTAGTATTTATAACTAGCCTGCAACGATAAGGGTTTACTAGTCTGCCTCTTGAGGTATGGCTCTAACTCTATTCTTATATCCTTGGCTAAGATTAATCATCGAAGACCATGATCAATTCTTAAACTTGATCAACCCTGAAAACTCCGTGCTATATCTTTACAAGCCTTAAGTCATTTCCAATAACAGCCTAACCAATGTTCTGCCTTATCTATCCATAAGCAATTATACGTTCCTCACAAGTACGCCTAACTATCTGCTAGGAAAAATTCGAGGCTTGGTCAAATAAGTATTTATATCTAATACCTCTTATCATAGTTTAACTATATTGATCATTCTTCTAGTCCCTATCTCCAATAGTTCATGCAAGGTTTGACGCATCCAACATAGAGTTGGTTGATTGGTCTAACTAACTCTTACATATTCTTAGATCACGTTTCTTTCTAATACCTAAACTTCCTAGGACAGTTCCTTATTATCCAAGAAAATTTATTTTTTCCATTATACCATATTCCTGATTTCTATATCCTCTACGTGAAAATTTCTCAAATTTTAGTACAACTCTCAAATCTTATATCTGGTCATGATCATCATGCTTCATCAATTTGTTCATCCTGATGGTTCCATGAACTTTAATTGCTATTATCCTTTGAAACTTTCAAATTGTCTTCTCTCAAGTTCAATCCTTATGATCAAAGAATTTTTCTGTACCTTCCCTAGTCAACCTGTATGGTTTTATGATAATTCTCTCCAATAGTCTATCTAACTCAAGCAGAGGGTGGCATAGTTTTGGCCTAATGGTCCTCATGTCTCTTGTTATAGTTAAACCCTGCACTATTCTCTATTCCACATCCTATCTTAGAGGGGTGTCTTTACAGTCTACCCACCTTACCTAATCACCTAGTCCTGTCAAGCATGTGTTACTATATTCTTTCAAGTAAAACTTCCTAGCTCAATGTGATAATTTATATGATGTTGTTGAATCACTAATTTGTGACTCAGCAAATCATTAAAGCAGAGGGATTTTCCTATAGGACCTAAACCTCGATAGAAATGCCCTTCTTACTATCAGTTTATCTAGTAGTGACGTCTATCCAAACCTCTACATACCTCAAATAATCACATATGAAATATTATATCTGTCTTAGTCACAATCAATAATAAGATAATTACGAAGTGATCGTCACACGAATGTTCGTCCTTTCGATGGAGGAAAGAAAAGAACTCATAAACAGGAATTCAAGAATGCTATGATTGAGCACAGATACGAATTTTCAAGGGCGATAATAGAAGTCAAAGGAATTTCCAATAGCAGTAGTGGATTGAGATTCTAATATATAATACTAATGTATGCTCGTTCGGTACAGTAACATAACTGAAACTATTTATCTTGACTTGCATGGGCCACTACAAAAATATGTCACGCCCTAGTTCCAAAATATACTGGAACGTGAGACGCGAGCATGCCAACTAATATGATCTAGGGTAAGTTCCCAATTTAACGGACTTATCCCTAGACGTAATACACTGTCAAGGGTACTAAAAGTAACTAATCATCTACATCTCAATCTACAGTAATGAAGCGAATATCAAGAATGAACATAATATATTAAAGTTGGCCACCCAGTAATATATACGTTCGAGCAAGCTCGAGAAAAGAATAAGCTTGTAAATAACAAGCTACGTAGAAGTATGAAACAATAAAGGTGAAATGTATACAGGGAAGAGTAAATGAAATACTAGAGAACACACACATATATATATATATATATATATATATATATATATATATATATATATATATATATATATATATATATATATATATGAAACCTCGGTAACACAGCACCTGCCCAACTACTCTGTACTAACTGCTCAGCAAATACCTGGAGAGATCACCAGGTCCTCAGTAGGACATAGCAAGATACAGAAATACATGCCATAATATGAACTGAATAAAATGAACAACCTGAATCATAACATGGTCAAATATCCAATCACAAATCAGTAAACCATCTCTGACCAATCATGATCAATGAATGGCATACCAGCCCATGATAAGTCACTGTCCCATGATATGGTCCGACATAGGTACATAAACTAACCATTCTATGTGAATGCATGTTGAAGATGACTTTTGAGCATGTAGGTAGGTGAATAAAGAATTTATATCGAAACACGGGCTGAGTGAGATCACGAGTCGATGTAAACATACATGCACTATTACAGCTCCCGACCGTACCTAGCGTACAGCTAGTGGCCGCTGCCAGACATATTCCTAGTGTATGTATGGCCCATAAACGGGTAACCACACCCATAATCGGGTCCCACTGAGGCTGAAATAAATAACTATCTGTCCTATATGCCATTTGTTGTTTTTAACCGATTTTTTTGACATTTTTAACCGATTTTTTGTCGTTTTAACCGATTTGTTGTTGTTTGTTGTCGTTTTTGCCGCATTTGATTTTTTTTGTCGTTTTTACCGATTTTATGTCGTTTTTGTCGTGTTTTTTTTCGTTTTTACCCTTTTTTTGTTATTTTTTGTCGTTTATACATGTTTTATCGCTTTTTTGGTCATTTTTGTCGTTTTAACCGATTTTTTGTCGTTTTTCATCGTTTTTGTCGTTTTTACCGATTTTTTGTCGTTTTTACCATTTTTTTCGTTTTTATCGATTTTTTGCCGTTTTTACGTGTTTTTTATATTTGTTCATTTTTTTCGTTATTTTTTTCCCGGGAATATTTATATTGTCCCCAAACACGGGAATGTAATTTTCCAGGGAATTTAATTCCTTGGAATTTGATTCCCGGGAATATTGAATTCCCGGCTATATAATATTCCACAACTGGGGCCGAATACATTGCGGTTGGATGTTGTTGTGCACAAATCCTTTGAATGACATGTTGTGGTATTTTTTCAAATAGTATTTCTATCAAACATGACAATACTAACTCTATTAATCTTATTAAAAGTCCGATTTGTCACTTGCGCAACAAACACATTGAGATTCAACACCACTTTTTGCATGACCATCAACTCAAGGGAGACATTCGTTTTGAATTTATAGACACTGACCATCAACTTGCTGACATCTTCACCAACGCTCTTGCCGAAGATCGTTTCTTCTTCATATGTCACAAAATCGGCCTCCTTGAAAAATCTTTTAAACTCTGTTCTTCAACTTTTCGGATTATCCGAAGGATTTTTGCAGAGATTCGTCGGATAATTCGAACTCATTCCAGCAGTTTTTCTAGTGCCAGACAGGATCTTTCGTCGGATTTTCGCAGACATCTGTCAAATTTTCCTGTATTCACTCGAGCACAGACTCCGGTCGCTGACAAATCAAATTTTTAAAACTGATTTGACTGTTAACCTACCACATTTAATTCGAACTTATCTTCGAACAGATTCTCCGTCGAAAATCTGCATATATTTGTCAGATTTTTCGCATCCGCTACACAGGTGCAGTATACGAATCGTTGTCGCCTCTTTATTTCTCTCGAAATTCGTTCATTCATATTCATTCCTCTCTTAAAACCCGGTGCAACCTTTCCTCTTCCCCCACCTATCCTTTTCTTCCTTTTTAACCCCCTCATTATTTCCCCTACTCCATCTTGTAACGCTCCAGTCCCAAAATAGGTAGGACTAGGTACGTAGACATGTCAGTCGTATAATAAATATACATAAGCTGTAAAATACAGTAAAACCATGATACTAATCTCATCCACAAAATAAAGAATAATAATCATAAATCAACTTTGAATTGTCATTATACAAGTCGTTGGACGGAGACAAATTCACTAGCAACCATTTTAAATAAGAAGTAAAAAATAAGGAAAGAATGTGTAAAGTAGCAAAGACAACCCAAGAGCAATCATCTTCGATGGAATAGAGAAGATCACGGCTTTGGCTAGAACACCTGCGGAAAGTCACAAACATACACCTGGAGAAATCACCAGGTCCTCACAGGGACGTAATAAGATAAGGGAAGAACATGCCATATAAACAGAATATAAACTGCTTAACAATAATTTGGACCATAACATGGTTCAGTACCTTATCATCGAAGCAGTGAATCACACCTACAACCAAACAAGGACAAGGTGTGGTAAACTAGTCCACGACAAAATACTATTCCAAGCCATGGTCAGGCATAAGTACACAAAACATACATATACCTAACGGATAACGATCACCTAACCACTTTATGTGTAATACAATCGAGAATAATGCATGGTCGCATAACCTCCAAGTCAAGTCAAGAATAATATTACCTCAATAGCGAGTCTGAATACTATATACTATTCCTCAGTATCGAGCGAGTCTATAGTATATAGTATACCTATCGTTCCTCGGTGGCGAGTGAGTCTACAATAGATGGGGATGAGGTCAACACCCAGTTGTATTCTTCCCACCCAATGTTCTAACTCTAATAACTACTAGTCCACTATCATGCAATCATATTAGTAGTTATAGCCTACGCTCGTCCTATATGTACTGTTGGCCACTCAGTACACAAGTCCGAAATCTATATGTGACTCGTGACTCGTGGCATACATATGTCAAGGCCAATGAATGCAGGTAGTCACTTAACTCTAGGTTTAATTAGAAAAGAAATAATTAAATAGCAGAAAAAAGACTAGGCAGTAGAATTGCATCTAAATATAACAAGGTAGCATAATTTATCTTATAGAAAAGTAATAATAAATAAATAAATGCATGCAGTATAATGAGCAAAGAAAATAAACAACAATTGCAAGGTATCTTGCCTGGTGTGATGCTTGGTGTGGTGCGATGATCCGACAAGTCCTAATTTGTCCACTAGGCATGGTGGATGTGAACGGTTACGATGGTAATAGAGATTTGATTAGTCATGATCAGATTGACAATAAACGATAATTGCGAAGAGAATTATTTATACTATTTTTAGAAAGTATTTATAACACTTGAAAATATATTCTATTAGTTAAAATAGTTTTTAGATAAAATACATACTTTAAAAAATCAAAAATCGTTTTTAGGCTACAAACTCTAGTTTGTCAAAATAAAGTTATGGATAGAAAAACTATACCTTTACTACTTAGATAAATATTTGAAAAAAATACTATAAATTATTTTATAATTCTGAAGCTACATTTTTATTGGTCAATCATATTTTAGGTAAATATTTACTATAAATAACAATAGAAATTTCAATATATCTAATGATATTTAGTAATCATAATAATAATAATCATCTCAAGAAAATAATAATAATAACAATAATACTTAGTAAATATTATAAATAAAAAACTATAATTACTATTAAATTCTCAATATATCTATATATTTTCTCAAGCTGTAATCTCCTCAAAAATTGAAGTTCAATAAATCAATTTAGTTAAGGAAAAAATTATACTCTTCTTAGTAGGAAATTCCTTCTCATTTATCTATGTAAAATTTTTGTCTTTGAAGTACCAAAGTAAAAAATTTCCATCTTCAATATTTGATTAATTTCGAAATAATTTGTCAATCGCAACAAAACATAATATCATATTTCTCAATTCTATCTAATAGCACTTATCACATATTTCAACTTATGCCTCATAATCACACGGTCATTTTATTTAACTATACCACTAATCTCCTTTATGGGGCTTTCTAATCTAACTTCTTTCTAACTGAAGGGTTTCATGATCCAATTTTCATCGTTGCACAAAGGAATCATATAATAAACATGGTTGCATGAGTCCAGGAGGAATTTAAGGGAGGAAAAATTCTCAATGAGTGAAGCAATTAAATTGGGAGAAAAATATGAATATGCTTAATGATCGTGGTAGGACTTGGGCAAGGATTAAGGGTTTTTAGTTACGTATGAAGCAAAGTGTATTAAGGGATAAGAATCGAGAAGATAATCATTAGAGACTCGAAAGATATAATTTCTTAGAGAGAAGATAGTCTCCTAGGTGGAGGCATGATCAAGGAACGATTCCAATCTTTTCAAGTTTCAAAGGATTAAAAGGTCACGATAATAGATTTAGGGTTGAGGGAAGGACGAGTAAGTCAAGATGAAGATATAGTCATGTGGTTGGTCGATGACTAACTACACTTGTGTATATACAACTATCATGGCCATGGTGATATGGCAACTAAGGTAGAACACTTCTATCTCACTAGAGTGACCTTGTCTCTATCTTGGTTGCCTATCCATATAAGATCTAAATTTGTAACTACCACTTTTTCTAAAATAAGGGTATTTTTGACTTTTTGTGTGAATGTAATAATTATATTATTTAATGTATTTAAATTGTGTTAGTGATATTATTTGGTAAACTTTAGAGCCTTCCTAATTAGATGTTAGCCATGACTTTAGTGGACCATGACTAGTGAGATTAGGCATTTAATCACACCCATTTCATTAGGTTAGTTAGACTCTAGTTAGACAATCAAATCATATAGAAATTAGGCTAAAAACCTAATTAGAAGAAGGGCCTGTCCTATAGAACTTGTCATGACAAGTTAGAGGGCCTTCTAGACTTTCTCCCTAACCAAACCATAAACCCATACCCTAACAAATGTGGCCATCCATGCCATCCTCCCTTGTCTACATAAGGAAACACTTCTTCTTCTTCCCCCTTCCATTCTAAACCTAGCCCTAATTTATAAACTTTTCCCAAATTGTTCCTACATCCATTTCTCATCCAATTTCTCACAAACTAATTTTATTCCCTTCCCCTTGGAGCGGAGAAGGCTCTATTGGCTAGCCTGGGAGCATTTGGAGACCTTGGACACTTGGAGCTTGAAGGGGATCTAATATAGGGATTTTGCATTGGGAATCAATCTCCCAATTGGTATGAGCTCTCTAAACCCTTTAAATTATCATTCCATTAACGTAGATGCATTCATTTAGGACCCCCGTGCATATAGGATGCCATTAGAGAGGAGTTGAGACACTTCTCTTCTTATTTTGAGGGTCTTCCCTCTTCATTTTGAATCACATTGGGGGAAACCCGAGAATAGGAATCTAGGGTTTATGAAATAGGTTTATTAGGCTCTATTGATGATTTAGGACATGTGGGTGAGCTTAGGGTCAAGTTTGAATCCATTTGGAGTGTGTATCATGGATGTTTCCGATACGCACGCCAAGTGTTTGACAAAATGACTCTTAGAGCACTAAATGCTCGAATTTCAGTTTGAACCTTGTTTTTATATTGGAAATGTCTTGATTATCAATATTAGGTTTTACCATATGATTTTGTAATGGTTAGATTAGTATAATTTGGGTTGGGGGTTTGTGCCAAGCATGGACTGTGTGTGTTGTGTGTGGATTGATTTATTTGAGACTGGTATCTTAAGTTCAGTCCACTACATTAGTAATATAGGCTATTGCTTATTGTCCAATCCTTTTCACTGCACATTTGAATGTTTTGTTCAGTCCATACCCTATTCATTCAGTTTCCTATTCCCCTTACTAGTTCACCATCCATGTTGCATCAGTTCATGCCCTACTGTCAGTTCAGACTTCGAACCCTTACTGTTTAGGCACTACATTAGACATGTTCAATCCTTCTTTTGATTCAATCCTAAATCTGTGGTGCAGGTCATAAGAAATACACTGTCCACTAGTACTTAATGTATCAATCCCTCACTCAACCATGATGTTCAGTCCCCTGCTCCTCATGTGATCAGTCCTTAATTGGACTTGGTAGCTGTAAATGCATAACAAATTTAGACCATGCATTAGTTTTAGCTTTCAGTCCACTCTAACACTTGTTGTCAGTCCCTATTGGACTGAACAATCACTCCCTCCTTTTGAGTTCATTTCCTCCATTGTTCAGTCCATATTTTATTAATTCTAGTCCCTCTTAAACATATGCTCAGTTGGCATTAGTTTGGCTCAATCCAGTTATTGAAGGGGATAGTTAGATGATAAGCCATGCCTTTGATATCAGTCTATTACTTGTATAGGTTCAGTTATTTTTTGACATCAGTCCACATATCTTATATGGGTAGGAAGACATATAGGTTTCAATCCCATTCCCTCTTATATACCAGGTATCTTGCCCTGACCACTTGAAAGCAGTAGCAGTCCAGATTACCTTAGTATCAGCCAGTAGGTTTGGTATCGGTCATTGTTTTGATGTATAAATTCGTGTTAGGATTTTATATATCAGCCCTAGGATACTCCTAATTAGTCCAGTCCTTCATTCACTTTATCAGTCCCTTGGTTATACATGAGCCAATCCTTATTACTTTGTATCTGTCACGACCCGCTTCCGAATAATCGAACACGAGTCGGACACGCCCAGCCTACATTGAAAGACTCAACGTAGTAAGCAGTACCAAGCTAGGGAAACTAACAAGTCAATATGAATAAGTACAAATCACAACATCTATAAACGATCCCAGAAAGATCACCATAATCCACAAGTCCATATAACGTAAAGGTACCAGAGTCAACAGGAATAAAATACGCTATGAAATCTAAGAAAACAATATCTAGGAGTAAAGTTAAACAGTCTGAACCTGAAGCCTCTAGCTAAGTCATGCCTCCATCCTGCTCAGCTAAGATCCCGGGCTCTGGCCCATAAGGTTGAACAATATCCTGCAAGTACACCTGCAACATATCCAGTCAGGAGTGAAGCAAAGTACAGTCCTAGGTAATGAACAAGAACATCATGCTATAAAAAATATATAAGAGAACCATGTAAAGCACAGAAAAGAACAAGAAAGTACATTAATGTAAGGTACAAAAAATAAAGTACAAGAATGTAAACTATGAACCTGAAGTACAAGACATGACATGTGCACAATATTTGAAATACAATTAGCCTATGTGACCGGCTGGGGTAAGTACAGGAATAAGCACAGGAGCACAGGAATAAGGGTCCGGCTTAGGGCCCGCGTGCACGGTGGGAGGCCTAAGCTATCAACATGAATTTCTGATATCTGGGTTTGGTCACATAGCTAGTGTATTTTCTCTCCCCGACCACAAGTAAAAGAACATGAAAGTACAAGAGTACAAAATATCGTGTCATGACGTGTCACAAGAAAAGTACATGATATGAATGTAAATGAACATGAACCATAGAATGTACTTGCCTTACTCAGGGTGATCGGGAAAATGAAGTAGATCTGTAAGTCCTCCTGCTAGTAGGTACAAATTGATAAATTTCAAGATAACGACACTAGCTAATTAAAGTGAACTACCTAAATCATCTACTTACTAATCATGAGCTAAATAGCTTAGTCATTTAGTCACTATTCTTTAATTTACTTAATAACTGCCCAACTAGTTTTTATTAAAACATTATAGTAAATACTAGTAGTTAGCAAAGTATCTTAAATAAGATCTTTAGCAGTAATATAAGGATGCTTACAAAATGGCTTCATAAGTGAGCTAAGCACTAATAGATTTTATACTAATTGATAAAACTAAAGTTTAAATTAGACTTCATGGAAAAATCACCATATAGATAATCTGGAGTGGAAAAGTGATTTGTTAAAGTATTTGTCAAAAGATGACCCACACAGATGGAAAACTATGGAAAATCTTGCCAACACCCCAAGCTTAAGAGTATTTCGAAATGGCCCCAAACCTATGAACCTGCCACACTTCTCACCATCAAAAGATACAAAACTCAACACCATTTATAGATGTTGTCTCTGATTCAATATGACTGTACTACCTGTTTTGAACTCAACAAGGAGCCACCAAGGAAACACACAAATAGCTGATGTCATAAACAATAGAGACTACCCCAAATATTACCCACATGAAGTCTACTAAGTCACCTATCCATCCTGACAATACAAATACAGTTATGAACACAACCACCCATAGTTTCCAAATAATATATATATATACAAAATATTAATTACAAAATAAACAACTCTATTGCATTAAAGTTTAGTAATTAAATGAAGCCAAAAGGGTCACACAACTCCTCTTTACAAGAATAGCTAGATTCACCGAGACAACTGGTTCTTCCAGCCTTCCCTACGTCTCATCCTGGATACGCAGGACACGCACCCAGGTTCAGACACAACTCAGAGACATGAACACTGTCGACTCCACCTGAACACACACACCAGAAAAATAATGCAACCGGACACAAGTCAAGGGGCACGAGCACCAACCCAAATATTAACTAGGCACCAGTAGAGATTGAACAAAACAGAGTAATGAAGTAGGAGTTTACCTGGAAGAAATCCAACCCAGAATTTGGAGACTCGATCCACAACGTCGGACACAGTCCTACGTATCCGAATGCAGTCTGATTCATGAGTATCTCCACAAACAAACCAGAACGACACAAAGAACAAAGTCTCAATTACTGGAGATCTTAAATCAAAGAATTTAAGGAATCAAGAATCAAAACAACAGAGGATCAATTTAAACCTACTATCAAATGACTCGATTCCAAATCGTACTACAGGATTCTCCACTCGATCTGTCGTCCACATTCCACCAAAAGAAATGTCTCAACTACTACCAAGAATCTCACAGATCGAATAATACAAGATTAATACTCATCGATCTACTCTTCTAGAGCGAAATAGAGTACACAGTCGATCAATCCAACTTCCAATCGAGCACCCGAGCTAATATTGACGAAACGAACACCCAAAATTCAAACGAGAATGAAACAACACGGAAACATAAATTTAGGAATCAAATGATTCGATAAAGAACTTACCAACAGTTGGTGTAGATCGATCCTTCGATGAAGAAATTCGACTCAGTCCAAGGGGTCCAGATCTGCACTCCCAAGCCAAGCGAAAATAGAGAGAAGATAAAAAATGAACGATTCTTCACAAGAAGTTGAGGCACTCACCTAGTCGAAGGCGCGGATAAGGGCGATGATCCGCAAAGAAAATCGTCAGGGAGATGGAGATCCATTGTCGAGGAAATCACCTTGCCGACGACGTGGAGACGAACGTTGCCGAGAAGCTGATCAAGAAGCCGTCGTCGCCACTGGAGAGGTCGCGCGGTCGGAGAATGGGCGGTGTGCCGCTCAGGTTGGGTAAGCGCCGCCTGAGTGGAGGTGCCTCACCGTCGTTGTCATCGTTTAGCCATCGTGAGAAGGTGGCTCCACCGTCGATTGTCGTGGAGGTCGGCTGAACGTCGGAGGAGAGTCGTCTGTCACCGCCGATCATCGAAGTAGGCGCCCGCCACAGTTGCCCGTGGCTATGGGAAACATCCCCGCCATGGATTTCTCCAGAAACAAGGGTTAGGGTTAGGGTTAAGGAATTTAGAAAAAAAGGATTTTGGGGGAGGAGAAGAGCTTCGGCTCTAAATAGTTGATGAGTGAAGCAAAAATAAGCTTCCTCTCTCCTCCTGGAGTTTTATTGGAAGAGAAAAGTAGGTGTTTTTGTAAATGGCATTTATCAATTATGTATTTACAAATCACCCCCAAGTTTGTTGTAGAGTTGGTTAGAGGGGCTGTTAGAAATCTTGGAGAACACTCCAAGTTAATTGCTTGAACCTCCTCATCAAATCCTGAATAATTAAATAACAATATTCATAAAAATTTATAAAGAGACTATTTATTAACCAGGAAATTAATACTCCACCAATTTACTGAAAATAACATCTCTAAAATTCTAAAATGCCAGTAAATTATCAAAATTTTAAAATACCGAAAAAGCGGGGTTACAAATCTACCCCCTTGAAAAATTTCGTCCTCGAAATTCAAAGGTACAGCACGATACGGAAAATGACACTAGGTTTTAAAATTAATTAGGCATGAGTGTGAATAGGGTCAATGACCGGTATGAAGATTTGAATATCCTAACAAAATAAATGGATACAAGGGCACGATTGATAATGATCAAAATTTGTCAGGCATAATGTGAAATAAAATTAGTTAAGACCAAGCAAGAAATTTCAGGTAGGAAATTGAAATGACATGATCTAAAATGATCAAAAATCTAATAAGCACGAGATTGAATAAAGTTTTAATTACGACTTAGAGGCATAAAACCATGAAGGTACGATCTTCGAAGCACGATCAAACTCGAAAGTTTTGCACAATTAGCTAGAACAAGATAAACAAGTCATGATTAGTTAGGCATGATTGAGGCCGAAATTTAGATAAAAACGATTAAAATATAGGTACGATTTAAGATCCAGTGAAACAAAATCAAAATCTAGTAATGTGTATTTATTGAGAAAAGCAAATGATCCGACAACAAAATACAAGAAGGAAAATTGCAAAGGTCGATTTGAGAAATCATATGGAAACTGCCCATGAGGTATTAGTATCAAATCAAGAAAAACATGCAAGGATTTGTGATTCTCGAAAACTAATAATCATATAAAAAGGGAATATAGTCTCCATGGTATCCAAGAACATATAGGTATTTGAAATCACTTGCTTAGAATTCCTACCCCGCCAGTATATATTTGACTGCATTGGTCTTTCGGCTTCGTGACTCAAATAACAATATGTCATCGAATATTCTGTCAACCTTATTCATTTTCCAACAATCATTAACAAAACAACCCAAGAGATCAAAATATGAAGAATATGGCTGTCTCAATAATACTCGAAAACCTATGAATGTCTGAAATCACTTCAACTTAGAGTCCCGGCCTCGCCAGTGCGCTGCTAGCTGTAGTGAACTCTCAGTATCCGTAGTCCAGATAATGGCTACAGCGCGCAACTGCCACGCCCCAGTAGATCATTGAATAGTCTCTCAACCTTATCCATGGGAATTTAAAATTACAAGAATTCAAAATGAGTTCCGGTAGTCTAAGTCAAGCTAAAAGGTGATGTTATCTGCCTTTTAGAAACAAGGGTTTATTAGGTACTAAGAAGCAACAAGGGATCCCATCAAGGAGTAGTGAGTGCTAAAAGGGACAAACAAGGAGATTTTAAATCTTGAACAGAAAACGAAGTTTCAATAGTAACCGGAATCTTAAATGGTAAACAACCTCAATATAGGGAGCAAATCCCGAATAGATAACAAAGTCCTGGATGGTGAACAGAAAGCAGAGTACAGAATAGAAACAAAATCTCGAAGTAAGAAACAATTCTCATATCGGAAACAAAGTTCAACAAAGTCTCGAATAACAACAAAATTTTGAATAGATAACAAAACCTCGAACAAAAGCAAGGTCCCAAAATAGGAAATAGGATCTCAAAATCTCGAATGGAATCAAGTCATGGATAGAAAAATCAATGGATGAATAGGAAACAAGTATCCATGAAACAAGCAAAATCTCAAATAGGACACAAGGTCGAAACAAAGTCGTGGACAGAACAATTTCTCAAATAGGAAACAAGCCACGAATAGGAAACAAAATCTTCAAAACCTTCAAAGGAATCCTCAATAATGTCCTAAATAGGATGAAGCTGAAACAAGGTTTCGAATGAGGAACAGGGTTTCGAAATGAAATCTCGAGTAGGAATTAAAATCTCAAATAACACGAAGTTTGATGAGGGAACAAAATTTCCAATTATGAGCCAACACTAGGAAGCAAAATCATGAAATATGAAAATAGTATCGAATAGTGGATTTCAAATAATTATCGAATTGTGGATCTGAAACAAGTTTACCGATTAGGAAACAATATCTCGAAATAAGTTTCGAATATCAACCAAGATTACAAAATAGAAAATAAGAAGTTTCAAGAAATGATCCAGGTGCTAAGAGGATTATAAGGGAAGACTGGATTGTGAATCACGATCTATGGGTTTCTCCAACTATGCAAGAAAAAGCCTTCGGTCTTCAGTCTGTCTTCAGTATTCCTCAGGGACTAGAATCTTTTCAACGTTTTCAGCTGTCCTGACGTAGGCTGGTCCCTGCGGTAGTGCTCCATGTGGTTGCTGAATCTGGAGAGGCTGGTCCCCTTGCTGTAGTCCTGGTGCTCCTCGTGCTCGTCCTTGGGCAGTGTGATCAGCAGCCTCCAGGCAGTCATTGACTTGAAAGGCAGGCAATGCGTAGTACAAACATAGGCTCAGTCACTTGCAACACTCGCCATAGTGGTGCCTTGAGCGGTAACAGAAATTGCAAACGATCATCAGCTGAATCTGAATCTGAATTTGAATTGCCTGCTGGGCTGAAGTGCAGGAGCTCTAGCAGGAATATACGGTTGCGGGCTGCTGAGATCCTGATGCTCCTCGGTCATTGTGATTCGCGACTTGCTGGCAACCCTTCGTTCGGTGAGCAGAAAATCTGCAGTGTAGGCAGAGTCTGAGCCTCTTATGACACTTGTCAACCAGATGTCCTGTCACGCCCCAGAACCAGAATACTGGAGAGCGGGGGCAGACATAGCCAGCTACGTATATTGAAATAGAATACATCTCAACTATACGGTCACGGCTGTCTAGATATGAGGGTTTACTACAAGCCAGCAGTCTCTTAAGGTCAAGCCTATTGTCTCAATCTCAAGCAATTAACAGAGTTACAAGATATTAGAGCATCAAATATATATATATAAGGCGTCCCAAATATTACATATTGGATGATCATGAAGCTAGTCGTACAAAATGATGGGACTAGCAAGAGTTCAGTCATACATGATCAACCCTAGGATTTGTTAATCATGTTTACAGCCCGTAGGCAGACAGTAAGTAAATGTGCATCGAGCTAACAGGTGCTCGTCGGCTAAACGCCTCAAAAGAATAAATTTACATATAAGTGGGTGAAGCAAAAGGAAAACCCACTCTTGGCCCGGGTTCCGTCTAGTTGTCACCATTGGGCTGGAAGCTCGGTAGATCCTCGGGAGCTGCTCCGAAATCTGGTTACACAAAACCAGCTGGGTCAAACCCCAGAAAGAGCAAGTGCCACAAAGGAGGCCACAAATAAGAACAAAAGCCAGCATATCAGAACATAAAGAATAAAGGAAAGTACAAGCAATAAAAGTACACAGGGCGATAAACGACTAGGGACGTGGAACCATTCCGGGAGCCAGGTTACAATCCTTAAACCAAACAAGGACCGGGATTGTAACCCTTCGCCTGAATAGCTCACTGTCTCTACTCATTTATCGTTAAGATAAGCAAAACAAACATGCTCAGGAGATAGCAGGTGCTGGAGCTAGACAAGACTTAGACAAGGCTGGACACCATCCATTCACAATCGGCCAAGCAAGTACTACGGCTTACTACTTTAACTAACTAGGGTTATCACAAGCCTTAATTACTAACAAGATGCAAGTGAGAAACTCCCAGTCCCAAGCCCTGCAGACCATCCAGTTATCCTTCCGCGGGTTGAGAGTTATAGGTGGGTACATCGCCCAGGAAACGATATACCCTTAGGTGACTTAGAGGGTGCAACACATGACAGTGTGCTGGAAATGTGCTCTACTCGTCGGCAAGCTACAAGTCCATTAAAGCGCCCAGATAACGAGATTGCCTGTGACTGGGAATTCTCCATGTTCTAGTTTGATCTAATAATTAGCCTAATCCAATTCAGCGCGAGTCCCTGGCCGTGGTACCCAGGGAGTCACATCCTAGACATGATGCAAGACAAGACCAGTGGATTGTACAAGCAGGCAAGCAGGAACACCCACGGTGTCAAAGCAAGTCAAGTCAAGTTATCAAGTCGAGTCAAGTCAAGAGTGCGCCGCCACGGGCCACTATCAAGTTATCAAGGTAAATCATGTCGGGGTACTTGTCAGGGGTGCGCCACGACGGGCCACTATCAAGTCAGGTTGGTCGTGTCAGGAGTGCACCACTACGGGTCACTGTCATGTTATACTAGTTCCTTGTCATACCATGCTGTGTACAATAGTTATTCCAAACATATTAAGCAAAATCAAGTTCATGCCAAAAGGCGTAAGGATATAAAATGGGCGTAAAATACCTAATAAAATACTAATATAAAATAGGACTATAGAAGAGCCAAGATCAAGAAATAACAAATTCATCATAGACAAGTAGGTTGCGCAGGGTGCCAAGTGCGCAGGGTGAGCTGCGCAGGGTACCAACTGCGCAGGGTGCCAAGTGCGCAGGGGCAGATGGCGCACAGATGGATTGCGCCGAAGGTAGACTGCGCAGGAGTTGGTTGCGCAGAGATGGATTGCGCAGGAAATGGGTTGCGCAGACATGAACTGCGCAAGGGATGGCTTGCGCAAGGCTGGCTTGCGCATGGCTGGCTTGCGCCAGCGCAGTCCAGCGCAGCGCAAAGCGCTGGCCAAGTGACTGCGCAAACGGCCATGCGCTAAAGAGCACAGGCCAGGGTGCGCAATCGGCCATGCGCTAAAAAGCGCAAGGCAGGGGGCTGTTCTTCCTGGCCGAGAGCAGTCCAAAAACACCAAGAACTTCAAATCTTCATATTTTTGTCAAATCAAAACCAAATCTAGATTTTCAAAGTTCTAACTTGAGTAAAATTGAATTCTCTTCCACATGGAAGCATCAAAACAAGCAAAAATCAAAGTTTAATGGATCAAAACCAAGGATTTCCGAAAATGGTTAAAACCTAGATCTAGAAGAATGAAAGCTCCAAATCACAAAATTCCAAGTTCTAATGTTGATCTACATGTCCTAATCTATCAAATGGACAAATAAAATTGGGTGCTCATTTGTTGGCAAGGTGCACTTGCCTATTGGTTGGGAAGTTGTGTGGAAGAAGGAAGAAGAAGAAGTTTGTAAGAAATAAATGAGAGAATAAAGAGGAGAGAGAAAAGTAGGTAGAGTTATAAAGTGGGGGAGTTGTGGTGTGTTGAGGGAGGAGTGTAGGTTAAAGTGTACCAATCATGATGAACCAAACCAAACCAATTCCATAAAATAAAACCAAGCCATGGTCCAAACCCATTTACGAGAAACCAAAATCCGCAAGTCGAGAAAATTAAAATACGTGCCAAAATCAAATACGAGCATAAATACGTAATACAGGAAATGGGGGTGACATGTCCCGTCCTCTTGCAGAACACACAATAGAGATAGGCCTGAATCTTCTCCAGATGATGCAGCTGATGATGTGACTGAAGAAACATTGTCTAAGTGTTGCGATGCTTTACGGATCCATAGTAGCTGCTATCTACGTTATAAGTCTTCCTGTCTCTCCTGAGCTTCAGCTTCCCATCTCGTTCTATTGTCTGGATCTCCTGGCTGGTGGCTCCAATCTCTAGAGGAGTTGGGTCCTCAGAGACTTGGATGATCTTCAATGGCTGCTCCAGGTTCTCGATCTATTTCTCGGTACAAGATATGCGCTCGGTGTCGGGAAAGTCAAAAGGTCTAAGAATCTGGAAGTCAGAATTCCTTCCTAGCTCGAAAAGCGCATCTACAAGTCTGGCTTCAAAAAGGATGTCCTGTTCTCTCTGGGTGTCAAGGAACTCCTAAAACATCTCCATCAACCGTGTACTACCAGTGGTGATAGTAGGAGCGACATGAGGGGATAAAAGCTACTCCACTAATACGTCAGGTGTGGACTGATCCGAAGATCCTGTAGCTCCAGGCTGATCTGTGGCCTTCCTGGTGGTGACCATCCTGCAATAGAAAAAAAACTTCGTTGACTGCAAAAACCTAAACCTACAAGTAAATAGTAAATATTTTATATAATATCCATATACCCGATGTACCCGATTTCCTATCATGTGATCAAGTTTCCCTAGTTTAATCAAGTCTCTCAATAGTACACTAATACCTAGGTACCATTAGAAAAGACCTGCATGGGCCACCACTAGAAACATGTCACGACCCGCTCCCGAATAATCGGACACGAGTCGGACACATCCAACCTACGTTGGAAGTCTCAACGTAGTAAGTTGTACCAAGCTAGAAAAACTAACAAGTAAATATGAATTAGTACAAATCACAGTATCTATAAACGATCCCAGAAAGATTACCATAATCCACAAGTCCATATAACATAATGGTACCAGAGTCAACAGGAATAAAATGCGCTATGAACTCTAAGAAAACAATATCTAGGAGTAAAGCTAAACAGTCTAAACCTGAAGCCTCTAGCTAAGTCATGTCTCTATCCTGCTCAGCTAAGATCCCGGGCTCTGGCCCATAAGATTGAACAATATCCTGCAAGTACACCTGCAACATATCCAGTCAGAAGCGGAGCAAAGTATAGTCTTAGGTAATGAACAAGAACATCATGCTATGAAAAATGTACAAGAGAACATGTAAAGCACAGGAAAGAACAAGAAAGTACATGAATGTAAAGTACAGGAAATAAAGTACAAGAATGTAAACCATGAACCTGAAGTACAAGACATGACATGTGCACAATGTTTGAAATACAACTAGCTTATGTGACCGGCTGGGGTAAGTACAGGAATAAGCACAGGAGCACAGGAATAAGGGTACGACTTAGGTCCCGCTTGCACGGTGCAAGGCCTAAGCTATCAACATAAATTTTTGATCTCTGGGTTTGGTCACATAGCTAGTGTATTTTCCCTCCCCGACCACAAGTAAGTACAAGAACATGAACGTACAAGATATTATGTCATGACGTATCACAAAAAAAGTACAAGATATGAATGTAAATGAACATGAACCATAGAATGTACTTGTCTTGCTCAGGGTGATCGGAAAAATGAAGTATATCTATAAGTCCTCCTGCTAGTAAGTACAAATTGATCAAGTTCTAGATAACGACACTAGCTAATTAAAGTGAACTACCTAAATCATCTACTTACTAATCATGAGCTAAATAGCTTAGTCATTTAGTCACTATTCTTTAATTTACTTAATAACTGCCCAACTAGTTTTTATTAAAACATTATAGTAAATACTAGTAGTTAGCAAAGTATCTTAAATAAGATCTTTAGCAGTAATATAAGGATGCTTACAAAATGGCTTTGTAAGTGAGCTAAGCACTGATAGATTTACACTAATTGATAAAACTAAAGTTTAAATGAGACTTCATGGAAAAATCACCATATAGATAATCTGGAGTGGAAAAGTGATTTGCTAAAGTATTTGTCAAAAGATGACCCACACAGATGGAAAACTATGGAAAAGCTTGCCAACACCCCAAGCTTAAGAGTATTTCCAAATGACCCTAAACCTATGAACCTGCCACACTTCTCACCATCAAAAGCTACAGAACTCAACACCATTTATAGATCATGTTGTCTCTTATTCAATATGACTGTACTACCTATTTTGAACTCAACAAGGAGCCACCAAGGAAACACACAAATAGCTGCTGTCATAAACAATAGAGACCACCCCAAATATTACCCACATGAAGTCTACCAAGTCATCTATATATCCTGACAATACGAATACAGTTATGAACACAATCACCCATAGTTTCCAAATAATATATATACAAAATATTAATTACAAAATATACAACTATATTGCATTAAAGTTTAGCAATTAAATGAAGCCAAAAGGGTCACACAACTCCTCTTTGCAAGAATAGCTAGATTCACCGAGACAACTGGTTCTTCCAGCCTTCCCTACATCTCATCCTGGACACGCAGGACACGTAGCCAGGTTCAAACACAACTCAGAGACATGAACACTGTCGACTCCACCTGAACACACACATTCGAAAAATGAATGCAACCGGACACAAGTCAAGGGACACGAGCACCAACCCAAATATTAACTAGGTACCAGTAAAGATTGAACAAAATAGAGTAATAAAGCAGGAGTTTACCTGGAAGAAATCCAACCCAAAATTTGGAGACTCAATCCACAACGTCGGACACAGTCCTACGTATCTGAATGCAGTCTGATTCATGAGTATCTCCACAAACAAACCAGAACGACAGAAAGGACGAAGTCTCAATTACTGGAGATCTTAAATCAAAGAATTTAAGGAATCAAGAATCAAAACAACAGAGGATCAATTTAAACCTACTATCAAATGACTCGATTCCAAATCGTACTACAGGATTGTCCACTCGATCTGTCGTCCACATTCTACCAAACGAAATGTCTCAACTACCGCCAAGAATCTCATAGATCGAATAATACAAGATTAATACTCACCGATCTACTCTTCCAGAGCGAAACAGAGTACACAGTCGATAAATCCAACTTCCAATCGAGCACCCGAGTTGATATTGACGAAACAAACACCCAGAATTCAAACGAGAACGAAACAACACGAAAACACAAATTTAGGAATCAAATGATTGGATTAAGAACTTACTAACAGTTGGAGTAGATAGATTCTTCGATAAAGAAATTTGACTCTGTCCAAGGGGTCCAGATCTGCACTCCCAAGCCAAGCGAAAATAGAGAGAAGATCAGAAACGAACGATTCTTCACAAGAAGTCGAGGCACTCACCGAGTCGAAGGCGCAGATAGGGGCGATGATCCACGAATAAAATCGCCAGGGAGACGGAGATCCGTTGTCGAGGAAATCACCTTGCCGGAGACGTGGAAACGAACGTTGCCGAGAAGCTGATCAAGAAGCCGCCATCACCGCTGGAGAGGTCACGCGGTCGGAGAAGGGGTGGTGTGCCGCTCAGGTCGGGTGAGCGCCGCCTGAGAGGAGGTGCCTCGCCGTCGTTGTCGTCGTCTAGCCACCGTGAGGAGGTGACTCCACCGTCGGTTGTCGTGGAGGTCGGTTGAACGCCGGAGGAGAGTTATCCGTCACCGTCGATCATCGAAGTGGGCACCCACCACAGTTGCCTATGGCTATGGGAAAGATCCCTGCCATGGATTTCTCCAGAAACTAGGGTTAGGGTTAGGGAATTTGGGAAAATGATTTTGGGGGAGGAGAAGAGCTTCGGCTCTGAAGAGTTGATGAGTGAAGCAAAAATAAGCTTCCTCTCTCCTCCTGGAGTTTTACACTGTGTTTGGGAACATTTGGGGGGAGGGGAAGGAAAATGGAGGGGAAGGAAAATGGAGGAAAGTTAATTTTTCCTTCCTTTGTTTGGATGGACAAAAAGTAGGGAAAGGAAAAGTTTAAAAACAATTTTTTATTTGTTTATGGATATAGGTATAATTACTATTTCCTCCTTGGTATTCTCAAATGATAATTTAATTTTAACTTTTTGAGGGGTGGTGGGGTAAATTCACTCAAATTCCTCTCATCTCTCTCCATTTTCCTCCCACATTTGGGAGAAAAATTTTTTGGTGGGACCCACCTACTTTTTCCTCTCAAATTTTCCTCCCCCATGTTCTCTCCCCCTTTCCAAACACCATCATTTAAAATTTTCCTCTCACTTTCCCCTCAACTTTTTCCTTCCTCCCATTTTCTACCCTTTCCAAACAGTACCTTATTGGAAGAGAAAAGTAGGTGTTTTTGTAAATAGCATTTATCCATTATGTATTTACAAATCACCCCCAAGTTTGTTATAGAATTGGTTAGAGGGGTTGTTAGAAATCTTGGAGAACATTCCAAGTTAATTGCTAGAACCTCCTCTTCAAATCCTGAATAATTAAATAATAATATTCATAAAAATTTATAAAGAGACTATTTATTAACCAAGAAATTATTACTCTACCAATTATTGAAAATAACATCTCTAAAATTCTAAAATACTAGTAAATTATCAAAAATTTAAAATATCGGAAAAGAGGGGTTACAGTATCAGTAAGATATGATGGCTTGGGAGTTAGATAATATTTAGTCTCTGTCAGTTAGTGCTCAGTCCCATAATTTTATTCATTCATATTTGATGTGTATCAGTCTATAATATTCAACCTACATTCAATATATCAGTCTTAATCATGAGTAAGTGACAACTGGGGTATGAATGTAGGTAAGGACCCTAATATTCTTTATTTCAGTCCTCTGTTGGGGCCATTGGTGTTGAGTACACAGTAGATTAGTCGAGGGTGAACAGGAACATGTGTAGGAAGAAGCTCAGGTAGCAGCAACATTAGCTATTTGATACAGGGGAAGGTTAGGGGTCTGTGCAAGCTATAGGCCTTGTATAGGTTGACAATTGATGGTGTACAATAAGATTTGGGCAGTAGTAGTAGCCATTGCAGCAGTAGCAGCCTTGGTGAGGGTTGTTGCCTTGCCAAACCACACAGGAATAAAGCCAGAAAAGGGAAGAGGGGAAAATGAACCAATAACAATAACAGTGGTAGGAATAGGCAATGTTGGATATACATTAGTGAAGTAGAGTAGATAGGCTCAGATTTGTATAGGAATTCTGTGGTGTATCTATGTGTTAGGGTGAGGTTTAGGATAGAAGCTTATATGTGAATATGGGCCATGTGTGAGAAGGGGATGAGTGTAACAGTTGGGAGGATCTATAAGAGAGGATTAATTGTGTTCTCAGTCAATGATAAGGGTGTTTATGTAAAGGCCTATTGGTAACAACCCTTGTTTAGGATTTGTATACATTGTATAATCCTCCATTTTTGTATCTGTCATTTCAGTTTCCTGCTTATGTATTAGATCATAACCCATACTAGTCTTTTATTTCTCTTGTTTAGTCAACTCATATCCTGTTAACCTAATGTCTTTAAGTATCAGTTACTATATAAGTTCCCCTTTTTTTTTAACTTTACAAGTTTTGGACATAATGTTCAGTCCTCTTGTGGCGTTGGTTCAGTGATGATTATTCAGTTCCCTTGTATTACTCAGTCCCAGGTCTTTAAAGTAGCCCCATGTTTCCTTTTAAATTTCAGTCCTCCATGACACTAGTACCAGTCATGATTCATCCCTATGTGCACTTTATATCAGTATGAAGGAATGTTTCCAGTTCCTTATTATTCTGTATCAGTCATTAGTTATATGTAAGAGTTGTACCAATTATATTATCATTAGATTAGTTCATCCCCTATATGGTCTCAATTAGGACTTTGATACAGTCCCTATTCAATAATTATACCAATTAGAGTATAGTTTAGTCCCTTGTTTAGACGTTGCATTCAGTCTTCACTTTGGTCCAGTCTCCTAATTAAATGATCAGTCCTACTTGCCAATTGTACAGTCCCCTTTGAAATATAGTTTCAGTCCCTGTATGTATATGAGTTCAGAGCACATGTATCCTTTGTGCAGTCTCAGTTGGGTTAGTTACTGCCTTGCTTTTCCTCTTCCCATCTTGCATTAGTGTGGGTTGTAGTACTGGTCATTAGGATTTAGGTATTAGCTGTAAACCCCCTAAATTATCAATATGATTTTTAAAAAAAATTATTTATTTTCATTGGCTTTATTGTCGGTATTTTACGTCGAGTACAAACATGTAGGTACGAAGTATATTTTTATACAAAGGTTTTATAGTATCAAATTTTTCATATAGAAAGTAAGTATATTTTTTAAATTATATAAGGTAAATATTTTTCCTTGTTTAAGCACAAATATATATCTGATCGTATTTTTTCAAAACCTTGATTATTTTAAAAGTCTATTTTATTAATCTAAGTATAAGTAGTTGTTTAGAAGAATATGTGCCATGTAAAATATTATTTGCATGCGAGTACGTGAAATTTATTTCACGTATATATAATTTGAATTTTCAAAATTATTTAATTATTTTATCTTAATTTATTAACAGGTATTTTTGAATTTATTTCATATTAATGTTTAAATATTTATTGTGAATTTTTGAAAATAAATTATTATTGTAATTTATGAAAAGATATTTTGATGTAATTGTGGTAATTTAAATTGTTATTAGATTTTATTGATTTGAATTAAATAGTTAATTTAAAAATGAAATTTATCTATAATTAATTTGCATTGGATTATCTAAATTTAGATTGGATTTGGATATGGATTTGATTGAAGTGGTTTAAAATTTGAATTAGATTAAATATGTGTAATATCAAAAAGGGTTTATATCTTTCCTACTCCTCATCTAACTAGTAGTGCCTATCTCCTATATAAGGAGAGGTTCCATGTTTTCTTTTCCCATAAATCTCACCAATCCTACATTCTCTATAACCGAAACCCGTGCATCGGGTCTGTGTCCCCCTTCCCATCCACTAATTATTTTTACATATACAATATATTTGTTCCATCCGACAATCCCGGACTAATCAATCCTTTCTCTGTCGTGTCGGACAGCCCCCGACACGACGATATGAAACCTAAATCTAACCCTACACCTAGCTGATGCCGGTCTCCCGACATCGCCACCACCACGTTTCCATCCCGATCTCCTGCCGCCCGTCCTCGCCATCGAAAACCCGCAACAAATCCGCTGCAACTATCTCCGACCACCCTGCCAAACTGACACCGCCACCCAATCTTCACTAGAACCCCTTTTCTCGACCACGGCCACCCGTCGATCCCGACACAGCCAACACCGCGGCCCCTCCTCGACTTTCTCGCTGCCACCAGCACCCCCACCACGGCAGCCACCTCCTCCCATCGCCGGAACCACAGCGGTCTCCTTCCACCTCAACCCCTGACCATCATTCTCATAGTTGGCCTCACCGTTGCTGCTCTCACCAAAAATAAACACCTCCACCACTCACCTTCCGTGGCCACCGGCCGGATCCGAGTGTCGGCGAGCCGTCTACTCCTCCCAACCATCGTATCGGAGGTGTACGTCGCTCGCCATTCTTCCTCCGACGAGCACCCGGTGAGCCATCCCAGGCCGTTCTATCCTCCGTGACCCTAGGGACGCGCCGCCATCGAGCTTTTGCCCTCTCTCTGTCTGCTCCCCTCTCCCTCTCAGCTTCCTCTCGTTCCCTCTTACCGCTCTCCTCTCTCTCTTTCCCAAGTTGTGGTTCCTTTCGTCTTCATTAAGGCTCCACTGGTCAGTAAAGAGAACAATTGTTCTCATTGTGGGAGAGAATATGACAGCTATGGTTCTGTATTGCTTTATTTTTACTTTTTGTTTGTTTGTTTTAGTTTCATTGTTTCTTTTTCTTTCTATTATATTTTTGCTGACACTATATATATTGTCTCATTTGCATCATTTAAATTAAAATTGTATATATACAATATATACTAAGTATTAGAATTATTACTATTATTATTCTATATATGTATTTTTTTCTTTCTTTTTGTACTAATAATATTTCAGTATGTAAATTTTTTTTAGTATATATGTAATATATTATATTTTATTAGGGTACACTGTATATATAAATAATTGTATAATAATGAGTATTAATATGTATTGTTTAATATCATTAGTTTCAATAATATTATTATGGTTATTGAGAAAATTTATGCGTAGGATAAAAACATAGAATATACATGACTAAAATAGTATATGGTATTCTAAAAATGGTTTCCTACTTTAAAATATTATTTCCAAATTAAATTATAGTTTTGACCAAACATAGTTTTTTTTTTCTAAATTTTTGATTATTTTATATTTAATCAATAAAAGTTTTGGCCTAAAAACTTTATTTTAACAAATTTAGGGTTCTGGCCTAAAAACTATTTTTGGTCCTCAAGTATGTAAGTATATAAAATATTTTGGTAACAAAATACAGTTTTTAAGTAATATAAAAAAATTTATTTATTCAGTTCCCTTTGACATTCCTCCTATCCATGACTTATTCTATTTTTTCTATTTTTTTGCCAAATCTGTACTTCCTCCAAAACGACCCTAACTAATCTAACCGTTCTGGACCCGATAGAACTGTTTGTGCCACTATCAGAGACCGTCTTGCTTAGTTGTAACATCGAAGTCATATTCTGCACCATCAGGATCATCGCATCATACCAGGACAATTACCAGGCAAGATACCTTATCATTTGCTGTTTATTTATTGTAGCTCATATTTCATGCATTTACTTATTATTTACTTTCTGTAAAATAAACCGTGATACATGGTATAATTAGATAGAATCTTACTGTCCAGTTCTATTTTCTGCTATATACTATTTTCAAACACATAGACTTAGATTTAAGGGACCATCCTTTGTGTGTTGCATTCATAGACCTTGACACATTTGTACCACGTTGTTGTGAGTCACATATAGAACTCGGACATGCGTGACTGGCTGGCCACCAGTACGTATAAGCCGTGCGATAGGATTAACCGCTAATAGAGGTTGCATGCTTAGTTTGACTTAGCGATTAATAGAGGTTATATGTATTGCGGAGGCAACATATATACATGGGACGGGGAGGACATTTTCTTAGCGTATGGGCTACTATACACTTTACCTTTTGTAACCCATGAGCTCCGCCGGAGACGCGGGTGAGATGACCCATGATTACTGACGGCCACTGATGTTCTACGGAACGTTATGCTCTTATTAATTGGGCCTCTGGTGCCCCAAGGGGGGACCATATCGATACCATTTTAGTCAGGGCCAATGCGTTGGAGGGTGTTCTTAAAACTGCATTCACTTAGATTGGTTATGCACCCTTATCCGTTAGGTATGAGTACTCTTGGTTTGGGTACTTGTATCTGACCGTGGCTTGGAACAGTAACTTGTCGCGGACTAGTTTGCCATATCTTGTCATTGTTTGGTTGTAGGTGTGTCTTACTACTCCGATGAGAAGGTACTGAACCATGTTGTGGTCCGGATACCATATTGGATTCATGACTTGGAAAGATACTTATCGTGGGATAGTGTGACATCTCATGTCCTTGTTTGGTTGGGGGGATGGTACGCTAATTCAATGGTGTGTATTGGACCATGTTATAATCCAATTGACTTATTTATTGAGCAGTTTATATTCAGGTTTATGGCATGATATTATGTATCTTGTTATGTCCATCCGAAGACCTGGTTATCTCTCCAGGTGTGTGCTCTTATCCTTCGCAGGTGTTCTAGCCATGGCCGTGATCATCTCTATTTCTTCGAGGATGATTGCATTTGGATCGTCTTCGCTTCGCTCGCCAAACTCTTTCTTTTATTATGTACTTCTTTTCATAGTTGGTAGTGGATATGTCTCCGTCCAACATCTTGAACAAAGACAATTCATAGTGATTATATGATATCTTTATTCTTTTATTTTGTGGATGAGATTAGTTAGTCTTAGTTTTACTGCATTTACAGCTTATGTATACATACGAGGATTACATATATTGGAGCATATTTCGTATGTATACAGCTGGCATGTCTACGTTCCTAGTCCTACATATTTTGGGACTAGGGCGTTACATATTTTTGTGGTGGCCCATGCAGGTCAAGATAAATTATTTGGTTACTTTACCGTGCCAAGCAAGCCTGCGTATAGGATTAGAGTTTAGGATCTCATCCACATATTTTTGACCCCTTCCTCAATTCCATTTTCGAACTTCGCTTGAATCTTTGATTTACATCTTGCTTGATTCCATCTACCGTAAATTCTTATCCTTCGTTCGTGCTTGATAGGGGTTAAGAAGATACCCATACTTGATAGATATATTCCATAGACCCATCATACCACTAGTTTAACTCTTGTATGTTGGGTAGATACCTCACGACCTAACAACCCCTGTGCCCTGGTGATATTAATAAGTTTACCTAAATACTAAAATTTAGAGGACCCTAACTCATCTAGCCAACCAAGCCATAGACAAGGAAATACTATGACGACTACATAGGCCCAAACTTCATGCAAGACTTAAATTTTAAGAATCTTGGACTATTTAATTTCTTTCATCATTATCCCCTATTTATATTTTGACTATCTTATGCTGCTAATTTAGCCTATGTTTTGCAAGTTTATTTCTTTATCGAGCTTGATCATGACATGTTTTATTGGGTGCGTACCCACTAACATATTGTCTAATCAGAACCGGTGCATGATGGTCTGATCAACCTAGCGCACTTTGGTTCGCTTTTTCATATATCGTTCTACGTGGATGGAGACATAGTTAAACTTGGCCTCTACAATCTCATCCGCCTTGGCAATTCTATTTTGAAATTATTCAGTCGCCTTTGAAACACTTATTCGTGTTCGATAATATCTTCTTCGAACTCTTTATCGTTTCTGTCTTTCATCTATTTTAGAAAGACGAACACTCGTACTTGATAGATAGACACGAAGCTTTCTCCTATGCCCATGATATTTGTAAATACACGGGCATAGCTAGCCATCAACCAAGCCATGTGATTACGGCCTTGCCTCGAGATACTCATCATTTTTCTTCAACCCTAGATTCATTATCGCGACCTTCTAATCATTCTTGAAATTTCAGAAGGATTCAGATCATTTCCTTAACCATATCCTAAACCTAGACGACTATATTCTCTCAAGGAACCATATCTTCCAAGTCCCTAAATTATTCTCTTCATTCGTGTTATCATGATTTTATTGCCTTAACTAGCAACCCTCTTTCAATTCCATATCCATGATTTATTTTTGTAGAAAATGAAATCACGATTTTCTAATACATGTTTGTGTTAAACGTCATTTCCATGCCTCGCCCAATGATTGATCGTGTTTCCTTATCGATATACCCTTGTACCTTCTCAACCTCTTAATTATTCTTAATTTTGAGGACGAAATTCTTGTAAGTTGGGTAGGATGTAAACCCCCTAAATTATCACTATGATTTTAAATTTTTTTAATTTATTTTGATTGGCTTTATTGTCGGTATTTTACGTCGAGTACAGACACGTAGGTACGAAGTATAATTTTATACAAAGGTTTTATAGTATCAAAATTTTCATATAGAAAATAAGTATATTTTTTAAATTATATAAGGTAAATATTTTTCCTTGTTTAAGCACGAATATATATCATATCGTATTTTGTCAAAACTTTGATTATTTTAAAAGTCTATTTTTATTAATCTAAGTATAACTAGTTGTTTAGAAGAATATGTGCCATGTAAAATATTATTTACATGCGAGTACGTGAAATTTATTTTACGTATATATAATTTGAATTTTCAAAATTATTTAAGTATTTTATCTCAATTTACTAAAAAGGTATTTTTGAATTTATTTCATATTAATGTTTAAATATTTATTGTGAATTTTCGAAAATAAATAACTATTGTAATTCATGAAAAGATATTTTGATGTAATTGTCGTATTTAAATTGTTATTAGATTTTATTCATTTGAACTAAATAGTTAATTTAATAATAAAATTTATCTATAATTAATTTGCATTGGATTATCTAAATTTATATTGGATTTGGATATGGATTTGATTGAAGTGGTTTAAAATTTGAATTAGATTAAATATGTGAAATATCAAAAAGGGTTTAAATCTTTCCTACTCCTCATCTAACTAGGAGTGCCTATCTCCTATATAAGGAGAGGCTCCATGTTTTCTTTTCCCATAAATCTCACCAATCCCATATTCTCCATAACCAAAACCCGTGCATCGTGTCTGTGTCCCCCTTCCCATACACTATTTATTTTTACATATACAATATATATGTTCCATCCGACAATCCCGGACTACTCAATCCCTTCTCTGTCGTATCGAACAGCCCCCGACACGACGATATGAAACCTAAATCTAACCCTACACCTAGCTGATGCCAGCCTCCTAACATCGCCACCACCACGATTCCATCCCGATCTCCTGTCGCCCGTCCTTGCCATTGATAACCCGCAACAAATTTGCTGCAACCATCTCCGACCACCCTGCCAAACTGACACCGCCACCCAATCTTCACCAGAACCCCTTTTTCCGACCACGGCCACCCGTCGATCCCGACACAGCCAACACCACGGTCCCTTTTCGACTTTCCCGCTGCTACCACCACCACCACGGCAGCCACCTCTTTCCATCGCCGGAACCCAGCGGTCTCCCTCCACCTCAACTCCTGACCATCCTTCTCACAGCCGGCCTCACTATTGCCGCTCTCACAAAAAACAAACACCTCCACCACTCACCTTTCGTGGCCACCGGCCGGATCCGAGTGTCGGTGAGCCGCCTGCTCCTCCCAACCGTCGTATCGGAGGTGTCCGTTGCTTATCATTCTTCCTCCGACGAGCACGCCGTGAGCCGCCCCAGCCCGCTCTGTCCTCCGTGACCCTAGGGACGCGCCGCCACCAAGCTTTCGCCCTCTTTCCGTCCGCTCCCCTCTCCCTCACAGCTTCCTCTCGTTTCCTTTCACCGCTCTCCCCTCTCTCTTTCCCAAGTTGTGGTTCCTTTCTTCTTCATTAAGGCTCCACTGATCAGTAAAGAAAATAATTGTTCTCAATTCATTCCCCTTTTCTTTGTGGGAGAGAATATGACAGCTATGGTTCTGTGTTGCTTTATTTTTACTTTTTGTTTGTTTGTTTTTGTTTCATTGTTTCTTTTTCTTTCTATTATATTTTTGCTGATACTATATATATTTTGTCTCATTTGCAATATTTAAATTAAACTTTTATATATACAATATATACTAAGTATTAGAATTATTACTATTATTATTCTATATATGTATTTTTTTTCTTTCTTTTTGTACTAATAATATATCAGTATGTAAAAAAATTTTAGTATATATGTAATATATTATATTTTATTGGGGTACACTGTATATATAAATAATTGTATAATAATGAGTATTAATATTTTATTGTTTAATATCATTAGTTTCAATAATATTATTAGGGATAATTTAGCAAATGCCCCCATTCTAAATGTTGAAATTAGCATATACCCCCACTATTTTATTTATCTAACAAATACCCCCATTTTTGATATAAAATAATAAAAATTTAAGATATACCCCCACTCTTTTACATAGGAGTGGGGGTATTTGCTAAATAAAATAAATAGTGGGGGTATATGCTAGTTTTAACATTTGGAATGGGGGTATTTGTTAAATTATCCCATATTATTATGGTTGTTAAGAAAATTTATGCGTAGGATAAAAACATAGAATATACATGACTAAAATAGTATATGGTATTCTAAAAATGGTTTCCTACTTTAAAATATTATTTCCAAATTAAATTATAGTTTTGACCAAAAATATTTTTTTCTAAATTTTTGATTATTTTATATTTAGTCAATAAAAGTAGTCATCTACTAAAAACTTTATTTTGACAAATTTAGGATTTTGGCCTAAAACTATTTTTGGTCCTTAAGTATGTAAGTATATAAAATATTTTGGTAACAAAATATAGTTTTTAAGTAATATAAATTTTTATTTATTTATCCAGTTCCCTTTGACATTCCTCATGTCCATGACTAATTCTATTTTTTTCTATTTTCTCGCCAAATCTGTACTTCCTCCAAAATGACCTTAACTAATCTCACCGTTCTGGACCCGATAGAACTGTCAGTGCCACCATCAGACCGTCTTGCTTAGTTGTAACGTCGAAGTCATATTCTGCACCATCAGGATCATCGCATCACACCAGGACAACTACCAGGCAAGATACCTTGCCATTTGCTGTTTATTTATTGTAGCTCATATTTCATGCATTTACTTATTATTTACTTTCTGTAAAATAAACTGTGATACGTGGCATAATTAGATAGAATCTTATTGTCCAGTTCTATTTCCTGTTATGTACTATTTTCAAACATATTGGACATAGATTTAAGGGACCACCCTTTGTGTGTTGCATTCATAGGCCTTGACATATTTGTACCAAGTTGTTGCGAGTCACATATAGAACTCGGACATGCGTTACTAGATGGCCACCAGTACGTATAAGCCGTGCGATAGGATTAACCGTTAATAGAGGTGGCATACTTAGTTTGACTTAGCGGTTAATAGAGGTTATATGTATTGTGGAGGCAACATATAGGCATGGGACGGGGAGGACATTTCCTTAGCGTATGGGCTACTATACACTTTACTTTTTGTAACCCATGAGCTCTGCCGGAGACACGGATGAGATGACCCATGATTACTGACGGTCACTGACTTTCTGGAGAACGTTATGCTCTTATTGATTGGGCCTCTGGTGCCCCAAGGGAGACCATGCCGATCCTATTTTAGTCAGGGCCCATGCGTTGGAGGGTGTTCTTAAAACTGCATTCACTTAGATTGGTTAGGCACCCTTATCCGTTAGGTATGAGTACTCTTGGTTTGGGTACTTGTATCTGACCGTAGATTGGAACAGTAACTTGTCGTGGACTAGTTTGCCACATCTTGTCCTTGTTTGGTTATAGGTGTGGCTCACTACTCCGATGAGAAGGTACTGAACCTTGTTGTGGTCCGGATACCATATTGGATTCATGACTTGGAAAGATACTTCATCGTGGGTTAGTGTGCCATCTCATGTCCTTATTTGGTTGGGGGGATGGTACGCTAATTCAATGGTGTGTATTGGACCATGTTATAATCCAATTGACTTATTTATTGAGCAGTTTATATTCAGTTTTATGGCATGATATTATGTATCTTGTTATGTCTCTCTGAGGACCTGGTTACCTCTCCAGGTGTGTGCTCTTATCTTTCACATGTGTTCTAGCTGTGGCCGTGATCATCTCTATTTCTTCGAGGATGATTGCACTTGGATCGTCTTCGCTTCGTTTGCCAAACTCTTTCTTTTATTATGTATTTCATAGCTGGTAGTGGATTTGTCTCCGCCCAACATCTTGAACAAAGACAATTCATAGTGATTATATGATATCTTTATTCTTTCATTTTGTGGATGAGATTAGTTAGTCTTAGTTTTTCTGTATTTACAGCTTATGTATACATACGAGAATTCCATATATTGAAGCATATTTCGTATGTATACAACTGGCATGTCTACGTTCCTAGTCCTATATATTTTGGGACTGGGGCGTTACATTAGACTTGTTCGGTCCTTTTTGAGAACTGTCTTGCATATGTTGATAGTCATATATAGATGGAATATCCTAGTACCTTGATAATGAGTTTTGGGATATGGTACTGATACCATGATACCCCACCTAACTGTATGACCTAGAAATACAGGGTTTAGCCCTAATACCTTAGATAGTGACCAAGTAAGACCAAGTTGACCAATTAGCTAAAGTTTGACCTAGTTTGACTAGTGTTGACCCAAATTGACTTTACTGACATAGAAGAGGCCTAGCAGCATGTAATTAACGCATCTATATATATATATATATATATATATATATATATATATATATATATATATATATATATATATATATATATATATATATATATATAGTGTTTACTCTAGAATACTCTGTAACCTGTAAAACTTCATAATAGGTCTCTATGACTCCAGTTCGGATACCGATACACATCTGTTACTCAGGATATCAGGCAAGTACATTCTCTGTTAGTTTTCATTCATGATAGTATATATATTGCCTGCTCTAGACTACTTTACTTGATACTGACACATTGTTAACACGGACCAGTACCATATGGATCTTGTCATGAGATGTTATGCCCGTAACGGGTGCCTCGGGTATTTCATGTTCATGTACTTTACCATGTACGTCGAGTACTCATTGTATTGTATTATATTCATGTACACTCATGTGCCCTCATGTGATCTCATGTGCTCTTATGTACACTCATGTGCTCTCATGTGCTCTTATGTACTCTCATGTGCTCTCATGTACACTCGTGTGCTCTCATATACTCTCATGTGCTCACATGTGCTTCATGTATAACTAACAATCATGTATGTAACATAATTTGATCGGATCCTTGTGTATTGATTGGGGTAGGTGTCACTTCCAGTTTTCAAATTTGAGGGTAAATTTTTCATTTTCCATATTCTAATATTTTGTGAATATTTATTTATTAATATTATGATTTGGGGATTAGTTTAAACGGGTTTGAGTTTCATCCAGTTTTGACTTGTGTTAGTGGCCCAGGTAGTTTAGACTCTAGTCGGGAGCCAAAGATTAGCTAGGCATGGCCCATAAACCCAAATTATTAGGCTAGTACAATTAGGCTAATCCAACATGACTAGTTAGTTCATTTATAGATTAGAAACTTGACCCTTTTGACCCCAAACCTTTGTATGCTCCTAATTAACCAAAATGGGAACTAATGGATGCAACTTAGACATTTCACAAACCCAACTAGGGCTCCATTATGGCCGGCCACTATAAAAGCATGAAAAATCTCAGCTGAAGACATCCCTTTGCCAAAGCGCAGAAGATGTAAAAGACTCAGGCTTAGTGCTAAAAAGACAAAACAGAATAAATGGAGAGAAGTCCCTTCATTGTCATGTCTACCAAAGTCTAGTACAGACACATCAAGACCATACATAAGGGACTAATTTTGTTCTTCTACAAGGGATCTAGTACAGATTCGACAGAAGCCTAGAAGGATCTACAAGGGATGCAGTCTTCATCGAAGCGTAGCCTTCCTTCTTTTCGATACACACGCTGGAGGATTGACCTCCGCCGAAGCATGTTCTGATATTCTCGTGGGCGCAGCCTCTCAGTAGCATATCAGTAACTCGGCACTTTGAAGAAGCCAGAGCCTTCGAGCCAGAGGCGCAGCTACCTCCCTTCGCCAACCTTAGAAACAAGATGGTGGTAGGCCCCCTCTCCTTTTATTCCAGAAGCCAGTGTCTTCACTCCAGAGGCACAGCTATCTGCCTGCGCCAATCTCTGATGCACAAGGGTGTCATACCCTTCCCTTCGCAGCCAACGCCTTCACTGTTCAGAGGTGCAGCTACTTACATGCGTCTGTATGAGGCGCAGGATGGTGATATGCTCACACCATCTCCATTCGTACGGTGCAGTCATCTGCTCTGGATCAGAAGCTTAAGTCACTTTACTACAAGAGACTTGGGAACTCCCATCGCAACCAATGCAAGTCAACCTGTCGCTCCAAAAGCACAGTAACCTCGTCAACCTGAAGCACAAGCCTACTTGTTGCCTACAGCACAGTGACTCTGGTACCCAAAACACAGCTTCATAAGTTGCTTTATACAAGTCTCATCGTCGTTCGAAGCCAAGTCCACTCGTAGCCTGAAAGCACAGAGGTTCCGTCGTCTCCAGAACCACGGTCTACTCGTCGCCACAGAAGCACAGTAGCACTTAGTCCTCACCAGAGGCACAGGAAGCATGGGTCCACCCCAATTGGTTTATTTAAACCACCTCTTGCAGAGAAGATTGGGATTAAATCATGATTGATATCATATCATATTAATTTAAATCTTTGACGAGGATCAATTAGACTCCAAATTTAGGATAAAATCCTAAGATTTACTCGGTTGTATCCGAGCAAGCAAATCGGCACACACCATGTGTCACCTCCTTCAGTTATGTTTATAACCACCAGAGATCTCGTTTGAGGGAAATCTCGACGTCCGCCATGTGTCCGTGCCGCAGAAGCCCGCACCGTACAATGACAACAAATTCTTTCATGCCTCAGCAACCCTAATGCATATCGCATATGTGTTCGGTTCTCTATAAATAGAAGGAGTTCTTCTTCCACCGAAGAGGAGAAAAAGAAAGAGGGAACATTGACAATCAACAATCTTCAAAGGAGCAGCGATCTCCATCTACGAAGAGTCGACCACCCTCATCCACCTATCAACCAAAGAACCAACCAACCAACCATCTTCAAGGGATCTTTGCATCTAGACAGCCTCTTGATCGGTGACCCCAGAGTCCCATCAAAGGCGCCAGAGAGCCATAGTAAGGTTGATTCATCGTCAGATCGTCAACGGAGTAAAGGAGCCGCTGCAGTGCTCGATCTCCATCGTCACACTTTTCCAGAAACCTCTTCTTCTTGTACTTAGAATATCCTGTTTAGGACTTCCTTCTTTGTACACAGATACCTTATACGTGTTGGCCTATTTTCTAATGGTCACACCCGATTTTGATAAATCAACAAACGACTTAAGTCAATACACAAAATATACAAACTGCTGCTAACATTTCAGGTCAAGGGAAATCAATATCAAACAGCATACTACAACATCCGCAAGTAAGTAAATCATCATCCCGAAGCTTTTATGCACTGGAAACAGTCTGAGTTATTTTACTATTATGTATTTTTATCATTTATTGAGTCTAGAATACAAATTGTAAAATCGACTGAGTATTACTGGCTTAGGTTATTCACAGTCCATAAACAAAAATAAGCCTACCTACTTATCCCAAAAGTCCACAATTCCAAAAAGTCCAAAACCTATGGAAATTTAGTTCATTCCTTACTGTTATGACCAAGCAGAACTCTGACAGAACTCTGACCGAGTTCGGCCCGAGTTCGGTCTGGGTTATTTGAAATTCAGTTCCCACCAAATTTGTATTCAACGTTCGTATGCAAAATCCTAGCATCCGAACTCTGTCCGAACTCTACTCGAGTTCGATTCTCAAAAACACCTATAAATAGAAGATAAATTTTCTTTTTCAAATCACTCATCATTTCTTCTCTCTATCTTTTCCTGAAGTATTTTTTCAGTGTTCTAAAAACTTTCATACTCCACCTATACATCTCTTAGCTAAAGCCAGTAATATCAATTCGATTTAAATTCTTTGGTTCTCATAGTTGTAAAGAGGTCGTTCAAAGTTCAGAAATCATCTCTATTCTAGGAGCTGGTCGTGCGCTCGTCATTAAGCACGGTGTTGTGAAGTCGATCGTGCACTTGTCATCAAGCACAGTATTGTAAAGAGACTACAAGCTCTTAATTAGCTTGTGAATAATGGATTAACAGCAGGAAAGAGTACCTACGACTGGATTAGTCCTCCAAGAGGGAACCAATATATATCGCGGGGTCCACTGAGTTTGATTCTCTGATCTCTTGCTACATTTATTTACTCTCTTTATTCACTGCCATAGTTATCTGCTTTAAATTTTTAATTGGTGATTATTTTCTGCAGTACTCGCACTCACTCTATTTATCCTCCCTCTAGAGGTGCTCACGGTCCTACAATTGGTATCAGAGCGGGTTATATTCTAATATATTAACCTCAGAGAGTATATATGGCAGCCGTGAAATCAATATTTAACGGTGAAGGGCAATCCACAAATAGACCCCCACTATTTGATGGAACAAACTATACATACTAGAAAACACGTATGACATTCTTCTTAAAGTCTCTTGACTTTGATCTTTGGTCTATAGTTATTGACAGTTATAAGAAACCGTCACCTACAGTAGTTGATGGCGTACTTACTGACAAGCCTCATGATAAATATACAGAGACAGAAAAAACAAAGGCTAGTCTAGATGCACGTGCCATCAATGCACTATTCTGTGTAATTGACAAGATGGAGTTCAATCGAGTTTTAACCTGTAAGACGTCTCATGAGATTAAGAAACTTCTTGAGGTAACTCATGAAGGTACTTCCCAAGTGAAGAAATCTAAAATCAGCAGACTAACATAGGAATATGAATCTTTCAAAATAAAACCCGACGAGTCAATTACACAGATGTTCACTTGTTTTCTTGATATTACTAATCCTTTGCAATCTCTTGGAAAGGATTACAGTAATCACGAGAAGATCAGAAAAGTGCTACGGGTTCTAACCAAGAACTGGAACCCAAAGGCAACGGCAATCATTGAAGGAAACGATCTCACCACAATGACTCTGGAAACACTTATGGGCAAGCTGATGACCCATGAGCTGGACCTATAAGAGTTTGAAGAAGCAATCCCAAAAGAAAAATCTATCGCCTTCAAAGCTCAAGCCAGAAGATCAGCATGCAAAGATTCTGATTAAGAATCATCCAGTGGTGATGAACAAGCCCTGTTAGTGAAATTTTTTAGAAAATTCTTAAAGTTTGAGAAATCAAACAGAAAGAAGAAAGATGTCCATAAAAGTAATGAAGAAGAAATAATCTGCTTTGGATGCAAGAAGTCATGGATTTTAATAAGGTATCCTCAAATCCTCTATATGATGATTTTACTTTCGATGAGCTAGAAAATGCCTTCAGGGAATTACTTAAAGAACACAGAAATATGCTTGAAAAGTATAAGCAATATCGAAAAGAGGTCAAGACATGCACAACCGAAGTAGCTAGACTGTCAAATATCATTGAAGGTATTAGAGAGACATCTACTACTGGTAACACGGATGAGATAGCCAAGCTTAAAGTATACTATCATGAGGCTATCCTCAAAATTAAAGAAAAAAAAAGAGACTATGTCAAGATACAAGAGTTATATGACATAGACAAGAAGAAACACTTAGTCATAGAGTAAAGACTCATTGATATGACCGCTAAATATGAAGAGTCTTATGCGGTTTCTAAAAAGTTAGAAAACAAGTTAGGCAAACAGGCTATACCTGTGATACAGCCTAAAATTAGTCCTAATGATAAGCATACACCTTAGAGGACTAAAACACAAAAAGCACGTAAGAAATACGAATATCACCATGCTTTCACATATAGGTTTTCAAAGAAACCTCATTTGCATGTCAACACAAAATCAACTAACACGTTTTCAAAACTTACTTGTACGTATTGTGGTACTCACGGGCACATATCACAGTATTGTCTAGCAAGAAAGCTTGTTGACAATCACACACTGATTTGGAGACCTAAAACTAATCAACATAGACCCTTCAGTAAATGGGTACCAAAGGATTCATCTACTTGTTTTGTTGGTGGACCCTCAACCCTCTCATGCTATAAGCAAGTGGATCCTCGATAGCGGATGTTCGCGGCACATGACTGGTGATGCATCTTTGTTCGCCATGCTATCGATAAAGAAAGAAGGATATGTCTCCTTCGGAAACAACGTGAGAGGTGATATCATTGGAAATGGCATTGTTGGTATATCTCCTTATCCTGTAATAAAAGATGTTTATCTAGTTACAGAATTGAAACATAACCTACTGAGCATAAGTCACTCGGCAGATAATGGTTATGGCATCAATTTTGTAAAAGATAAATGGACAATATATGATATGTCGTCTGGTAATCCCGTATATGAAGGGATTAGAGAAGACAATATTTATGTTTTCTTTCTAGAGAGTACTAATAATGCAGGAAGATGCCTAGTAGAAAACTTAGATGAAAGCTGGTTATGGCATATGAGGCTAAGACATGCTAATAAGGACACTATCTCACGGCTAAGCACTAAAAAGTTGGTAAAGGGACTCCCTGAGATATCATTCAAGAGAGATATGGTATGTGTAGACTGTAAAAAGAACAAAGCACATAGGTCTACATTTAAATCCATCAACACTGTAAAGTACTTCTAGAACTTTGCAGTTGATACATATGGATTTATTTGGTCCTAGTAGAGTCCCTAGTCTTGGCGGTAAGCAATACGCCTTTGTTATTGTTGATGATTTCTCTCGCTTTACTTGGGTTTACTTTTTATCAAACAAAAGTCATACAATTTTTGAATTTCAGATATTTTGTAAAAGGTACAAAACGAAAAAGGCTTCATAATTACTCGTATCCGAAGTGATCATGGTGGCGAATTCGTAAATACTGATTTCAAAAAGTTTTATGATGATAGTGGATATTACCACGAGTTTTTCTGTCCTAAAACTCCTCAACAGAATGGTGTTGTGGAGCAGAAGAACCGTACTCTAAGCGAGATGGCTAGAGTCATGCTGAATCAGCACAATCTTCCTAAATACTTTTAGGCAGAAGCTGTAAGTACAGTCTGTCATGTTTTAAATAGGGTGTTAATTCGACCCATCTCGAAGAAAACACCTTATGAACTTTGGTTTGGAAGAATTCTAAATATTTCACATTTTAAAGTTTTAGATGTCGTTTTATCCTGAACACCAAGGACAACTTGGGAAAGTTCGACTCTAAAGCAGATGAAGGGATATTTCTCGGATATGCTGCTAAGAGTGTCACGCCCCGATTTTCAGAGTTATTTATTCACATATTTTATCTCTTAGAATCGATCGTCCTCGCTTGGGCGTGATGCCGTACAAGTCTGGTATTGCACTTGTACAAGACAAAGATGGTACATAATGATTATCTTCAAATAGGAACACATCGCAGCGGCAGAAGCAGACAAATTGAAGTTAATGAGGACAATCTTTCTTATTGAATAGAAATACATCACTTCTTTACAGCAGCAGTGATAAAAGGACAACTTGCAGTAACATAGAGATATATATAGAACTATATTCTCTTTATTGATAATTGAAGAATAGTACAAGGCTCGTATTGGAATATAATGCTTACAATACTTCCCACTTACAATGAAAGCCAACTGAACAATGCCATAAAGCTTACATTTGATACTTGGATACATTGGATTACAACTCGATATACCGACTTGGCTTATAACTCACTAGTACAACAGATTACAATGTTCCATATATTATGCTCTTTATAAACAGAAGACATCATCTTGTACAAGGAGAGCTTGTGTATGCCCAACAAATCTTCGATGCCGCGGGACCGATCAAGCCAATCTTCGTGTACAGAATATCCCAAGCACGAGTACTTGCCCACAAAACGCGGGTCAGTACATCATCTATGTACTGGCGAGCAAAATCCATCCACTCGCCTAAGCCAACATTTTAAGTAACCATTTAAGCAGCACTTATTAGAATGATCTTTCCATTTGGGACCTGGCATCAGTTTTTCATGGGCAATATTCATAGTGAAGCATGTAAACATATTCTTTTGCAATATTCATGTAGACGTATCATTATAGCATTCTTGGTGTTATCATGCAAAGACATCATTTAAGAATCGTTAACATTAACATCTTAAACCTGTTATGAAAATTCTCACTTCAAGCATCACTTAGCATGTATGTCATGTTGAGCAATGTTTATAACATGGCATCTTTCTAGCATACTGAATTTAACATGTTAAGCAGGTTCTCATACTGAAAGGCTACATACTGCATCATTTATTTGGTACGTTAAGCACGCAAGTTAAACCAACCCAGATATCGAGTATATCACACTTAAGTGATTTCTTACCAATAGCCAACTCCCGCGTACCTGTATCAATACAGGTTCTCAGATATACTTACTCTGCCTGCATAAAACATTCATTAGCGTGCATCCTGACTACATGGTCACTGGTGTTGTTAAACCATATGGACTCTTTTATTTCATTTTATTTCAAGATAATGCAGTCAGCATAGTAGGTGGCGATCCTTTATACCACCCTGCATTAACCGTGCTCCCACAGCACTCATCATTATTTCCTCCTAGGACGAATCGGTCCCGGCGCTCCGGTATCGTACGAGGAAATTAAAACTCAAACCTTGTATACAAGTTGTCCATGACCATGCGAATGTGTGTCCGACTCGATTGTGAACATAATCGCATGGTAAAATATATTAAGGAAAGTAAAGGCAACTGTGCATCATTAGTCATATTCAATGACTTATTCATTTCATCATTATCATCATTTCATTTGGTGATCTCAACGATCCCAGCTTTATCATTTCTCATTCATTGCTTTATTGCAACGTATCTCATATCATTCTTTTCTAAGAGGAACAAACAATATTTCATTCATCTTAATAAGACATGCAGCATTTCTTTCATTTCATAGGAATGCTATTCTTTCTTTCATTGCTTATAAGAAAACAGGCAACAGCAACATTTATGCAGAAAGTACATGATTCTAGTGTTTCATTCACTTCATTGGGTCGATAGCATAGCCAGTTCATTTCTTATTCTATCATTCATAAGGCATCTCCTTATTCAAGTGTGATTCACTTAGCAGTTCATGATCATGTGTTGTACATTTCAATAATTCTCAGCATAAGCATCTCCATTATTCAGCAACTAAAACATGGGACATTTAGGGACAGTTTATATTAGCATTTAATACTCCATTTTATTAAGCATAAAAGAGTAAGGAGGAGGAAGGACAGTTCCACTCACATGCATAAAAGGGTCTTCTTATTTCGGTTGCACACATACCCCCTAAGCGCAGCTCCACCAGCGAGCCACGTTCCAACACTTAATTCGTCTAGCCAGCTAAGAGAGACTGCATCAGTCTCAACTCTCTTGATCTCCAACATAAGTCACGGTCCAACATTCCGATCTCATCCAACAAGCCAACCAAATGCATCGCGCAGAGCGGGGCATTACATAATATACCACTCAGAAAAAGTTTCATCCTTGAAACTTAAGGAAACAACTCATCTGCTAGATTCACTTAGTCACAACAAGTTACTCATTCAGCTTCAATTCAATATTCATTTAGTACACTCGGTCATCACAAAATAGCTATCCAACTGTACCATTTTAATCCATCCACGATTCAATCCATCTTTCTCTTTTCCAAATACTTGCAACTTCTCATTGATTCACCAACATTTTTTTTTGCATTTCTATTTTGGTCGCAACATATCACTTCATTTGGATCTATACACAAATTTTAGGCGTCCCCAAAACATATGCATTTCAGCCAAAGTCCGTGCTAGTACGATAAATTCTTCCTATAATGTTATCTCAGTCGCAACATATCACTTCGGCTGGATCCATACACATATTTTAGGCATCCCCAAAACATATGTACTTCAGCCAACTTCTATATTAGTACAATTCGATCAACCACGATATAACTCTCTTGTCCAAATCCGACTTAGCATCCTTTCAATTGACTTATTACTTTATTCACTTGCCACAATCACTATCTTCCAGGCCACAACACTTAACATCAGGGACAACTTGTTTAAGCTCTCTACCCAAGCATAATATTTCTAACATTCGGTCAAGGGTCTAACTTAGAGCCAATTATATCAAGAGTTCACAACATGCAATCATATTCCTTCGTAAATCTAACAATATTTCTCACCGAGGCAATTCATCTTTTCTAGAAGATACAATCCGACATCACCCACTATCGATTACCCGAGTCAGGGTATAATTCTATGCAACAGTCAAGGTTAACCCAGCTACCCGACTATAGGTACACTCAAGTCTTACCTTACGATTGTAATTCCCACTTATGGCCGACATATAACTTAGAAAGGTCAACCATCTCCAAGGCACATGTTAAAGCATACATTCCCTTAGGTCAATACTCATTATCACCGTCTCTCGTTCAATGCCATAAGGTCATCCTATGGGTCCCCAATGGTCACCTATTATTCAATCAATCTCTGAGGTTAGCTACACTGACAGCTAAACTTAATCGTTCAGGTGACTTCCCTAGAGTGGACGACTACTAGGGTTATACTAGTTTCTTATTCTTAGGGCCACAAGCAACCGACAGTTCTAAGGAACTCTACCCAAACCTATGGTTATCAACTCAGTCTGAATAACTAATCGCCATTATTGGCTATGCCAACAATTAGTAAGTCATCAACTGGTCGCTAGGGTCAAGTCTATCTATCCAGGGTCTTCCTCAAGGAAATAATTCCTACAGAGGCTCATTCTTAGACTTACCCAACGATCGAGCAAGATCGATCTATCAACATTACGGTCAATTCCCAACCCGACATACGATTCTCATCGTTCTAATAATCCATCAAGTAAAATTCTCAATGATTCAATTTCTATTCCAATTCCTTTGTACCCACATGAACCCATAAGCCAAGGCTAACTATTCAAGGGTCATCGATTCCGTTAGTCTCAACAGGACTATGGAACCATACTATTCGGTCCGTATGACAGAGTCACAACACTAAGTCATAAGCCAACAATCTATATCCCAACCAACAATCACCTATACCGACATTATCCAACACGTTTGCAATTTCTCGTTTCCAATCGTTTCTCAATCATCAAACTATCTTACGGGCATTCTTAAATCTCATGCAGCAATGGTCGAGTAGTTCATTCATATACTAAAAGTATCACTTTTGTAGTAACTTTATTTTCTTAAATTTTGAATGAGAATCATATGGGCAAATGTTTGCATATTGTATTTGTTGCAAGTGTTAATACAAATGTCTGATATTCTATATTGTAGATAATATGGTGTGTGGTGTCACACAGAAGATCATATTATCAGTTTCCTATGGAGTATATAAATAGTTCACAACCTAGACGGACTTGGACAATCTATTGGAAAGGTTGTAGTGTAATCTGGTATTAGTCTGTCTTGACTATAGGTTTAAACTAGTACACTTTGTGTGCATTGAACAGGACCACTTGAGGTTGTTCTCTTTGTACTGACTACATAAGAGAACAAACACCTCTGTTATTATGGATGCTTGTACTCTTAATCCGGATATAATAACGGACATGTATATGCAATGTGCATTACTTTGACTCATAAAAGAGTGAGATTCATTATGGATCAACAACCTCTATGAATTGGGTAATAACATTGTATGTATGATGGGCTGTTGATTATAAATGGAATCCATGTTCCGATACATCGGGTTGATGATGTCCTCTTAAGGAGCTCATAAGGATTGTCATGTAAACCCTGCAGGTGGATTATATCCGACATGACAAATAAAGTTGAGCGGTACTACTTAAGGATAAAAGATGTCGAATCAATATAGTTGTCAGTAACTTAATTTGATCGACGGACATACGATATCTTAACATGGGGAGCCAAACGAGCATATAATAAAAGGAGGCCACAACATAATTTGGGATTAGGGAGGTAGTGCAAAAATAGCTCATTAGTGGACCGAGCTATTGTTAATGGGCCTAGATTGTGTGTTCGGGCTGAACACGGGATATCCAGATTCGTTAGGAGGCCTAACCCTAATTTCTCCTCATGGTCCCTGCCATAGCCTATATATATCCTCTATTCTCTGGCCGCCAGATTACTGATAAGAAATCTGAAATTTTCTCTAAATTCGTGATTCACGTAAGGAGAGAAAGAGAGTACTGCCAAGGAGAAGAAAAGGTTGGGAGATCGTCGCCCACATGACGTCCAACTCGAGGAAGGAATACGTGCAGAAGATCTTGGGGTCGTCCGCTCGAGATTGCCAGGAATTACTTGTCTCCTTTCCGCCGCAGGTATAATTCGTGAACCCTAGTTTCCGCCTATGAAGGGTTAAAACACGTATTAGATCTGTTTAACTTTCTATCGATCAATACGCACACCAAAGGAAGGGTCCTGGGAATCCCCAGTTCCATCAATGCAGCAATGGTCGAGTAGTTCATTCCATTTAATCCGACAATTCAGGTATCAACTAATCATCCTCTATACAACACAAATATTCAGGATTGCTACTTGTTACTTTTCTAGTATAATTAAATTCCTCAGCATACATGCACATATGCAACGACTATCCTTTGGTGATCAAGATGGATTAACACCTATTACACCTTAGGGTCAAAGCACAGATCTCTAATATTCTTTTGGTTCACCGATAATGTTTCTAAAACTTTCAGCTTAGCAACCAACGTTCTATTAGCCACATATGATTTGCATCTAACCAATCAAAGTCAACATTCAGATGTTCTAAGCCACAACATTCTCTAGCGAAATCCATTTACCTATAGCATACTAACTGTCCTACTAGTCTGAGTCATTACTCGACTAAACAATCTCTAACCAAGCCACCCGTTACAATTTCTAGAAATCTTGCTACCCAACATAACATCACCGTTAAGGGACACTCGAGTCATCTAGCAACAATACAAGGCTTCCAGCTATGTCTCGGCACTACCCAGTACCCACAGATAGTCTCCTTGCTATCATATGGAAAGGGTCAACATACATCTCGTTTTGAGGTGGTAGATGTAATATACCACTCAGAAATGAAGCCATCCTTAAACAATACAAACCCAATTCTATTCCGGACATTTGTGATCTATAATGATCACAACTCTTAGCCGACATCTCGGGGTCTCAATATCACAAACCAACATTCTTAGGGTCTCGAAAGCACTAGCCAGCACACATGAGTCAATTCATCCGTTCTGTTGAATTCACTCATCAAATATTTCATTTTCAATTCTCTTCCAACATCACATGCAGTTCTCAACTTGTTACAATATACATAGTCACTTTTCTTTATTCCCACATTCCAAATAGCATTCACAATATAGCATACTATAGCATCGAGTCATTGTTGGGTTATCTGTGTCCAACCAACAACAATCATTCATTCAGGGGCATCACAATGTATATAGACTTATTATATGGAACATCCAGAGAGCAGCCAAGAGGGTCAACAAACTTTTAGACATAAACAACATAGGATGATTATCGAACAACAACAGCATAATCGCGGAAGCAATCTTTGATTCAATCGCGGAAGCAACGTTGAGTGATCGCGGAAGCAACTTTGGTTAATCGTCGATACAACTTTGATTTGAAACGAATCAAAGAAGAGACCAAGGACGTAAAGCCGTGCTCTTATACCAATTTGTCACGCCCCATTTCGTAGAGTCATTTATTCACATATTTTATCTCTTGGAATCGATCGTCCTCGCTTGGGCGTGATGCCGTACAAGTCTGGTATTGCACTTGTACAAGGCAAAGATGGTACATAATTGATTATTTTCAAATAAGAACACATCACAGCGACAGAAACAGACAAATTGAAGTTAATGAGGACAATCTTTCTTATTGAATAGAAATACATCACTTCTTTACAGCAGCGGAGATAAAAGGACAATTTGCAGTCACAGAGAGATATATATAGAACTATATTCTCTTTATTGATAATTGAAGAATAGTACAAGGCTCGTATTGGAATATAATGCTTACAACACTTCCCACTTACAATAAAAGCCAACTGAACAATGCTATAAAGCTTACATTTGATACTTGGATACATTGGATTACAACTCGATATACCGACTTTGCTTATAACTCACTGGTACAACAGATTACAATGTTCCATATATTATGCCCTTTATAAACAGAAGACATCATCTTGTACAAGGAGAGCTTGTGCATGTCCAACAAATCTTCGATGCCGCGGGACCGATCAAGCCAATATTCGTGTACAGAATATCCTAAGCACGAGTACCTTTCCACAAAACGCGGGTCAGTACATCATCTATGTACTGGCGAGCAGAATCCAATCCACTCTCCTAAGCCAACATTTTAAGTAACCATTTAAGCAGCACTTATTATGATCTTTCCATTTGGGACCTGGCATCAGTTTACAGTTCATAGGCAATATTCATAGTGAAGCATGTAAACATATTCTTTTGCAATATTCATGTAGACGTATCATTATAGCATTCTTGGTGTTATCATGCAAAGACATCATTTAAGAATCGTTAACATTAACATCTTAAACTAGTTATGAAAATTCTCACTTCAAGCATCACTTAGCATGTATGTCATATTTGAGCAATGTTTATAGCATGGCATCTTTCTAGCATACTGAATTTAACATGTTAAGCAGGTTCTCATACTGAAAGGCTACATACGACATCATTTATTTGGTACGTTAAGCACGCAAGTTAAACCAACCCAGATATTGAGTATATCACACTTAAGTGATTTCTTACCGATAGCCAACTCCCTCGTACCTGCATCAAATGCAGGTTCTCAGATATACTTACTCTGCCTGCACAAAACATTCATTAGCGTGCATCCTGACTACATGGTCACAAGTGTTGTTAAACCATATGGACTCTTTTCATTTCATTTCATTTCAAGATAATGCGGTCAGCATAGTAGGTGGCGAGCCTCTATGCCACCCTGTATTAATCGTGCACCCACAGCACTCATAATTATTTCCTCCTAGGCCGAATCGGTCCCGGCGCCCCGGTACCGTACGAGGAAATTAAAACTCAAACCTTGTATACAAGATGTCCATGACCCTGCGAATGTGTGTCCGACTCGATTATGAACATAATCGCATGGTAAAATATATTAAGGAAAGTAAAGGCAACTGTGCATCATTAGTCATATTCAATGACTTATTCATTTCATCATTTCATTTGGTGATCTCAACGATCCCAGCTTTATCATTTCTCATTCATTGCTTCATTGCAACGTATCTCATATCATTCATTTCTAAGAGGAACAGACAATATTTCATTCAACTTAATAAGACCTGCAGTATTTCTTTTATTTCATAGGAACGCTATTCTTTCTTTCATTGCTTATAAAAAAACAGGCAACAGCAACAGTTATACAGAAAGTACATAATTCTAGTATTTTATTCAGTTCATTGGGTCGATAGCATAGCTAGTTCATTTCTTATTCTATCATTCATATGGTATCTCATTATTCAAGTGTGATTCATTTAGCAGTTCAATGATCATGTGTTGTATATTTCAATAATTCTCAGCATAAGCATCTCCATTATTTAGCAACTAAAACATGGGACATTTAGGGACAGTTTATAGAATTTCAATACTCTATTTTATTAAGCATAAAGGAGTAAGGAGGAGGAAGGACAGTTCCACTCACATGCATAAAAGGGTCTTCTTATTCCGATTGCACACATACCCCCTAAGCGTAGCTCCACCAGCGAGCCACGTTCCAACACTTAATTCGTCTAGCCAGCTAAGAGAGACTGTATCAGTCTCAACTCTCTTGATCTCCAACACAAGTCACGGTCCAACATTTCGATCTCATCCAACAAGCCAACAAAATGCCTCGTGCGGTGCGGGGCAATACAAAGAGTAAGGGATATAGAATTTTCAATAAAAGATCTATGATTGATGAAGAATCCATTAACGTTACTTTTGATGAGCTCAATAGTCACAGATCTAGCGACAGTGATGATGAAAATGTACAAGCCAGAACCGATAAAAATCCTGTAGAAGATCTGACTCATAGATTCGAGTCATTAAAGTTCTTGCCAGATCATCTAGAGACGCTCATTATAGGTAATATATCAAAAGGTGTAAGTACACGCTCTTCATATAGAAATACTAAAATAGCAGCTAATATAGCATTTATTTCACAAGTAGAACCTAAGAATGTAGCAGATGATTCTAATGATGAATTTTGGACTGATGCCATGCAAGAGGAACTTAATCAATTTGAGAGAAACCAAGTTTGGGAACTCATTCCTAAACCTATTGGTTAATCGATAATTGGTACTAAATGGGTGTTTCGAAATAAATTAAGTGAAGATGGACAAGTTCTTCGCAATAAAGCACATCTAGTGGCACGACGTTATAATCAAGAAGAAGGTATTGATTATAACGAGACATATGCTCCTGTTGCTAGACTAGAAGCTATCCGCATGTTTTGTGCATATACATGTTTTAATAATTTTAAATTATTTCAAATGGACGTGAAAAGTGCATTTTTAAACGGATTTTTGAAAGAAGAAGTTTTTGTGAAACAACCTCCTGGTTTTAAAGATTTTCAAAAATTTGATCACGTCTTCAAACTTAAGAACGCACTCTATGGACTCAAACCGGCACCTCGTACTTGGTATGAACGTCTAAGTGCCTCCTTACTTGAAAATAGTTTTTCAAAAGGAAGAGTTGATACTACTTTATTTATCAAGTCTTTAGATGATGATATTTTTCTTGTGCAAATATAAGTTGATGACATCATATTCGGATCTACTAATGAAAAACTTTGTCAAGAGTTTGCTAAGTGTATACAGAGTGAATTTAAGATGAGTATGATGGGAGAGCTGAACTTCTTTCTAGGACTTCAGATCAAACAACACTCAAAAGGAACATTCATCAATCAAGCTAAATATACAAAGGACATACTGAAAAAGTACGACTTCGACAATGTAAAGCCAATTGGAACTCCAACGGCTACATCAACAAAGCTTGACACTAATGAAAGTGGTAAACCTGTCGACCAGCGTAAGTATCGAGGTATGATTGGTAGTTTATTATACTTAACTGCTAGTCGTCCTGATATTATGTTTAGTGTCTGCATTTATGCACGATATCAAGCATATCCTAAGGAATCACACTAATGTGCCGTTAAGTGTATCTTCCGATACCTTAAGGAAACTTCAACAGTCGGCTTATGGTATCATAAAACCAAATCCTTTAACCTGATAGGTTACTAAGATGCGAATTTTGCAGGATACAAAGTAGACCGTAAAAGTACAGCAGTACGTGTCATTTTCTAGGAAAAGCCTTAGTCTCATGGTTTAGCAAAAAATAAAATTCTGTAGCATTATCAACTACTAAGGCTGAGTATATCATCGCAGGACGATGTTGTGCTCAAATTTTGTGGATGAAGCAAACCTTAGAAGACTACAATCTGCACTACACTAAGATTCATATTTATTATGACAACACTAGCACTATTAACCTGACTAAGAATCCTATATGTCATTCATGCACAAAGCACATAGAGATTCGTCATCACTTTTTATGTGATCACCAACAACATGGAGATATTTGCTTAGAATTTGTTGACACAGATCATCAACTAGCGGACATTTTCACAAAACCACTAGCTGAAGACCGCTTTAACAATCTGCGTCGAGAGCTCGGCATTCTTGAATTTTCAGATTCATAATGTAGTATGATTAGTAAATCAATTTATAACTCAAAACTTTGACCTTTATTAATGGACGTTATTTTGGGTACAAGCCGAAAGGGTCCTTCTGTCATACAGGCATAAATAGCCTAAAGCGACATGGTATACTAGTCTTCGGACTACCGCCAGCTGGGATCCGGCCCTTACAGCTAACCAAAGTAATAAAAATTATTAAATGAAGAAGTGTGCACGTTATACATTGAAGTTTATCAATTATACAGCATTAATGACATTGGAAATACAAGCAGCCGAACTCGGGCAGAACTCGGACCGATTTTGGATGGTAACTGTACGGATTTCCAGAACAGAACAGCCGGCCCTAGTCCTTATAAACCCCACTATTTCCACTTCTATTCTCATCTTCCCACCGAGAATCCTCTCTAAAACCCTAAGTGAAGGTTCTCCTCCTCCTCCTCTTCAAGTATTGTGGAGTTTTGAAGTGATCCTTTTCATCTTCTTCTTTCTTCCTACATAGGTAATCATCTATCCTCTCTCTTTGCTTTCTATGGCACCCAAAGCCCAAAAGAGAAGGATTGATACCTCCTAAGTAGGATCATCTTCTTCTGACTATGTCCCAACCAATGTTTTCTGTCCAGCTCGTCCTTTTGATAATGACGACTATGACTCCGGTCTATTTCTTGACAAGGAATTTTTTGATCTTTGCTTTACTTCCTTCTTTGGTCGTAAAATCTGTAATGGAGCTTGTGTCAATTTTATAATTTTTTTTGAATATGCTCCTACTTTTAACCAACTTAGAATTCGGGACTTCTTTGAAATTTTGATAATATTTATGATAATTTCGTTAGGATGTTTTACTGCAACTTACAAGTAAAAGATAATGGCAATTCTATTCTTGTGTTGCTGGACAAGAACTTGAGTTCAATGTCACTAATATCAGTGAATATTTTCACATTCCTGATATTGGTGAAGCTTCGGTGGATATTAACCACGTAGAGTTTCCAGAAGGTGTCACCCTTGACTCCTTCAAAGCATTGATGTGTCACCCTCGTCCTGTCCCACGTAGGGTGTATTCAAAACACTTGAATCAACACTTCTATGAATTGCATTGCTTTATCTTCTCCGCTTTACTTCCGAAAAGGTGATCTTTTTACGAGATCACCTTTATGGAATTATCTGCGATGTATCATATTCACTTTAGTATACCTTCCTCCATCCCCAAGACCGTTATGGCCTGGATGCTTAATTGCAGAAGTGCGGGGAGTAACCATGTTTACCCAATGCACCTGGCATCTATCTTCAGGAGATTTGAAATTGATCTTCAAATCAGTCCTTTCTCTTCTCCTGCTACTGAGCTTAGTAGAGCTAGGTTGTATCCCAACCCTCCTCCTCCACCCGGTGCTAAACTTGCTGCTCCAGTTCATGATGACGACCCTCAGGCTCCTGCTCCTGGCTTTGACCCAGGCTTTTATCAGCGCTTTGATGACTTTGGTGCCCTCTCAGCTCAACATCATCAGAGTTACATTGACTCTGAGTTCCGCTACATCACCCAGGCACAGGTGTTGCAGAACAGCATTGTTGATACATACTGGAGTCTATCTCATGATCCCACTCATCCTGTTCTGATGATCCATTACCCCAAATTTACTGGACCGAGGTTCAATGATGAGATTACCTTTGCTCATTTCGATCCTACTACAGCTTACTTTCCACCGGATGCTCTTGGAGGTGAAGATACGCCGCTGTGATGTGGGACTTCAGTTGTTTTTTTGTTGACGATGCTAGATGTGATCGATGTAGTTTTTAATTCTTTTGTATAATGATGTATTAGTCTAAACTTATGAGTTAGACTTTTTAGATTTTTTTTGATAGTCATAAACTGTTGAGTTATGACTTATGCTGGTTGTGTTAGTTGCATCTTAGTTTCACTCTGCTATCAGATTTTAGTTATTTCACTGCTCCTTCTAGTTTTACTTTTTCATATGATTTGTTATCTATGGATATTCCTCTGTCTTTTCTTTGTCTTCTGGTGAACAATGTTGGCTTCACACATTACGGGGGAGCCATAATATTTTGATCATGACAAAGGGGGAGAAAGAGCAATACCAAAACCACATTCATTTTTTAGGTTATTAGATATATTTTGGTATAGACTAAAGTTTATCAATTATCAAAATGGGGGAGATTGTTGGCCCATTTCCTAATGGTCACACCTGATTTTGATAAATCAACAAACGACTTAAGTCAATACACAAAATATACAAACTACTGCTAACATTTCAGGTCAAGGGAAATCAATATCAAAGAGCATACTACAACATCCGCAAGCATGTAAATTATCATTCCGAAGCTTTTATGCACTGGAAACAGTCTGAGTTATTTTACAGTTTATTATGTATTTAATCCTTTATTGAGTCTAGAATACAAAATGTAAAATTAACTGAGTATTACTGGCTTAGGTTATTCATAGTCCACAAATAAAAATAAGCCTACCTACTTATCCCAAAAGTCCATAATTCTAAAAAGCCCAAAACCTATGCAAATTTGGTTCATTCCTTACTGTTCTGACCAAGCAGAACTCTGACAGAACTCTGACTCTGACCGAGTTCGGTCTGAGTTCGGTCTGGGTTATTTGAAATTCAGTTCCCACCAAATCTGCATCCAACGTTCGTATGCGAAATCCTAGCATCCGAACTCTGCCCGAACTCTACCCGAGTTCGATTCTCAAAAATACCTATAAATAGAAGAGAAATTTTCTTTTTCAAATTACTCATCATTTCTTCTCTCTATCTATTCCTAAAGTGTTTTTTCAGTGTTCTAAAAACTTTCATACTCCACCTATACATCTCTTAGCCAAAGCCAGTAAAATTGATTCGATTTAGAGCTCTTTGGTTCTCAGAGTTGTAAAGCGGTCGTTCAAAGTTCAGAAATCATCTCTGTTCTAGGAGCTGGTCGTGCGCTCGTCACTAAGCACGGTGTTGTGAAGTCGGTCGTGCACTTGTCGCCAAGCACGGTGTTGTAAAGAGACTGCAAGCTCACAATTAGCTTATGAATAGGGGATTAACAGTAGGCAAGAGTACCTGCAACTGGATTAGCCCTCCAAGAGGGAAACCATTATATATTGCGGTGTCCAATGAGTTTGATTCTCGGATCTCTTGCTACATTTATTTATTGTCTCTTTATTCGCTGTCATAGTTATCTTCTTTTAAATTTTTAATTGGTGATTATTTTCCGCTGCACTCGTACTCAATCTATTCACCCCCCTCTAGAGGTGCTCAACGGTCCTACAATACGTTCAATAAAGCAAAAAAGTTTGTTAAACTTTTTGTTACGCCGAACAAAATAGCAAATTTTGCCCAAAGGTTCGCTCTTTCCTGCGTTGAAGTCACTGATTGTTGTGTTCGAGGATGTCAACCGATGCATCAGAACCCCTAAAGTTTGAAGCAGGCTTCTTGGGATAATACTCAAAGAGGAACCTGGGTCGATATGGATGCGATCGACCTTAATGGCACCGATATACCCCGTATAGTATTGGGGCGGTTGTGCCGGTTATTCTTTAGCAACATGTCTTTCTGGGTGAAAGTGATACTAGGAATCACTTCGACCACGCTGTGGCAATGTGGACAAGCTGCGGAATCCACTTTCGGTGGCTGAACCTGGGTGAGGAAGGACTCGGCGTTCTGTAAAGCTTCACTGAGCGCATCTCGGGTCTCCTTAGAGAGGCGGAGGAGCTCGAAAAGTGACAATCTAGCCGAAGTATTAGCTAGCTGCGCTAGAATATCGAAGTTGTAGAGCTTAATAGGCCCGATTGCCGGATCCTTTCTTATAGGTTTGTCGAAGCGAACCTCCTTCTATTTTTGCTTGTCCACGGTAGGGGCCCGGGATGGACCCGCCTCTGGTGCCTCAGGGATCTGAGGTGGACCTCCTTTTGTTTCTATTTTTTCAACCTTTTGTTACGTCGAACAAAATGACAACTCTGCTGGGGACTACTTCTCCTCCAACGAGAAGGCGGTGACGTAATCTGATGACAACTTGCTGGGAGCATCTCAAGACATGCTGGTCGTACGCTTCGACCAACAGGCTTTTGAAGATCTCCTCTCTGATGAAAAGTTGAAGACTTCGAAGCGGTTTGTACAACCGAACAAGACTCGACGTGTCTGGAGGCCTAAGGCGGCTACATCCAGCAGCACGATGGCGGGAACTGCATCTTAGGACTCCCTCAACGTCAAGGCCACAGAGAAGATCCCGGCTGCTACAGCGTTATCCCCTCACCCAATTTTTGTCCCGAAAAAGCATGGAGAAGAAGATGGTGGTTCCATGGTTGATCTGACGAAGGAACGATGCCGAAGGAAGCGCACACCGGTCCAACCCCTCACGACGAGAGCATTATCGACAAGGAGATTAGTCTTCGACAGAATCGCTTTCCCTTCAGGTAAACCTTCGACAGACTCTTAATACTACTCGCCCGCAGGAGGTAGTAGGAAAAGATCCCAGGTGGCTCGCGCTTCGTACAACAAGCGTGCGGCACCAGCGGCAGACCAGAGGCCCGTGTTGACAATAACACGTGCAGCCGACGGAAAGCTATATAAGATTGGCTCTCGCGCTCCGATGCCTCAACCAGTCGAGTCTCCCTTCCACCGGAGTGCCCCTGTACGTAAGCCAAGCCAGGGGATACGTCTCACGGAGAGGGAGCCACGCGAGCAGCGTCTCCACAGGAGCGACAGGAGGCTTTCTCGCCAGACTCGCTCTAACCGTGCTTACATTCAGCTTCCCTGTATGTACAATGGGAGTGCTACGATAGAAAATCCAACCCTCTCCCAAGCGGAAGAGGAATCTGTGGTACAAGACGTGCCTAAATCAAGGCACTCTTGTACCCAGATTACCATCAACTGCCGTTGTCAGCAGACGGCTCCGCCATCGCCAAGAAGACGCTTCGTCTTCCAAAGACTCTACTCCACGCCGACTCCACGCTAGAGGCCTAACCGGGGGTCGATGAGCCATAGAGAAGACAAGCCCCGCATCGCCACATGCTACATGGCACAGGGTTCTAGAGCTTTCAAGAAGCCCTTCCAAAATTCTCCCATATCGGTTGCTAAATCGAAGAGAAGGCCAGAGAACAGTAAAGCTAAGGTACCCGATGCAGGTGTGTTCCAAGGCACTCGTTCTAAATCTACATTGGGTGCCTTGTCAAAAACTGGGGGTAGCTAGCCTCCTACCATGCACGACAACCCTGTGTACCAATCTGACGAGACGCAATACGACACGGATGTCTCCATTGGCGCAGCCAGTCACCAGACCGGGGGTAGCAACCATACTGAGTCTGAAGAAGATCACAATCTTACGGTATATCCTCAGGGCTGCGAGACTCAGGCATCTGAGCCAGAAAGTGAAGGATCCACGGCTCCCTCGAGTCACCCTCACACTCGATCTGTGTTCATGGCCGACGGCAATGAGGAAGACAACAACGAATCTCTCAGGCGTATTGAAGTCCTCGAGACGAAGTTGGATACGCTGACGGATACCATGAAGACCCTGTCCTCAGTCATCATCAACCTCAAGAGTAGCATGGCCCTCGCTGCCTCTACACCTGTGCGTGATCCGCAACCAATAACGAATCCAGCAGGTTGCCTACTGCCAATCAGGCAGGACCATCCTCGTCTACTCCATCGGCTACAGGCTCCGCAATGTCGGTCGAGATACAGCAGACCATCAAGGGGCTGTATGCTCGTCATGATGCCAAGAAGAAGCAAGCGACGCTCCGAAAGATGGCGATTCGATAGCCATACCCTGTCGAATGGGACAACGTCGTCTATCCTCCCAAATACAATCTGCATACGCTTACACCTTATGAAAGGAAGGGGTCTCACCGACAATACTTGAGGTACTTTGCCTCAGTAACGGGGCACCTGCCAAAAGATGATGCCCTCTTGTCCAACATATTCATAGGAGCCATATAGGGGGTAGCCTACGAGTAGTTATGCAGTCTTCCGAACGACTGCATCTCGTCATTTGAAGACCTGAAGACTCGGTTCATGGACCGATTCTACGAAGAAGGCATGGATATGACCATGTTGGCCCTCATGGAAATTGTCCAGAGGAAGAAAAAGCCTGTCCGTGCATACATCGAGCGCTTCTGCCAGGCAGCCCTAAGAATACCACTCGGCATGCCCGAACCCAAGCTTATGGACTTCTACCGCAAGAACATGTTGCCCGCTATAAAATTATGGCATAGTGCTTCCTTCACGGAGTAGACGCCTTTCATTACAGAGGCGGATGCCGCACAAAGGAAAGCCCAGGATGCACAGCTCCTGGGGCTACACTTTCCTGTGTCCGAAGACAAGGGGAGACGCTCGTACAGCAACAACCCTAAAGACGGAAAAGGTAAGCAAGCTATGACCATCAACATCTCTAAAGGTTCAGCAGCTGCGAACCCCAAGTCTGCGGAACCGCAGAGGTCGAGGGAGACTTACTCCTTCAGTGACGAGGATACGCTGGAGCTCTTTGAGATGCTTATGAAGAGTGGTAAACTGTCCATCCTGCCACCCAGGCATCATAATGAAGTAGGAAAGGTGGACCATCCCAAGTACTGCCATTATCATCAGTACGTCCATCACTCGACACAGGACTACTATGTGTTGAAGGGGCAAATTCAGTGCCTCATTAATGCCAATGTTATATCGTTGGATTACGGAGAGAAGACCGTCACGGCCAACATGGTTACTCTCCAGTTCGGGAGTTTTCCAGCCACAGAGGTACAAGATGGCATCATCCCTATTCCAAAGGCGATGATGGAAATAGTCAACCTTCCGCCACCACGGGACAACACTCAAGGGCTCGTCCCGTTCTCCACACCTCAAGGCGAAGTCATGTGGATACATCCTGACTTAGTTCCCAACATGATGACATCTACGACCCTTTCTGCCAAAGGGAAGAGAAGCTTAAGGCATGATGTATGGTCTCGACGTCAACCGACGATACTTTAGTGACCATCCGCTCGGCACAGAGGCAAAACGAGAGACAGGCTCCAGACCAGGAGGAGTCTCCCCCAAATACTCCCTTTGTCCCAGATATATCAGGAGCAGGTACACCTCAGATCCCTGAGGCACCAGAGGCGGGTCCATCCCGGGCCCCTACCGTGAACAAACAGAAACAGAAGGAGGTTCGCTTCGACAAACCTCTCAGAAAGGATCCGGCAATCGGGCCTATCAAGCCCTACAACTTCGATATTTTAGCACAGCTGGCTAATACTCCGGCTAGATTGTCACTTTTCGAGCTCCTCTGTCTAAGGAGACCCAAGATGCGCTCAGTGAAGCTTTACAGAACGCTGAGTCCTTTCTCACCCAGGTTCAGCCACCGAAAGTGGATCCCGCAGCTTGCCCACATTGCCACAGCGTGGTCAAAGTGATTTCTAGTATCACTTTCACCCGGCAAGACATGTTGCTAAAGAATAACCGGCACAACCGCCCCCTGTACTATACGGGGTATATCGGTGCCATTAAGGTCGATCACATCGACATCGACCCAGGTTCCTCTTTGAGCATTATCCCAAGAAGTCTGCTTCAAACTCTAGGGGTTCCGATGCATCGGTAGACAGCCTCTAACACAACAATGAGTGGCTTCAACACGGGAAAGAGCGAGCCCTTGGGTAAAATCCGTATGAAATATCAGATCAGCGACCTTCACACTGAAGTGACTTGCTATGTCATTGATGCAGACATAAATTATAACATGCTGCTAGGGTGACCATGGATCCATGAGTATATGATTGTCCCTCCTACCCTACATCAGTGTATGAAATATATGGCCAGTGACGGGGCTATCAAAACTGAGTTCGCTGATATCGACCCGTTTCGAGAACTTGAAGCCTACTGTACGGATGCTGATCTGCACAAGTCAGTCCCCTGGGATGACGACAGTAATGATGCGGACGACGAGGCAGAGACAGGTTCAGAAATTGCAGCAGTGGCCGAAGAACCTTTAAAGGTTCGACTAAAAGGGAGGCCTCACAAGGTGTCAGCGCTTCTTGTTAAGATTCGGGACAAAGCTCCACCTTTGCCTCCAGTGATGATGGAAGATGGTCAGGAGCCAATACGAATGAAGTTACCCCGGAGGTCCCCAAGGCCGGCCATGAAGGCACAGGAGCATCCGACCACCATTTCCTTGATGGTCAAGCTGAAAGGGAGGCGTCCTTCTTCTCCTCCGGCGGCAGCTTTAGTCCTCACTGATGAAGAGCTAGAAGATTACGTCTGCACTGATACAGAGCCCCACTCTTTCGACGACGTAATTCTTCGAAACAAGATATCCCACTTCATCAACAGAAAGTTATCATCGAATTACTCTGGCGCGTGCTGGAATACCAAGTATTTTCTGGACAATTCTTTATGTAAACTACAGACGCAAGTGACAACTACCAACCACGTGAGCCGAGTTGTTCCTGTCCGAGGTGCCTACTTTGTAGTATCAGCCAGGAAAAAGAAGAGGAACCCATCATATTCGATCGATTGGAGCATCTGCAGCGAATAACTTCTGAAGACCTAGACCTTGACAGCAGCAAAATACAGTTCTATCGCTACACGGCACAGGCCAAGAACCTTATCCAGAAGATGGGCTACGACCTGAATAACAACAGGGGGCTCAATTATAGAAAAGGCCGGCGTCTTCCCTTACGAATTCACGCTCCAAAGGGAAAAGCCAAAAACTACTTCCAACGTACTCGTCGAGGGCTGGGGTAAGTTACACCTACGACCACCTCAGAAGATCCAGAAGAAGAAGTCATGAGGCACACATACTCTTTTGCCTCCTCAACTTGGGACTCCGATACCAGCATGGGTCAAGTCTTTAAGAAGATGTTGTCTGCTAACATGATCACCAATCAATTAACCGTCGAAGACATTAAGCGCAAGCATTTACAAGAGTTAGAAGTGTTGGATGAAAAGCGCATGCTCACGCAGCAAAGGATTGAGATTTACCAAGCTAGCATCTTTGGGGCCTTCAACAAAAAGGTCAGCAAAAGATCCTACCAGGTGGGCGACCTCGTCTTGGCAGTACGAAAACCGATGGTGATGACTGTTTGCCATTGATTATAAAAGTACAGAACAATTTTATAGGAGGACTGAACTTAGACTCATAATACAAACTCGCTCGTACAAAGAAAGCCTAGGAATGAAAACTTAGGTACAGCAATCTAAGTACGATTGTTTATTTTTGATTCTGGGGGTGACGGTAGAGGCTCGGGAAAGCGACGGCAGTTCTGCCTTACTCCTTGGACGATCGGACGTAGCCTTGGCTCTGATGAAGAAATGCTCTCGGAATGTGTGGGGAGACTCTTCTGTGCGTGCCTTTGTCTCTCTGTTTGTTCAGTCAGGGTTCCTCCCTCTCCTCTTTTTTTCGCAAGGGAATGGCACCTTGCTATTTATAGGAGTGGGGTGTGATCATTAGGGTTTGCAATGATTGCCCCTTGAAAAGTCGGCGGCCAATAATCTGGACCATTAATCTTAATTTCATCAAATCTGGGCAGTTAATTTTGATTGCGCCAAATCCGTATGGGCAATTAATGCTGATTGCCACGAATCTTCATGATTTATTATGACAAGCTCGAATCTCCTGCCACGTGTTCAATCTGCTTGATTGTAATTAATCTGATTTGATCCGGGTAATTATGATGATTGTAACAAATCTGGGTTGTTATGAATTGCTACCAGCCATAACTTCGAGGGGATAAGACCGCCACGTGTCTCAACTGTCATAAGGACCGCCATGTGTCTCAACTGTCATGAGGACCGCCACGTGTCTCAACTGTCGTGAGTAGGACGTCCTGACAGAGCCGCATGAGTGCGGTCTCTAAGTGAACCGCATACGGGTGGCCCCCACGATCCTAGCCGCATGAAGGTAGCAGCTGCATGAGGGTGGAGGCCGTATGAGGGTGGCAGCCGTATGAGGGGGATAGCCGCGTGAGGGTGGCAGCCTCGTGAAGGAGGCAGCCGCATGAAGGTGGCAACCGCATGAAGGAGGCAGCCGCATGAAGAGGGCAACCGCATGAAGGAGGCAGCCGCATGAAGAGGGCAGCCGCATGAAGGAGGCAGCCGCATGAAGAGGGCAGCCCCATGAAGATGGCGGCCGCATGAAAGAGGCAGCCGCATAGGGAGCTTTGGGACTTGGCGGATCATGCCATCTATATAAAAGATTTTCTTCTTTTCCCTAAGAGTATGCCATCATGTCAGAGCTATCATTTCAGCTTTATGTCAAAGTTGTCACTTCGCCTTTCTGTCAGAGCTGCCATTAGGGCATTTAATGAGGTGGTTGCTTTATGACCAGCTGTAGAGGCGAACTGCTTAGGGCCACGTGGCTCCTTCCTGAGCCATATGGAGCTATCCGAGCCGCATGAGGCTCTAAAGGACTTTTGAACCGCATGAATTTCTAATAGATTCCTGAGCCGCATGAGGCTCTGAGCCGCGTGGGCTTTTCTTGTTCTTTTCCATGCTTCTACAAGACCCCCTTCAAAGTTTTCAATTTGCAAAATTGAAATACTTTGAATAAGAAGCATGGCTGGCCGCATAGGATGTTCTAGCCGCATGGACTTCCTAGTCGCATGGACTTCCTAGCCGCATGGACTGTCTGGCCGCATAGACTCCCTGCCACGTGTGCGTCTCCTGCCACGTGTGCGTCTCATTAATTACTCTTGATTTGCTTTGGATTTATAGCCGCCTTTTGGGGCAGGATCCCAAGGGTCGGTTTTAAATATTCGGATTTGCCTGGATGACTGAAGAGTCGATTTTGTTTTTATGTAGCACGCGGATCGAAGCGTCCTCCCCTCCTTCTGCCTATAAATAGAAGCATTTTTTGGACAGAGAGACTTCTTTACTCTCTTCTGTCTTCAACTCTTCTTGCCCTAAGTTGCTGTCTTCGTCTTCCTTCTCCTCTCATTAATCAACAATGGCCCCCAAGTCTTCCAAGGCTGCGACGAAGGGTAAGGGAGTGGCTTCTTCGTCAGCCACGGCGCCTGAAGTTCACCCCGACGTTCACCCCACCATTGCTGGTAAGGGTTTGGAAGGATCGTATACTTCAAAATCCTAACAAAGACGGCTCTGTTGCATGCTTCATGCACAAACCTTTAATGCATCCCTCGTCTTCATCGAACTGTTCAAATTGTATGGGCCACATGTATGTCCCATGTCTGAGCCGCATGGGGGTATGCCTGTCACGACCCGCACCCTAGAGTAAGGGCACGAGAAGTGGGTACGTCCGGCCTACGCCGCAGTGTCGGCGGTAGAACGCTGTTCTAGGTCATGAACTATAACTAACATAAAATGAATACTCTCCATAAGGAGGCCAACACAGAGGTATAACTCAATCACAATCTATAGATAGAAAATAGTACGATAAATAGATAAGGAAATCCTCAACTGAGGTATAACAGAAACTAAATACAAGTCTCAAAATCTCTACAACATACAACTCTGAAACAAAGACATAAGCTAAACATGAAAGGAAATAGTCTAAGCTATCTACTCTATACAAGGTATCATCCTGAGCAGCTGCCTGAACCTCGCCAGGGGTCCAGGTCGCGAGTGTCATCTAGGCAAGCTCCAAGTAAGGGGGTGCAGGGTTCCTCATCATCCTCTGTAAAATTTTCAACAGGTCCAGTCAGGACGGGAGCGAGCACAGTACATCTCATGCAGTTCATATCAAGACAGGAAATATAAAGCAGGCAATAGAGTAAGATACATGAAACGCTGTAAGAAGATGTACATGAAACAGGAGAGATATTTGATAACTGGAAATATATACATGATAAGTAAGAACAGTAAGTGACTAGTGATTTAGAGTACGAGATGGCATGTAATTAGCTTAGGTTGAACATGATGTACATGAGTGAACATGTGGGACATCAGCTAATAAGGCTGATGCGTACATGATAAAACATGAAAAGTAACAGAGTGAACATGATGGGTAAATCACATGACCATTTATACTCACCCCTACCCACAATTAATACACAAGGATCTAGTCCCGTTACGTTACGGACATAATGTTTTGGTTACACAGGAAACACATGAGGAAACATGAGCGTACATGAAAGAACATGAGAGTACATGAACGTACATGTAAGAACATGAGAGAACATGAGTGTACATGAATAATGCAGAAGTGAGGAATACATGATGTACATGAAACACATGTCATAAAGTATCCGATGCTCCCGCTAAGGGGGATAACATCCCAAGAAGAGATCCGTATAGTACTAATCCGTGATGATAACGTGACAGCATCAAGTAAAAGTAATCTAGAGCGAGAATATAAATCGTGACAAGTATGAAACGATCAGAGAATGTACTCGCCTGTATCTGAATGTCCAATATGAAAAGTACTGCCCGAGGAGTGGTGTCTGGCTCCTAATCAGAGCAACACAAGTCACAACAAGTCCAGAATAGTATAATGAAGTCCTACTATGCATTCTACATGATTCTAGGTCAATCTAGGCCAAAGTCAACTCTTGGTCAACTCTGGTCAACCCTAGAAGTCAAACTAGGTCATCCAAGTCTAAACTAGGCTATCAAGGTCTAATAAAGCTATACTAGGTCTAATACTGTAGTACAAGCCCTATCTAGTCTCACCAGGCTATACCAAACTACCTAGGCCTATTCTAACACAAGTATACACATAACCTATATATAGTAAATACCCAAGTTATATGGCATAAACATATACTAGTATAACCCATACCCCCATGTGTGTACTAACATATGGCAACCCCAATCATACACAATATATATATATATATATATATATATATATATATATATATATATATATATAAAACCACACTCAAATATATAGGAGCATATATGTCACAAGCATATATTAACTTACATATATATAATACATTGCATTACAATATATATAGTCCTATAATAGGCTGCACATGAGATAGGCATATAGGGAGAGCATGAGAGAGAGAATATGTGTGAATGTGGGTGCTTAGACAAATAAACCAAGTGCAGGAAATACACTCAGTGAAACAGTGTGTGCTATGTACTGTCATGAGAAAGAGAACATGTGTGTGTAGGTGAGGGATAAATATATAACCTCTGTGTGTGTGTGTACTTGTGGACAGTTAACAAGGTGATGTGTGGGTGAGTGCAAACTGCTGTGGGTGTGTGTGTGCTATATCACATAAAACAGTGCAACATTCAACAGTGTACAAGTACTAGTGTGCAGGAATTAAAAGAAATCAATTCATTGTCCATTTCAATCTCAGTTAAGAGAATACCCAAACAGTTTATCAATCTCAGTTAAATCATTGGTTAACTCAATTCTCAGTTTACACTTGATTAGGAAAAACTCAGAATTTTACATTTGAACTCAGTTTTACCTACATCTAAACACAGGTATGAAACCCAAAATCTTAGTTTCAAAACATAGGAATCTCAGGTTTTATCAACTAACATTAGCATCCAGTGACAGGAAAAATCAAAGAAAAGGAAATCAATCCATGTACCAATACATTTCAGAATTTGATTGAGAAGGGAAAAATATGGTTAATACAAACCTTAGTTTGACAGCAACCCCATCTCAGTTCAAACTAAACCCAGTTTACAAATTAATCCCCTATACTCAGATTGTATAAAGGACAGTGCTGTGTGTATACATGGGTATGCAGGGATGTTATTAACAGGAAAGAGGAGACTGTGTATGCAGGAATTCCAACCAGTGAGGATGTGTCCAGTGTTCAGTGTTCAGCAGGAAAAGAAATTAACATATTTAATTACGAATCACAAGAAGACAGTGCAACATGACCATCCCCAAGTTCAGAAAGAACAACAGTGCAACCCAGGAATCTCAGTTATAACCAAAGGAAATTTAGCTAATACCTATCTTTCAAAATCTCAGGTTTCCTTTGAAAATCTATGTTTTATATATACAAGGAAATCTCAGGTTCTTCACATGATAACAGAAATCAAATCACTCATTCGAAATCCATGCTACAAACCCCAACATGCATACATGTGATCCTACCTATGTAAACTCATAGCACTGACATGTTAATCATGTATTAACATTTAATTAATATTTAATTAACAATTTGAATACCAAAGAACTCTGAAAACTGAAACTAAGCATGGTATCAGGATTCAGTTGTTTGAACCCATTTCGATCCAAACACAACATTAAACCTAAACTAATATGCAAACCTAATATAACAGAGATTAACCATCATGTCTAGGGTCTAAATAACAGCTAAAATCATGATTTAAAACATTAAAACGAAATAAATACAGAGAATCAACTATCACACTGCACGCGCACAGCGCACGCACAGTGCACGCACGAATACGTGTCCGACACGACACGAGGACTCGTGCAACTCGAGGAGCCTCGTGTCAGTCATGGACACAACGTGTATGCCAAGTATCAGTGGCCAAAGTGGCGTGTGTAAGGAGAAAACAGCCCCGAGTAGCAGGGGATTCCTGTAGCTGCGCGCGGCCGTGTGCACGCGCGTGTCCAAGCTACCAAAACGACACAAAAGCGACACGAAATTAAGACACCAACACAGGAATCAAAAGACCATATCAAAACTAACTTTCCTATTCAAAAAGAACTAATTAAATCGATCGAAATGCCCTTTGAGGCATTTCGTCGAACACTGTGCCACTGGCACTGATACGTGTCCAGAATGGACACGAAACCTCTGACACCAAGCTCGAATCCTATCCAAACCCTAGGGGGACCCTTAGGGCTTCCTATTCATGAAGATTAACAGGGATTTCATGGAGATTTGGAGAAGTTACCTTAGTGTGAACTTTCAATAGAAAAGGGGCTCTTTCTAACACTTTGCTTGATGTCCCAAACACTTCAAATCATTAGCAAGCTGGACCAAAACATCACAACAGCAAGAATACCATTATTAGGAAGGTTTGCAACTGGTTTGAGGATTTTAGGACATAAAATGGAATTATAGTGAATTTACTAGGGCAAGAACTCACCTCTTTCTTCTTGGATCTAATTTTTCTAAGGAGGGAGGCTAGCCCTAAGTTTGAGAGGGGTTTTATAGTGGGGGAAAAGGGTATGATGGCTGCCAATAGGTTAGGGTTAGGGTTTAGGATGAGGGGCTAAGGTTCCTCCAACAATTTCTAGCTAATCCAAGGGCTCACAATCAAAGTAGCCCCTTTAACCTTTAGCCTAAAATATCAATCTACAAATATCTAGATAATTCACTAATGTAATTACTTTAATGAAACCCTCTAACTTAGTCTCTAGGGTCATGATTAACAATGTAGATTAGGCTAACTTCTAGGTCAAGACTCAACAATTTAACTAACACATATTTAATTAATATAATTCACAAAATCACGAAAGTGTCAAAATGACTAAAATACCCCTAGGCTTAAAAGTAGAAAATTGAAATCCTAAACACATGATTTGGTCTCATTGGTCATGATTAGTCTTCTAGGTCATGTATGACTAATGTTACACTAGCAAAACACCAATTCACATTTCACTCAATTAAATAGTTTTAAAATAACTAAAAATCACCAAAAATCATATTATGACTAAAATCAAATATTTTAATGATTTAAAATACAAAAGTTCAAATTTACCCTTATTTGGAAAAGTGGGTGTTACAATGCCCCATGTCCGAGCCGCATGGGAGTTGTCTAGTGGCCGCATAAACACTTCACAAACTGACCCGCATAATGATCCTTCGAACAGAGCCGCATAAGTCCCTCTGGATCGAACCGCATGAAGCCCCCTCAAACAGGACCGCAAAAGCTCGTCTGGACTGGGCCGCATAATGCCCTGGCCATCTTCTTAACTTTGTTTCTTTTATCTTTGATTCTTGCAGCATCCATGCCAAAGGCTGAGATCATTGTGAAGGAAGAGCTGTTGCCTCTTTTCATCAAACAAGAGCCATCGCTCGTTAAGGAGGAGGTGATGCAAAAAATGGAGGAACAAAAAGAAGAGCTGGCGCTTATAGGGGAGGAAAACACTCCCAATATTGAAGTTGCTGTAAAGGAGGAGCCCCAGTCTAAAGGTGGTAGTATCGGGAGTTCTGACCCTCCTACTCCGGACGATGATCTTACTCAAATAGATCCTTCATATGAAAAATGGTTGAGAGATTGGTATATGCGCCCCACACAACTAGGATCCGTGGGCTCCCATGAATGTTCATCTTTTGTCTTGATATTTCTGTCTGTCTTTAGCTGTAGACGATGGAGAACTTTTCTGGTTTGCTCATGAGATGTAGTCATGTGAATGTAACTGATTTAGAATGAACATAATACATTCGCCCTATTCTTTGAGAGATTTTTTCTGGACCTATTATCCTTGGCGTACCCTGGTTCTGGATACGGATAATAAGACGAGAGAGAAAACCAACATACTTACTCAGAGGTAATAAGGACGTGGTAAATATGAGGGTTTCTTTAATGGAGCCTTCCCACTCAGAGGTAATGAGGACATGGCAGGAGTGGGCTCCATGAAGGGTACATAGAACAACTCAGAGGTAATGAGGACGTGGAAGTTCTATGTGAGGGGCGGTTTGTTTTTGATGGAAGGGAAACAACTCAGAGGTAACATCGACGTGGTTGTTTCAGAAAATTTGTGGATCTGTTATCCTTTTTGTGCACTGAAAGTGCGGGTATTGGATCATAAGGAGGGAGCTCTTTTAGGAAGAAAGTTCAAAGGTATAATCATACATGACTTACTACCTAAAAAATGCGATATAGATTCGTCTGCAGTGACCAGAGTGTAAGTTCAGCAGTACCTGTAGGTACATAACTCGACAATCTGGGAGATTTGGAGTCGGAATGTGAGTTCAGCGGTACCAGAGGGTACGTAACTCATCATTTTGGAAGATTTGAAGTCGGGATGTGAGTTCAGCGGTACCAGAGGGTACGTAACTCATCACTTTGGCAGATTTGAAGGCGGGATGTGAGTTCAGCGGTACCACAGGGTACATAACTCAACACCTTGGAGGATGTCGTTTCAGACGTAATACTTCTTTAGGAACTTATCGTTGATGGGCAACATGAGCAAGTCTCCATTTTGTTTTGCGAGGCGGTAAGCTCCATTGGAGAATACAGCGTCGATGAAGAACGGGCCTTCCCACTTTGGCTGGAACTTGCCGACGGTTTTGTGAGTCATAACCATTGGCCTCCGAACTGCCAGAACGAGATTGCCCACTTGGAATTTCTGATTTTTAACCTTTTTGTTGAAGGCTCCGGAGATACGGGCTTGGGACAGCTCGATTCGTTGTTGAGCTAACAGGTGCTTCTCATTTAGGGCCTCCAACTCTTGTAGTCGGCGATAGTGATTATTATCTGTCATCAATCGGTAGGTGAGAGCGACACGGAGTGAGGGGATTTGAGTCTCCAGTGGGAGAATTACCTCACGTCCGTATACCAGAGAGAATGGTGTGTTCCCGGTGGCAGTCCGTACTGTAGTACGGTACGCCCATAAGCATTCGCTGAGCTTTTCATTCCAGTCGCTTTTGTTTGATAACACAAACTTCTTGAGAAGCTTGATGATTGTTTTGTTGAATGCTTCAGCCAGACCATTAGCTGCCGGGTTATATGGTGTTGAAGCAATATTCTAGATTCAGTGTTTGTCGTAAAACCGATAGAAGGCGTGGCTTGCGAAGTGCGGACCATTGTCGTGGATGATCATTCGGGGCAGTCCAAAGCAGTAGATAACGTGATGCGTGAGGAAGTTGATCACGTTTGAAGTCTTCACTTCTGCTAGCGGAATAGCCTCCACCCATTTGGAAAAGTAATATGTGATTGTGAGTATGAAGCGATATCCTCGGGATGAAGGCAGAGTATTCGGACCGATGATGTCCATTCCCCATGCTTCGAATGGCCATGATGCCACCGTCGGATGTAGAAACTCGGATGGCTGGTAGATAAAATCTGCGTGGACTTGACAGGCTTTGTATTTTTGTGTATAGTCTATTGCATCTGCAACCATCGTGGGCCAGTAATAGCCCATTCGACGAAGGCGATCTTGTAATTTTGGGCCATGAAGATGGGCCCCACAGATGCCATCATGAGCTTCACGCACGGCTTCTTTGGCTTCTGTATTTTACAGACATCGAAGCAGTAATCCATCATATGACCGTCGATATAGTATTTTTATTTCTGTATCGTAAAAGAATCTGAGGGAACGCCTTCTGATAGAAGTGGCTTCCTTCGGATTCTCTGGCAGGATGTCGTAGACTACGAAGTCAATGAATGGTTGTCTCCAATCTGGTGCTTCGTCGACTGTCAGCACAGAGTAACTCTCAACACAATGAACATTATTTCTGGGACAGACCAACTCATGGCCTATGATGTCAACCAGATGATGAACATGATTCGGTACTGCTAGGGAGGCAGCCAGGCCTGCTAGGGCATCGGCTTCAATGTTCTGGAGCCTGGGAACGTGTTCTATGAAGAACCCTTCCAAGGACGAGATGATGTCAATCGCTATTTGGTGATAGGGGATCATGTCTTCATGGAAAACTTCGTATAAACCTCGGATCTGATTGACGATTAACTGTGAATCGCCGTATGCTTCAAGGTGCTCTACCCCCAGCTCCTTTGCAAGTCGGAGGCCAATGACCAAAGTATTGTACTCGGCCATATTGTTTGAACAGGGCTCCGTAAGGGAATAAGCCCGATTGATTACTAGCCCGGTGGGAGAAATCAGCACTACTCCGACTCTAGTGACGATGTTGCCCTTGGGCCCAGTCCTAGAAGCATCGTCGAAGAACATTCGCCATACGGTATCATGGGAGGCCACATTTGAATTGGCGACCTCATCTAGAATCTCTTTGTCTATTCTGGTTGACTCCGAACTTGGATGAGCTGCTAAAAAGTCTGCCAGAGCTTGACCTTTAACAGCCTTTTGTGGGGCGAAGATCATGTGGTAGGGGGACAGTAATATCGTCCAGGTAGCGAGGCGAGAGCTGAGTGCACCTGGCTTAGTCATGAGGACCCTGAGGGGGTTGACTCTTGATATGACATAGATGGTTTGTCCCGTGACGTAGTATCGCGTCTTCTGAATGGCGAAAACCAGAGCAAGGCACTCTTTCTCCACGGCAGTGTATCGATGCTCCGGCCCCATCATCATTCGGCTGAGGTAATATATAGCTTGCTCATGGCCTGCATCGTTGTTTTGTGCTAGCAGAGCAACGAAAGAATGTTCCATCGCTCGTACATAGAGCAGGAATGGTCTTCCAGCAACCGGGGCTACCAGGACTAGAGGGTTCATCAGATATTCTTTGATGCTGTCGAAGGTGCGCTGGCATTCTTCATCCCATACGAATGAAACGCCCTTCTTCATGAGGTGGGTGAATGGTTGACATCGTCCGAAGAAGTTGGAGATAAACCTCCTGATGTAGGCCAGCCTCCCTTGAAGACCTCGAAGTTCACGAAGATTTCTCGGGGGACCCATCTCCATGATTGCCTTTGTCTTCTCAGGGTCTGTATGGATACCCTGGGAAGTAATGATGAAACCTAAGAACTTTCTGCTGGATACGCCCAAGAAGGATTTTGTGGGATTCATTTTTAAATTATGCGCTCGTATCAGATCGAACACTGTCCTCAGATCATGCAGATGATCTTCCTTAGAGCGGCTTTTGACGGCGATGTCGTCGACATAGCACTCCAATGTCTTGTGCAGGTGGTCTCTAAAGATGATGCTCATAGCTCTTTGATAGGTGGCGCCAGCGTTCTTTAAACCGAAAGGCATGACTGTGTAGCAGTATATACCAATCGATGTTCGGAATGATATATGCTTTTCGTCATCAGGGAACATCTTGATTTGGTTGTACTCCGAGAAACCATCCATGAATGACATACGCTCAAAGCCGCAGGTGTTGTCGATCATGATGTCTGTGATAGGGAGAGGAAACTTATCCTTAGGACATGCCTCATTTAGATTACGAAAGTCGATACAGAATCAAATCTTTCCATTCTTCTTGAGGACTGGTACTATGTTGGCGACCCAGTCTGGATGTTGTTCCTCATGGATGAAGCCGCTGGCTATCAGTTTGTTGACCTCAGCTTCAATGGCAATCATGATGTCAGGGCGGAACCGTCTTTGCTGTTGCTTGACCGGTTTTGCGTCCGGACGAATGTTAAGCTTGTGAAGTGCAACTTCGGGGTTCAGTCCTGGCATGTCTTCATAGCTCCAAACGAACACGTCGATGTATTCTCTGACGAGTTGTAGTAGTGATTCTCGCTCTTCGTTTGTCAGATTCTTGCTGACGAAGATGGGCTTTGGAGAGGGCTCATCACCGAGATCGACTTGCACAATCTCATCCTCGGTGGGAGGCTCTCTTTGTTCGAACCGCTTCTTCCATTGCGTATCTAGTTGTTGTGCCCACGGCTCTAACTTAAGAAGTTCAGGAATGTCTTTATCTTCTTCGTAGACGTCGACAAATGCCATATTGGCGGACCAGACTTGCCTGAGTATGTCCCCGATGCTGAAATCCGAATCGAAAGTGGGTGATCCGGTTGAGTGTGAATGTCAGTCGCATTCTTCGTCTGAGCATTCGGGGGTCGCTGCTGGTGTAACATAACCTAACCCACATCTGGTTTTGTTGTAATAGTCTCATGGTTTCCCAGCCATGACCGGCAATTGTAAGGGTAACCGCCGTCCAGTATCGTAGTTCAAATCTGGTGTAGTTTCCAGATCATACCCCTATTTTTGTATGAGGTACTTGGATCGGGAACTATACAGATAAAGGGGCAGTCTTCCGGTGTCGGGTTCGAGATCAACTTCTTCTATCCTGAAGGGTTGTGGATCGTTCTTCCAGCCGAAGATGATTGGATGATCCTTTTCCTCAATTATGCGGTAAGCGTCTTCCACTGGAGTAAGTTAGTTTGTGGTGTAGACATTTTTCACTTATGTGTATAGGTGGGTGCCTATACCGTTTTCCATAGCATATATTGTACAAAGCTTATTAAGCTCGAGATAATTCAAATATATCCCTTTATTGATGAAGTAAGGTATCTTTTCCAGTGGGATTACATCATCTGCGGATGGCACATCAGTGTGAGCAGCCACATACTTGGCCAACTCTGACTCTTCTTCGGCTACCCTCTGTATAAATGAAGACTGAGAGGATGCCTTGGGCAGTTTAATCATAAGGGGCTCCATGGGTGGAGCAGAATGTGGAGTCATTGGCGTACTAGCCACCCCCAGTTTGGTGCTTGGTGCTGAGCGGGGAGTTGTTGGCTGGCTAGCAGTCCCCGGCTTAGTGCTCGGCTGGCGATTCATTCTGGGAAGACGAATCGTCATCGACTTGACAAGGGGATTGAGCTCTTCTGTTTATTGCTGGCTAGCTCTAGGCAGCCTGATTGTCAGTGGCTCTGTCGTGGGTCTTGGCGCTTGGCCAGACCTTGGCAGTCGAATTATCATCTGCCCCTCTTGTGCAGAGAGGCTGATTGCATCCTTAAGCAGAGTGGCCGTAAGGGGTGCAGTTCTGCCAGGTTTACGGGCTTGGAGGTGGATTGTCAGAGGTTCTTCTGATCCAGCTGCCGCCTTAGTTTGAGCTTGAGTATCTCCTTCGACAAGGTGCTTTTTCGACTTCTCGTACAAGCATGAATATGAGTAATAGGATTCGACCCCTTTAAAGGGATCGATGTCGAAAAATTCCGTCCTCACGAAGCCGTGCTTGTCGACGTACTTGAAGCACTGGTGCAGTGTGGAGGGCACGATCATGTAATCGTGTATCCAAGGACACCCCAGGAGAATGTTATAGAAAGTGTCTGCATCTATGACATAACAGGTCACTTCTGACTGAAGGTCGTCGATTTGGCACTTGAAGCGAATTTTTTTGATCGGATAGCTTCTGCCTGAATTGAAACCGCTGATGGCGGTGCTTGTCAGCGTCAGGCGATGCATTGGGATACGCATATGGTGTAGTAGGCTCTTCGGGATGATGCTTATGGAAGAACCGGGATCAATATGCATCCGATCCACCTTGATATTGCCAATGTACCCAGTATAATACAGAGGGCGATCGTGCAGGTTGGTCATGATAAGCATATCCTACGGAGTGAAGACGATGTTGGGTATTGCGCCTGTACAAGCGCTGTCCTGGAGATCTGCATGCGAGCTTTCCCCAGTGAGATTGGATTGAGCCAGATATGCGTCGGCATTCTGGAGTGCCTCGCTTAGTGCGACGCGAACATCTTTGGAGAGTCTCAGGAGTTCGTATAGCGACAATTTGGCCGGTGTGTTGGCCAATTGTGCTAAGATATCAAAGTTGTAGGGCCTCTCAAGCCCATGAGGCGTCTCCCTTCGGAGCGGTTTGTCAAAGCGAGTCTCCTTCGGCCTAGGCTTGTCGGTCGTCGAAGGTTGCGAGGGTCCTGGAGCATCAGCAGCTGTCGGCTGATGATCTTCAGCCGAGTTACCCGGTATAGGTTAGGATTGTGCACCCGACCGGGTGACAACAGCCGTAGCTTCCTCGACCTCTGCTGAGATTGTGCGACATGATTTGACTTTTCCACTCTTCTTCTTGCTGGTGGAGGATGGTGCGGACTGAGTCACTTCAGGTACCAAGTCCGGATGGACCCATATGACCTCCCCTCGTGATGTGGTAAGGGGCACTAGGCCAGCATCCTGGTTTCGGGGAGGTAGAAGGTTAGCGACCTCCATCCTTGCTCTGGGGACGGGCACTACTCCATCTTGAGTCTTTGTCGGAGGGAAGATGCCGAATTGTGCTGACACCATGTTGGCTGCTACGGTCACCTCTTCGAAATCAATGGCCAAGGCGTTAGAATCGATGAGATGCTGGATGTATCGCTTCAGTTGGTAGCAGTCTTGTGTAGCATGGTGGACATAGCGATGATAGTGGCAGTACTTGGGGCTTGTAACACCCAGTTTTCTAAATGAGGGTACTTTTGAAATTTTGTAATTTTAAACTTTTATTAATGATATTTAAATCATGATATAAATTTTTGGTGATTTTTGATTATTTAAAAATTATTTAAAACCATGACTTGTGATTTTGATGCTTGCTAATGTAAATCGAGAGACTGTCTGACCTAGAGCCTAACCATGGCATTAGGATAATTATTTTTACTTTTGAGCATGAGGGTATTTTGGTCATTTGGCCTCTTTGAATTATTTAATGATTTAATTAATTGGTGGTTTGATTTTTGACTTAAACTAGTTGAGACTTGTAGACTAGCCTAGAAGCTAACCCTAGTTGGTGACCCTAGTCTAACTCTAGTTAACCTACTTTTAGTAATTAGAAATTAGTTTTAAAGTAAGAAGGATTAGTTTTAGTGAAATTAGTTAAAGACTTATAGCTTAAGTCAATGACTTATGACTTACCAATTTAAAGACCAGTGATTAAGCCATAGGCCCATGACTTAAGCCCAAACCAAGTCTAACCCAACCATGGCAGCCACTATTAGAGTTTCTCCTTGCCTATAAGTAATCTCTTAGAGTGTTCTTGCCTCTTTTTAGGTTTGCCCTAATTTTGGAGGAGAGGTATTTTTTCCTTTGCTCTAAAATCCCATTTTATTCATTTTAACTCCTTTTAACCCTAGTCTTTTGCATTAGGATCTAATTTATGTTTATTTACTGATTTTTGAGGAACACATCAGTTTGTATGCCATTTGGAGAATTGGAGTTGCCATTTGGAATCCCCTCTTTGGAGCTTTTCTTGAGTTTTGATACTCAATAGGTGAACTATCTAAACCCTAATTTTTTTCGTGATTTCTTGCATATAAGGTTAGGTTTAGGGGTTACCTAACTGTCCACGAGATTTGGGCACAATTTTTGTCCATTTCGTGTTCGTATCGGACACATATCGTATTGGTAATGTAGGTGTTTGTAGAAATGCCACATAGAAATCTATTTTCGAATTTTTGAAAAGTGATTGCATGGATTTGTAGATCTAGGTGAGTGTATTAATTTTTGTGAAGGTGGTAAGGTATTTTGTGTCCATTTGTGCCGTATTTTATCACTTGGACACGCAGCACGAGCCCGTAGGCCGTATCCTGCATCTCGGGGGCTGTATCTCGGGATACAGGACACGTCGTGTCCTAAAATTTTGAGGGAAGCTAGGGGCAATGTCTGCCACCAAGCTCCCCAAATTTGGGAGCGTCTCGTGCACTACACGTGGAGAAATTGCGGTTGCACTGGCCGCGCGCGGGCTGCTGTGCGCGTGCACAGGCACGACTGATACGTGAGTCGTGTCGTGTCTGTGTGTCACGAGGACGCGTATCAGGGTAACACAGTCCTAGACCTACCCTAGGCGTACCACTGGACACGAACACGAGTCGTGTCGTGTCGTGTGTCGCGTGTTAAACGCGCGTGCACGCGTGCACGACGATTATTTGTGCACAGTGTGTGTCTGTGTTCGTACAGTTATTTGGACACGATTCGTGTCCAATTATTGGACACGAATACACTCTCTAGTACCCTCACATGTTTGACATTAATTACCCACCCTTTATTTGTCATTTTGATGGAGATTTGAATTCGAAAATTCGAATTCCCTATATGTACTGTCAGTACACTGATACGCATTGATACCTATGGCTGAATGTTTATTTTTGAATTTGATTTTCTTTTTCCTGTTTCCATGATGATTAAATGTTAAATTAGGACTCACTTACATAATTGTTAAATGATGAATGATTGCATTTTCACTCTGACTTGTGCTAATGCTAAGGATCCTTGAAATGGGTTTTTGAATGGACTTTGGGGTTTTTCCTGTCTTTGTTTCAGAAAACTGAAACCTATTGAAACCTATTTCCTGTTATCCTTACACTCTCACTCACTCACATTATTACCTAGCCTATGCTATCAACTCACACACACTTTCCCTTAACAGTCACTGTTTTATTCACATTGCCTATCACCCACACATACACACATTTCTGAATTCCTGATTTTCATTCACACACACACACAGTCACTCACTTGCACACACACTCTACATACTCTCACACACACAGGCCATCCATGACACTGTCACTGTTCACTCCTCTCATTGACACACACACATTGGTTTACTCCTCACAACACTCACACACATTGCCACACATATTGGTTCACTATTTACACTCTCACACATATGAGTTTAACTCAACACATACACACACATTCTGATTTCCAGAATTCCCCACATATAGCACACACACACACACATGTGTAGCATGACACACACATATGAATTTCACTCACACACACAACCACTCACTCACATTGCCTCTACAATAGAACACACACACAAATGACATATACACATATGCTATACACACACACTTGACACTCTTTCACTCTCTTTCTATCTCACTATATATAATGTATATATATGTAGTGTATGTAGATGCCTATATATGTATAGATGTAAATATGCATATTGATATGATATGGATAATGTATGTATATATATATATATATATATATATATATATATATATATATATATATATATATATATGTGTGTGTGTGTGTGTGTGTGTGTGTGTGTGTGTGTGTGTGTGTGTGTAAAAAAATAAATATATATATATATATATATGTGTGTGTGTGTATAGGTATGTGTGTTGGTTTGTAGACTTGTATAGCCTTGGTTAGACCTAGTTTGACTAGCATAGGCTAATTTGACTAGTTTAGACTTGGTTAGCCCTAGTTGACCTAGTTTGACTTCTAAAGTTGACCAAGTTGACCAAGAGTTGACCTTAGTCTAGATTGACCTAGAATCATGTAGAATGCATAGTAGGACTTCATATTACCATTTTGGACTTGTTGTGACTTGTACTGTTCTATAGGAGACAGACACCACCCCTCGGACAGTATATTCTCTTCGGACATTCAGGATACCAGGCGAGTACATTCTCTGATCATTTCATATCTTGTTTAGGATTATATTTCCTGCTTTAGATTATTCTACTTGATGCTGACACGTTGGTAACACGGATTAGTACTATATGGATCCCTTCATGAGATGTTATCCCTCTCGGGAGCATCAGATACTCTTGTCTCGTGTGTTTTACTTACATCACGTATCTCATGCTTCTATTATCATGAATCTTCGGGAATCAGCTAGTGACTCATGTACTCTCATGATCATCGAGCCTTTACGAATCAATTCATGAATCACCCTATACGGGTCAAGTAGTTTAGTCACGAATCTTAACGTAACTTGACTGGATCCTTGTGTATTGATTGGGGTACGGGGGAGTATGAATGGTCATGTGAATAAATATCCAAAGTAGTATAGTCATAAATCACTCTTAGTGTAGTCATGAATCAGTCCTGAGCCATTCACATGTTCATCTTGTACTCTGAATCACTAGCACTGTCTCTTTTATATATCGTAGATATTTACTTACTGTCTCTCTTTTATATTATGCTATTCTTCAGTTTTCTGTATTTTATTCTCTAGCATGATTATATTTCCTTTCCTGCTATGACTTGTTGAGATGTATTGTGCTCGCTCCTGTCCTGACTGGACCTGTTGAAATATTACAGAGGATGAGGACGAGGCGTGCTGTCCCACTTATTATGGGGCTACCCTAGATGACAGTACAGACTTGGACCAGCAGCAGGATCCTTTAGCTGTGGACGACACTCCACTAGACTAGGATGTTTTCCTTATATTTTCATTCCGGATGACTGTATTATAATATTTAGGATTTTGTGGATTTGTTATATCATTAGACACTTAGACTTCTCTGTTTGTATTCTGTGGATCTTTTCATTCAGTATTATCTATCTTTCTATCTTTACTCTGCCTTAGATGTGATTGAGACTGTATATTGTTATGTCACCTCCATTCGGAGTGTATATACTGTACAGGTACCTTTATACTGTTAGATGTTTGACCCAGGACAGCGTTCTACCGCCGACACTACGGCGTAGGCTGGACGTACCCACGTCTCGTGCCCTTACTCTTGGGTGCGGGTCGTGACACGTTTTTAGTGGTGGCCCATGCAGGTCGAGTTTATGTAGTGGTATTCGAACTAGAGTATCACTGCAGCCTGCAGTAGGATTATGAATTTTTCTTTGAGGGTACTCAATCACACTAGGAAAAACTCTTATTTAATTCATACCATCTCAGTTTTTGCTGATATTGTTCTCCTTTAAATATAACTGTCCTCCCTTGCTATTCGACCCATTCTCAGCAATTGTTCTTTTGATATGTCTCTAGGATGCTTTTGGAGACGCGATCTCATCGTCTCGATCGGAAAGACACGACTGAGGGGTCTACCACTCCTCGTTCTGATAATCAGGGCCCCGAGACTGCAGCTCCTGTTATGCCAGCTCAGGCTGGGATATCTGCAGCTTATGGGAGTGCACCTCTTCCTATTCCGAGACCTTCCTCAGTTATCTCAAACGTTCTTCAGCAGCAATCGCCATCAGGATCAGAGGACGTAGCGCAGTTGTTCTCCTTCTTCCAACAGATAGTGGAAACTCAGCGACAACAGTTGTTTAAGAGGGGACGAGACGCTCACGGTACCAGCAGCAGCGGAGGCCAGGCCAAGAGGCCTCATGTGCAGATTCAGCAGACGCAGACACAGTAGAAGTTCAGCAGGTGCAGCATCAGTATCGGGGTCAGGACTCGAAGGCGATCAGTTGTTCCTACTGCAAGAAGCCGAGACACATCTGGAAGCAGTGCAGGAAGAGGTTGAAGGTTTGCTATTTTCGTGGGTCAGGTGCCCACCAGAAGATAGATTATCCCATTGCACCTCCTTTTGAGAGAGCTAGTGGCAGTGCAGGCCCGACCAAGATGCCACCCCTACAGTTTCAGCAGCAATATCAGCAGCCGAGGGTCTACCTTCAGCAGCGGCAGTTTCAGGACCGTGTACCCTTTCAGCAGGCACAGCAGCCACAGAGACAGCAGCAGGCCCCAGGACAGCAGCTTGTTATTATTTGCCCTTTCTACAAGAGACCAGGACACGATTGGGGCGAATGTCGGATGAGGTTGGGCAAGTGCCTACTTTGCCGAGCATTATATCACCAATTAAGAGAGTGTCCCAAGTTTTCTGGACGGACATCTCAGGAAATAGGAGCGAGTGCTCCGGTGAGCCAGCAGGAGGGACTACCCTTTCAGACTCGGCAGCAGAGATTCGCACAGCATCAGGCTGGAGGAGGCCAGCAGGGGCGAGCTTTCGCCGGGACAGTCGAGGATGCTCAGGCCATTGGAGATCTAGTTGCAGGTTCCGTTCTTTTGATTCCATTTTCGAAATTGCCTTTTATAACTGCCTTAAAATTTGATTCCCTCTGTTCCTTGTTGATTGATCAATTTTTGTCATGTTGTTCTTGTGTTATGTTTGATTTTCTTCTGAGATGAATCATATGGGCTAGGTCACCCAGTTATGGAATCTATAATCTTCGATAGTCGTGTTAGCTGGCATAGTGAGGACATATAGTCAGATTTTGGACGTATTTCTCGGGTGTGGAAATTTAAGGTTTTCGCAGCCAAGCTAGCGGCATCGCAAAAATTTTAAATTCCATGATTCTAGAGGTATGTACCTTAGTCAAGGACTCTGTGATTATCGTAGCCTTGCTTACTAGCATGACGAAGACTCTGAGTAACATGATTATGGACAGACGCATATGATTATCAGATTTTATCTTGAGAAGGTTTTTAAACAAAGCATCTCTATCATTCCCTTCTGTTGTTATAAAATTATATTCCATCATCAATAACTTAGGAATAAGGATACTTTAGTTTTGTAGAACTTATTCATGTGTAGATCTTTCATAGTGTAATGATATGACGACTTATAGGGTGTCTATACCCTAGAGATGGTAGTTAGCATTGATATTAGAATAATAACCCCTGTAGATGATTCCCCTGTTATTTATAATGTCTACCAATTTCATATAGGATGTTAGTAAGCCTTACAGCATTAATGATTTATTATTTTTCCCTTACCCTTCCAGTAGAGTCTTCCCTTGAGGATAGTTGTAGCTTCACCTAAGACTAAGAAGTCTATATATATAGATAGATTGCAGATGATATTGGCATATAGGATATGGGTTGGTCGGTACCTATAGGCCATTGTTGTATAGGGTATTGACATGATGTTTAGCCTATATTTGGTTCAGTCTTCTATTTTAGTTAGGTTCTCCTTGTGTTGAGTTCAGTCGTGTTGATCAACCTTTACAGGCAGTGTGCAGACCCTTTATTAGAGACCATGTTCCCTCGGTTCATACTATTTCAAGTTGTTCACTGCACTCACCACTTGGGACAGTTCACTGTTCTATCCCAATACACCCTACAGTATCTGACCCCTTCATTGGAGTGATAGGCATGTGGTAGGGAGTGTGTGTTATTAGACCTTAAGTAGAGTTGAGGTGATGAGAGTTATATATATATAGTTTGTATGTATATGTAAGGTATTTTGATTGGACCGTAGCCAGCACTCATTGCAGTATACTGCCTATTGCATTCCCATTACAGCAGTTTGGTTCACTTCTTTCAGACCACTGTCCTGCATGTAGTTCGTTCAGCTAATAGAGAGGAGAGGCCAGGTTGATCTAGAGGCATGTTTCAGTCACCATGTAGGTTTTCTTTCACCTTGACTTTACAAGTGGACCCAAATGTCCTGTTCTTTAGCTATGATTTCAGTCTTCTTAGCATCATTCCTTTTTGCCTACACTGATGATTCAGACCATTCATCCTTAGCCTAATTATAAGCATTACTTCAGTCCCTTTTAAGTTTAGTCTACTTAAACCCTTGATGATCAGTTATATATATATATGACATACTTAGGATATATGTGTTGGGTTGTTGTTCCTGAGCTTATGTATTATGTGGTATTTAGGATTGTGTGCTTAGATTATGGGTACCTAGTTATGGGTGACTTGATAGGATTTGGGAAGTTAAGAGTTATTCTATTATAGAGTTTTCTTTTGCTAGTCTCTAGTTGCCAACACCTAGATAGCTAGCATAGGTAAACTCTTAAAAAGTTGACCAGTTGATGACCAAGTACTTGGATGTTGATAAATTGACTAGTAGTTGACCCTTGACTATGTTGACCTAGAAGGAGTACTACCATCTTAATTTCGAGGACGAAATTTTTCTAAGGAGGGTTGACTTAAGACACCCAGTTTTCTAAATGAGTGTAATTTTAAAATTTTGTAATTTTAAACTTTTATTAATGATATTTAAATCATGATACGAATTTTTGGTGATTTTTGATTATTTAAAAATTATTTAAAACCATGACTTGTGATTTTGATGCTTGCTAATGTAAACCGAGAGACTGTCTGACCTAGAGCCTAACCATGGCATTAGGATAATTATTTTTACTTTTGAGAATGAGGGTATTTTGGTCATTTGGCCTCTTTGAATTATTTAATGATTTAATTAATTGGTGGTTTGATTTTTGACTTAACTAGTTGAGACTTGTAGACTAGCCTAGAAGCTAACCCTAGTTGGTGACCCTAGTCTAACTCTAGTTAACCTACTTTTAGTAATTAGAAATTATTTTTAAAGTAAGAAGGATTAGTTTTAGTGAAATTAGTTAAAGACTTATAGCTTAAGTCAATGACTTATGACTTACCAATTTAAAGACTAGTGATTAAGCCATAGGCCCATGACTTAAGCCCAAAACCAATTCTAACCCAACCATGGCAGCCACTATTAGGGTTTCTCCTTGCCTATAAGTAATCTCTTAGAGTGTTCTTGCCTCTAGGTTTGCCCTAATTTTGGAGGAGAGGTATTTTTTCCTTTGCTCTAAAATCCCATTTTATTCATTTTAACTCCTTTTTAACCCTAGTCTTTTGCATTAGGATCTAATTTATGTTTGTTTACTGATTTTTGAGGAACACCTCAGTTTGTGTCCCATTTGGAGAATTGGAGTTGCCATTTGGAATCCCCTCTTTGGAGCATTTCTTAAGTTTTGATACTCAATAGGTGAACTATCTAAACCTTTGTTTTTTTCCTGATTTCTTGCATATAAGGTTAGGTTTAGGGGTTACCTAACTGTCCACGAGATTTGGGCACAATTTGTGTCCATTCCGTGTCCGTATCGGACACGTATCGTATTGGTAACGTAGGTGTTTGTAGAAATGCCACATAGAAATCTATTTTCGTATTTTTGAAAAGTGATTGCATGGATTTGTAGATCTAGGTGAGTGTATTAATTTTTGTGAAGGTGGTACGGTATTTTGTGTCCATTTGTGCCGTGTTTTATCACTTGGACACGCAGCACGAGCCCGTAGGCCGTGTCCTGCATCTCGGGGGCTGTATCTCGGGATACAGGACACGTTGTGTCCTGAAATTTTGGGGGAAGCTAGGGGCAATGTCTGCCACCAAGCTCCAAAATTTGGGAGCGTTTCGTGCACTACACGTAGAGAAATCGCGGTTGCACTGGCCGCGCGCTGTCGCGCGCGGGCTGCTGTGCGCGTGCACAGGCACGACTGACACGTGAGTCGTGTCATGTCTGTGTGTCATGTGGACGCGTATCAGGGTGACACACACAACCACTCACTCGCATTGCCCACATGTAGCACACACATACACACACATGTGTATCATGACACACACATATGAATTTCACTCACACACATAACCACTCACTCACATTGCCTCTACACTAGAACACACACACGAATGACATATACACATATGCTATACACACACACACACTTGACACTCTTTCACTCTCTTTCTATCTCACTATATATAATGTATATATATGTAGTGTATGTAGATGCCTATATATGTATAGATGTAAATATGCATATTGATATGATATGGATAATGTATATAGTATTTGTATATATATATATATATATATATATATATATATATATATATATATATATATATATATATGTGTGTGTGTGTGTGTGTGTGTGTGTGTGTGTGTGTGTGTGTGTGTGTGTGTGTAGGTATGTGTGTTGGTTTGTAGACTTGTATAGCCTTGGTTAGACCTAGTTAGACTAGCATAGGCTAATATGACTAGTTTAGACTTGGTTAGCCCTAGTTGACCTAGTTTGACTTCTAAAGTTGACCAAGTTGACCAAGAGTTGACCTTGGTCTAGATTGACCTAGAATCATGTAGAATGCATAGTAGGACTTCATATTACCATTTTGGACTTGTTGTGACTTGTACTGTTGTATATGAGACAGACACCACCCCTCGGACAGTATATTCTCTTCGGACATTCAGGATACCAGGCGAGTACATTCTCTGATCATTTCATATCTTGTTTAGGATTATATTTTCTGCTTTAGATTATTCTACTTGATGCTGACACGTTGGTAACACGGATTAGTACTATATGGATCCCTTCATGAGATGTTATCCCTCTCGGGAGCATCAGATACTCTTGTCTCGTGTGTTTCACTTACATCACGTATCTCATGCTTCTATTATCATGAATCTTCGAGAATCAGCTAGTGACTCATGTACTCTCGTGATCACCGAGCCTTCACGAATCAATTCATGAATCGCCCTATATGGGTCAAGTAGTTTAGTCACGAATCTTAACGTAACTTGACTGGATCCTTGTGTATTGATTGGGGTACGGGGGAGTATGAATGGTCATGTGAATAAATATCCAAAGTAGTATATTCATGAATCACTCTTAGTGTAGTCATGAATCGGTCCTAAGCCATTCATATGTTCATCTTGTACTCTGAATCACTAGTACTGTCTCTTTTATATATCGTAGATATTTACTTACTGTCTCTCTTTTACATTATGCTATTCTTCAGTTTCCTGTATTTTATTCTCTAGCATGATTATATTTCCTTTCCTGCTATGACTTGTTGAGATGTATTGTGCTCGCTCCTGTCCTGACTGGACCTGTTGAAATATTACAGAGAATGAGGACGAGGCGTGCTGTCCCACTTATTATGGGGCTACCCTAGATGACAGTACAGACTTGGACCAGCAGCAAGATCCTTTAGCTGTGGACGACACTCCACTAGACTAGGATGTTTTTCTTATATTTTCATTCCGGATGACTGTATTATGATATTTGGGATTTTGTGGATTTGTTATATCATTAGACACTTAGACTTCTCTGTTTGTATTCTGTGGATCTTTTCATTCAGTATTATCTATCTTTCTATCTTTACTCTGCCTTAGATGTGATTGAGACTGTATATTGTTATGTCACCTCCATTCGGAGTGTATATACTGTACAGGTACCTTTATACTGTTAGATGTTTGACCTAGGACAGCGTTCTACTGTCGACACTGAGGCGTAGGCTGGACGTACCCACGTCTCGTGCCCTTACTCTAGGGTGCGGGTCGTGACAGGGCTCTCCATTTCCGCAAGACGAGGTTAACGCCTTGGAGGAGGGAGCTGAATTCGACCTCCTTGTACGAGCATGTCCAAGATGGGCTTGACATGGCCGTCCTCGAAGGAATAGGTCATCTGAGGCCACTGCTTCTCTGCAGGCTTCGGTTCAGGCTTCGGAGCTGTGTCGGCCACCATAGCTTGTTTGCCCTTGTTGTCTCGATTGTTGGAGGGGTTACCACCATTGTTGTTGTTGGTGTTAGGGTGTTTGCACTTATCCACTCCTTCCGAGACGTGCAATCCCAGTTGGCGAGCTTTCTTCAACTTGTCTTCTGCGCTAGTGGTGCTGATAATGAAAGTCTTCCAATCCTTAAATTGACTTTCGCCCATCCAGAGGCTGATTGTGGGAAGTAGCCTCTTTTGGCAAATTTCAATTAAGGAGGAATCTGGGTTACCGGAAGGCAACTTCATCGCGGTTTGGCGAAACCGTTCGATATAGTTCCTTGTCAGCTCCTTTTCTCCCTGAACAACGTCCATGAGGGTGGACATTGTTACGTCTTGTACTACTTCGTAGAACCTCTCCAGGAACATACGTTTGAAGACAGCGAAGGAATGGATGCAGTTGTCCAACAAATTGCGGTACCAGTCGAAGGCAACCCCTTCCAGTGCTCCGATGAACAACCGCGTAAGGATGGCGTCGTCACGAGGCAGATGGTTGGTTGTGACTTCGAAGTAGATGATATACCTGCTTGCAGATGTCTTCCCATCATACGGATTAATGTTGAATGGTTTATATCTTGGTGGAAAGGGAACCTCTCTCCATGCAGCAGGATACGGTTGTCGTATCCTGAGGTCCTGGCTGTTTTCTCGGGCGTGGAACATGGCCCAGAGTTCCTGGACCTCTTTTTTTGCCTCCCTGGCCTCGTCTGCAGCGGTGGGAGCCGATATTTCAGGAGGATTATCACCCGTGTTTGGTGCAGCTGAGTTCGAGTCTACATTGACCGCGGGACCCAAGCTTGTTTGGCCAGGTGTTCTTCCTTGCATAGTCGGAAGGGCCGCTTTGATCTCGTCCATGAACTTGACTAAGGCATGCAGTATGGCCTCCAGAGTGTCAATGCGTTGGCGATCATTGGGACCGTCTTGGTTGCTGTCCGTCATGAATACCGTCCTCACATGAGGAGAGATGGAAGGAACGGTAGAGGACGTGCCCTCTGAGTCATACCCTTGTACAGAGAAGTCGTCAGGGTATGTGGGAATATTCTCCTCTGGTTCGGACTTAGAAAGAGTGGTACCCCCAACTTCAGAGCTTGCCTCGTCTTGAGAGTTGGGGACGTCCTCGGGGACGTCGGGATCTGCTGCATCTGTTGGGTGAACCGTTTCCCCTGGATTGTCTTCTTGGAATACCGGATTGTCGTGGATGTTTGGAAGAGTGCTACCCCCGGCTCCAATGCCTCCAAGTGTGGCAGATTTCGCCTTTGAGTGGGTACCTTGGTAAACTCCTCCTGTAACGGTGGTAGACAACCGCTTAGAAGAGAGTTTTTTGGTTACACCGGTTGAGATTTTCGGACTGGAGACATTTGTTTTCTTCCCTCTCCCGCTGCCAGGAATCTTTAGAGCAGAATTGCAGGAGGCGACGAGAATCGCCTCGTCTTCTGAGCTTGGGTGTTGCAGCCGTTGAAAGATGGACCGCCGGTCTTCTTGTACAGCCGCCTTGTTGCAGCAGCAGTTGACAATGACTTGGGTGCATTGATGTCCCTGACAGGACTTTCTGCACACCAAATCTTCGTCTCTTTCCTTGCGTTTGTGAAGAATCACGTTGCGCAAGTCACCCATTTTGTGGGACCAGGAGTTCTGAGCACATGAGTGTGTTGGCATCCTGCCTGCTCTCTGATGTGAGGGTAGTACGAGTACTTGCCCCTGATCATCGTTGGGAGATTTTTGATAACTATCCCGTTCGTTGGCCGCCGGAGGCTGGACACAGATAGTTTTATACAACTTTCCATCAGGGGCCCGCGTAATAGTCAGCGGGACGCCCCGATAGTCAGAAGTTGGGTCAGCTGTCTGAGCTTGACGAGCCCGTGCTGCACGAGACTTCTTCCCTCTAGCACCTGAGAGTGCATAGTAGGAAGAGTCCACAGAGACTGGCAAATGAGACCATCTGGGGTCAGGATCACCTGAGAGGCGGTCGAAGACTAACCGTGAGCCGCATGGGACAGATGGTATGTGGCTGGTATCGGTGGCCGTGCAAGCTGTCTGCATGTGGCTGTCTTTTGTGGCCGCATAAACCTTCTGTATGCGGCTAGAAGCGGTGGCCGTATGAACCTTCGGGATGCGGCCGGAAGTCGTGACCGTGCAGGCTGCCTGCATGCGGCTGGCAGTTTTGGCCGCATGGGCTTTCTGCATGCGGCTGACTTCTGTGGCCGCATGAGTCTTCTCCATGCAGCTGGCAGTTGCGGCCGCATGAGCCTTCTCCATGCGGCTGGCGCCCTTATGCGGCTTGGACCGCATAGAGTTCCTCTTTGCCCCTGCAAGTCCAGCATCATAGTATTTTCTTCTGCTGGACTTGGGGACAGCAGAGTCCTCTATGGTTTGAAGTGGAGCCGCAAGCGAGACTTTGTTGCTGTCTCGGGCAACAGAGAGTACTTCTTCGAGAGCTTGGGGAGGAGCGAATGATTTGGGCCTCCACTCCCTGCGGGCCTTTTTCGTGCGGGCTCGCCGCTGGACCGGGCCAGCGCTCCCGTCGGAGAACATTTCTTCAAACGCCTGCTGGTCTAACCGGGCGACCAGCATTTGTTGAGTGGAGCCAAGTTTGACTGCGTCCGATTGCGTCACCAACTCCTCAGCCGTGGAGAAGTTAGTCCCTAGCAGAGTCGTCATCGTGTTTGCCATTGATTGTAAAAGTGCAGAACAAATTTATAGGAGGACTGAACTTAGACTCACAATACAAACTCGCTCGTACAAAGAAAGCCTAGGAATGAAAACCTAGGTACAACAATCTAAGTACATTTATTTATTTTTGATTCTGGGGGTATGACGGTAGAGGCTCGAAAAAGCGACGGCAGCTCTGCCTTACTCCTTGGACGATCGGACGTAGCCTTGGCTCTGATGAAGAAATGCTCTCAGAATGTGTGGGGAGACTCTTCTGTGCGTGCCTTTGTCTCTCTGTGTGTTCAGCCGGGGTTCCTCCCTCTCCTCTTTTTTTCGCAAGGGAATGGCAACTTGCTATTTATAGGAGTGGGGTGTGATCATTAGGGTTTGCAATGATTGTCCCTTAAAAAGTCGGCGGCCAATAATCTGGACCATTAATCTTGATTTCATCAAATCTGGGCAGTTAATTTTGATTGCGCCAAATCTGTATGGGCAACTAATGCTGATTGCCACGAATCTTCATGATTTATTATGACAAGCTCGGATCTCCTGCCACGTGTTCAATCTGCTTGATTGTAATTAATCTGATTTGATCCGGGTAATTATGATGATTGTAACAAATCTGGGTTGTTATGAATTGCTAGCAGCCATAACTCCGAGGGGATAAGACCGCCACATGTCTCAACTGTCATGAAGACCGCCATGTGTCTCAAATGTCATGAGGACCGCCACGTGTCTCAATTGTCGTGAGTGGAACGTCCTGACAGAGCCGCATGAGTGCGGTCTCTAAGTGAACCGCATACGGGTGGCCCCCACGATCCTAGCCGTATGAAGGTAGCAGCCGCATGAGGGTGGCGGCCGCATGAGGGTGGCAGCCGCATGAGGGGGATAGCCGCGTGAGGGTGGCAGCCTCGTGAAGGAGGCAGCCGCATGAAGATGGCTACCGCATGAAGGAGGCAGCCGCATGATGGAGGCAGCCTCATGAAGAGGGCAGCCGCATGAAGGAGGCAGCCGCATGAAGAGGGCAGCCGCATGAAGATGGCGGCCGCATGAAAGAGGTAGCCGCATAGGGAGCTTTGGGACTTGGCGGATCATGCCAGCTATATAAAAGATTTTTTTCTTTTCCCTAGGAGCACGCCATCATGTCAGAGCTATCATTTCAGCTTTATGTCAAAGTTGTCACTTCGCCTTTCTGTCAGAGCTGCCATCAGGACATTTAATGAGGCAATTGCTTTATGGCCAGCTGTAGAGGCGAACTGCTTAGGGCCACGTGGCTCCTTCCTGAGCCTCATGGAGCTATCCGAGTCGTATGAGGCTCTAAATGACTTTTGAACCGCATGAATTTCTAATGGATTCCTGAGCCGCATGAGGCTCTGAGCCGCATGGGCTTTTCTTGTTCCTTTCCATGCTTCTACAATGACCTACAAGACGGCTGAAAAGTTCGAGCCCAAGTGGGAAGGACCGTTTGTCATAGAAACGGTATACTCCAACAGTGCTTATCAGTTAGCCAAGCCTAATGGAGACTTACTACTGATGTCCATTAACGGCAAGTTCCTAAAGAAGTATTATGTCTGTAGACAGAACCAGCATAGGCACCCACATCCCCTGAAAAAGGTGCCCATGAGTTTTGGTAAGGGTATCTCTCGCTCTCCCTCCTATATATTCTCTCAAGTAGATGAAGCACTTCACGTCCACATTACCTCTGGATTGCTCCTCTACGCCTGGAAGACGTGACTACCATGTCCACATTACCTCTGAGTAGTCGTTCTTCTCGTATCAGTTCTATAACTATCTCGGCAGTCTAGAAAACAGTTGATATCTTTATTACCTCTGGATTGTTGTTCTAAATCCCGGCAAATATCAAGCCTACCACGTCCATATTACCTTTGGTCAGGCATATCCATTATGAAGACTCCCTCTTTATTCTGGAGACAAAAGCAAAGGGAACAAGAAAGCTTCTACATATAAAAATATATGGTTACAAAGACCTATTACAGACTCTTTGTAGTTACATACACAGAAGCAAAAAGCTGAAATTACGGTACAAGCTCTCAATAACGCGGGCGAGGCGGTGATAGAGCCAATCACTTCCTAGTAAAGAAAGCCACCGCCCGAAGCTGCTACAGGCTTGAGCCGGGATAAAGACCAGCACAGGACTCCCCTATCTCCCTAGCTGGTCGGCGAGAGCAACCACAGTAGCAGGCCTTGTTATTCCTCGTTCAGAATGGCAAGCAATCCAAACCCAGGAAGCAGAGGTCCGAGACGCCATTTATGCCCACGACATCCAGGACGCGGGACGTCTCGAGATCCAATGGTAGTTCTACTACAGCTTCTTTAGATAAAAAGATTTGCCACCGATGGTCGTCTCAAGCAAACTCCAGGGTCGTCATGAGCTGAACATCGGGCAAGCAAGGCCATTGTTGAAGCAGCTGAGTCTTCTCTTGAAGGAGATAGTCCTTTATGTAGGTTGTTCGCGTGGTCCAAGCAAGAGCCAGACATCCGTCAGAAGAAAGCTTACATGTTAAGCTAAAGCTCCACTCCATGACAGATGGCAGTACTGCGAGGAACCAAAGGAATGTGACTCTGAACCTCCTCTGCTAAAGAGATTTACAATCCCTGTAAAGACGCAAGAGGCTCCAATATCAAGAAGCCATCAGGAGCCCATGCTCTGAAATGATGACTCAGGACCATTAATGCTAAGAGCTAGGCGTGACACCAGCCATCACCCAGCTTGTACAGTCCTGACGCGTGTTCATGCTTCTATTCAAAGTATCCCGAGCTTGACTCAAGTTCGGGACACTTTGAAAGGGTCTTGTAGAAGCATGAAAAATCTCAGCTAAAGGCATCCCTTCTCCAAAGCGCAGAAGATGCAAAAGACTCAGGCTCAGTACTAAAAAGACAAAACAGAAGATATGGAGAGAAGTCCCTTCATTGTCATGTCTACCAAAGTCTAGTACAGACACATCAAGACCATACATAAGGGACTAATTATGTTCTTCTACAAAGGATCTAGTACAGATTCGACAGAAGCCTAGAGGGATCTACAAGGGATGCAATCTTCATCGAAGCACAGCCTTCCTTCTTCTCGATACACACGCTAGAGGATTGACCTCCACCGAAGCACGTTCCGATATTCTTGTGGGCGCAGCCTCTCAGAAGCATATCAGTAACTTAACACTTTGAAGAAGCCAGAGCCTTCGAGCCAGAGGCGTAGCTACCTCCATGCGCCAACCTCAGAAACAAGATGGTGGTAGGCCCCCCTCTCCTTCTTTTATTCCAGAAGCCAGTGCCTTCACTCCAAACGCGCAGCTATCTGCCTGCAGCTATCTGTGTCATACCCTTCCCTTCGCAGCCAACGCCTTTACTGTTCAGAGGCGCAGCTACTTACATGGATACATATGAGGCGCAGGATGGTGATATGCTCACACCATCTCCATTTCCATAGCGCAGTCATCTGCTCCGGTTCAGAAGCTTAAGTCATTTCTCTACAATAGACTTGGAAACTCCCATCGCAACCAATGCAAGTCAACATGTCGCTCCAAAAGCACAATAACCTCGTCAACCTGAAGCACAAGCCTACTTGTCGCCTACAGCACAGTGACTCTGGTAGCCCGAAACACAGCTTCATAAGTTGCTCTATACGCACAGAAGTCTCGTCGTCGTTCGAAGCCAAGTCCACTCGTAGCCTGAAAGCACAGAGGTTCCGTCGTCTCCAAAAGCACGGTCTACTCGTCACCACAGAAGCACAGCAGCACTTAGTCCTCACCAGAGACGCAGGAAGCATGGGTCCATCCCAATTGGTTTGTTTAAACCGCCTCTTGCAGAGAAGATTGGGATTAAATCATGATTGATATCATATCAGATTGATTTAAATCTTAGACGAGGATTAATTAGACTCCAAATCCAGGATAAAATCCTAAGATTTACTCGGTTGTATCCGAGCAAGCAAATCGGCACGCGTCACATGTCACCTTCTTCGGTTATATTTATAACCACCAGAGATCTCGTTTGAGGGAAATCTCAATGTCCGCCACATATCAGCGCCGCAGAAGCCCGTACTGTGTAATGATGGCGGATTCTTTCATATCTCAGGAACCCTAATGCACATCGTATATGTGCTCAGTTCTCTATAAATAGAAGGAGTTCTTATTCCACCAAAGAGGAGAAAAAGAAAGAGGGAACATTGACAATCGACAATCTTGAAAGGGGCAGTGATCTCCATCTACGAAGAGTCGACCACCCTCATCCACCTATCAACCAAAGAACCAACCAACCAACCATCTTCAAGGGATCTTCTCATCCAGACAGTCTCTTGATCGGTGACCCAGAGTCCCATCAAAGGCGACAGAGAGCCATAGCAAGATTGATTCGTTGTCAGATCATCAACGGAATAAAGGAGCCGCTGCAGTGCTCGATCTCCATCATCACACTTTCCCAGAAACCTCTTCTCTCTGTACTTAGAATATCCTGTTTAGGACTTCTTTGTACACAGATAACTTATACGTTCAATAAAGCAAAAAGTCCATTCAACCTTTTGTTGTCGAACAGCCACATTGGGAGGGTTCTATCCATCCTTTCATTTGGTTGTGGCCTCTTTTTCCCCAAGTGTTCTTTCCCAAACTAGAGAGCTTCTCTCTTGATTTCATCTCCCAAATTAACTCATTATTTCTCCATTCCTCTCAATCTATCAAGGAGAAGGTGCCTACTTAGACTGGAGAGCAAGGAGAGGAGTCCATTTGCAAGGAATTCTCGTGTCGAAACCGTGTCCTTTTGATTGAATCATTGGGATACAACTCCCAATAGGTAAAACCCTCTCTAAAATCTATATTTTTATTTTATTTTGATAGTTTTACATCCATAGGAACCAACCCCATGCATGAACCACCATTACGAATGTTTTAGAGGCTCTTTTGAGTACTCATTAGGATTTTGGGGTTGGTTTCGTGTCCCCCATGGAGAAATTCCAAAGGAGACACCCCTAATGTTTGTGTTTATGCCCAATAGACTATTTTGTCTTCTAATTTCAGATTTATACTATTAGAGAATAGTTTAGCCATGGTTAGGATGCCCCAAGTGGTTTTCATTTGAATACCTATGTTTGTATCTATGTATTTTAGCCTACAAGTCATATTTTTATGTAGAGATATCAAATTGCTATATATAATGTAAAGTGGACTATTTTGGATTTGAATATATATATATATATATATATATATATATATATATATATATATATATATAGGTCCGGCGCTCCTAGCGTAAGTGGCAGGAGGGGGGGGCTCTCGGCGGGGAGACCCGGGATCGAGCCCCCCCTCCCGCACAAGTCGGCTGGGTGGCGTGGCCACGGGCTTGTGTGCGGATGTCCGGACACCCAAAAAAAAAAAAAAAAAAAAAAAAAAAAAAAAAAAAAAAAAAAAAAAAAAATATATATATATATATATATATATATATATATATATATATATATATATATATATATATATATATATATATATATACTTTGGTGTTGTGGTGTTGTGGTGTCTTGTGTTGGTTGTGTGTGTGAATTAGAAGGGGGTTTTGGTTAGTGGATTTGATATGTGTTAGTATGTGAGTGTGTCATGGTTGGTTTAATTTAAATTGATGTGTGTGTTGGTAGTGTCTTGAGTTGTAGTGTGCTAGAGGGTGTTTGAGTTTGTATAGTTGAGAGTGATTGTGCTAATGTGTTGTGTGTGTGTTTATTGCTTGTGAGATGAGAGGATTGTGTGTGTGTGTGTGTGTGTGTGTATGTGTGTGTGTGTGGGGGGTGGGTGGGTGGGTGGGTGGGTGGGTGTTAGTGAGGGGAGAAGGGAGTAGAAGAGACAGTAGCTGCTGCAGAAAAATAAGAGCAGCAATGGCAGCAATATAGGTGTGCAGCAGCAGTATAATGTGCAACTGCAGCAACCATGGCAGGCAATGGCAGCAACAGCTGCAAGGCAGCAATAAGCAGCAAGTGCAGCAGCAAATGCAACAACATGCAACAGCAGTTAGCAGCAGTTAGCAGCAGTAGCAGCTTCTTGTTGAGCCCCTTTGCATCCCATTTGCTAGGGGTGAGCATCGGTTCGGTTCGGTTCAAACCGAATCGAATATGTGAAAACCGAAATAACCGTAAACCGTATTTTTCAAAACCGAAAATCGAACCATTTTTATAAAAACCGAACCGTTCGGTTTTCGGTCGGTTCGGTTTCATGGGCCAATGTGCATGGCCTTCAAGTTTTTAGCAAAATGGGCCTATTTAAATAACAAAATTTTAAAAAATATATGACATTATTGTATTTATGAATTGTTATATTACATAGAGTAAAAGATATTAGTATATATAGATTGAGGGTAGATAGAGAGTGCTCAAAGAAGCACCGACATAGAATAGGAGAAGAGAGTATGCTCAATTAGGAGTTAATAAATATTATTATATGTATATTGTGGATAGTTTGATAAATTACTAAATCTAAATCGGTTTTCGGTTCGGTTTTTCAGATGAAGAACCGAAAACCGAACCGTTATTTCAATTTTTCAAATTTTCAAACTGTAAATCGAACCGATAACCGAAAAACCGAACCGTTTGGTATATTTTAATTCGGTTCGGTTCGGTTTTCAACCCTTATATGCTCACTCCTACCATTTGCCTTGCCCCCACTGCCTTAGTGTATATTAGTTTGTTAGTTAGATATATGTTAGTTTGTTATGTTAAATAGCAGATAAGTTGGTTAGTTAGTTTCTATATATATGTATTAGAGATATTAGTTAGGATATCTAGGATACATAGATGTTAGTATCTTAGTTTAGTATCCTAAGCTATTCTAAGATAGTATCTTAGATATCTTAGTGTCTAGAGTAGATATATAAGTTAGTGTCTAGAAGTATCTTAGGATACTAGGAGTAGTATCTTAGGATTACCTTAGATTTACCTTTTACCTTAAGGTAATGGATTTACCTACAAGGTAAGGGGGTTTACCTAGACTCTAAGGTATTAGATACTAAGGTTTTTGGTTAACTAATAGCTTAGGGTAGCTAGTTAGATACTAGATACCTAAGCTATTAGTATTGGAAGTTAATGTAACGCCCCAGTCCCAAAATACGTATAGGACCAGGATACGTATACATGCCAGTTACGCATCGAGAGGACTCCAGCCCCGCTCGAATACATATAAGCTGTATGGACTATGGCATTAGGTCTATTCATGGCAAGTCAAAACTAATCTCAATCCACATAAAATAATAAAACATAAAGAATGAACAATATGGTTCGTGGTATGCAGCCCACTAGCATACATGTCAGAATAGACTCGAAAGGAAATACGAGTCTAATAAAGTAGACTAATAAGCAGAATATGTCAAGATAAAAAATATACAGCACAAGAGAATAATAAAATAAAACCATGCACCAATAATACCTGAATCCTGCAGACGCAACTCATAACCATCCATCGATTCTACCAGCTTGGCTATAACCTGGAGAGATAACCAGGTCCTCAGGGGACTAGCAAGACACATAATATACATGCCTACTTTAACAGTTTTAACATGCAAGGAAGGATAGGAAATATTATAAGAAATAAAGACTGCAGAGTAGTACAAGAATAAAATATAAGGAAGTGGCATGCCATCGAGAATCGTGCTGTTAAACATGACTAAGAGTAAATCGGAGTAAACCGCAGCTCAGTAGGGAATCACGGCCCCATAGATCACAGCTCAGTGGGGGCTCACAACCATTAGTAAGTCTCTATCGCAGCTCAATGGGAGCTCACAACAGAGAGTGATCAAGTATAGTCATCGTCTATCACAAGGTCCTCACCTAGAACTACGAGTCAAGTCAAGTCAACAAGTTAAGTCCAGCTCAATCATGTCAAAGGGACATGACAGAGGCTAAGCAATAGTATCACTAGACATGAACACGATAGAAAAATATGGCAAGTAATATGAGAAAAGAAAGAGTAATAATCTATGTGCACGTAAAACTATGAAGTAACTATGACATAAAGCAGGAGAGAAATATGTACCAAGTGAGACATAAAAGAATAGCAGTATAGAAAAAGCATGTAAGTACTGTAAAGTTTGGCAAGGTGTACTTGTCTGGTTCCGTGATGTGAAGATGAAGTCTTGCTCCCGTGTCCACGCCTCCGGAATCCAATGCTTCTAAATAATTTATTTAACTACTTATGAAACTTATAACAGAACTTAATTAACTATATTAATGTTTTAAACTACTTTAACTATATTCAAATATCTCGTAGGACTACTTAAGTTGTATAACATACATACGTGTCCAACAAGACCTCGGAACATAGTTTTAGGGTTTTCAACCTTCCAATTAATCGGTTATGACCCCACTTCAATAACATACTTAAAAATCATATAAAATCCATAAAAATAGTATTTTAACAAATTTCTATAGATTTATCTATAAAATTCTAGAATTAATATTTCTAAAGAAATTTATGACTAGTTGACTACTATGTCAGCTAGTCTACCTGATACTCATCCGGAACATTGTCAATTATCAAAATTGCTAAAATACCCAAAAATATATTTTAAACAGAATTAAAATACCTTATTTTCCAGAATATTATCATAGGTACAAGGGTTAAGTTATGCTACAAGTGTGGCACATTCTAGGTCAGCAGGTTACCCGAAAATAGCTAGTTTTGACCTATAATTTTCTCGACCAGATTTGAGTTGCTAAATTCTATAAAACTACTTAAAAATCCTAATTTATATAGTTTAACCTACATAAAATTCAGTTTTGAAAATAACCAATAATAACTTATAGTTCCTTTACAACGGGGTTAATTTTGATCCTACCGAAACATGAATATTACCACCATAATTCATGAAACTTTTATGGATGATTATACATAGCAAAAGCCATCAAAATATGATTTCTATAGATTTAATAACATATATTCTACAGAATTTTAGCAAGGGTTTGAGATGGAAAAAATATGGTTTCTTACCAAAAGTCCTTGCTAGAGAGGTTGTGAAGACTTCTCCTTACCGAAGCTCCAACCTTTCTTGCTATCCTTGTTTGCTAATCCGCTCTTGATGACTTTGGAGGGGTTGGCAATGGCTCTAGATGGTTGGATGGGGAAGATGGAGTTTTTAGGGTTCGTTTTGAGTGGTTGGGTGGATGCATGTTGGAGGAGATAAGTTTTTGTGAAGGATGGAGAGATATGCAATGGAGGGGATGAAGATGATGAGTTTTATGGGGAGAGGTGCTGCCGAATATGAGAGGGAAGTTGGGGAGTGGTCGACCAAGAAGGTGAAAGAAGAAGAAATTAAGTTAGGGTTAGGGTTTGGGTATAAGTTAATATATATGTATGGGCTTTTATGGGTTTCATGTACGTATAGAAATTAAATTCCTATTTCTCTTGGAATGTTCGGCCAAGGGTGTAATGCCCTGCTCCACACGGCACATTACGCTGAGGCGTTGACTCAAAGAGTCGCGTTGACCAAATAAAATGTATTGATGCGAATCGATACGAGAGTTACGTTCTCCCGAGCAACGCATCGAACTAAGTCGATGTGAAGAGTTGTATTGTCCCAAAGAATGCATCGAGTTGAATCGATGTGAAGCGTCGCATTGCCCCGAAGGATAAGTACGTTGAGACGGCTCAAAAATTCTAAGAAATCGAATCGACCAAGGCGCAAGTCCGAATTGATGCAAGTATTGATTTTAGTTGGTTTCATGTGCAGGATATACGTTTATGCTGAAATATTAGAGGTCGACATTTTGCCTTGTTCAGAAAGGGGTCCGTGAAACCAATCGTCGCCTTACGACGGACTGAGGCGTTGGCACGGTAAGCCAAATCGGACGTATAATTCAATGAAGCACGAAGTGCTCGAATGGCTAAGTCAGGAGAGTTGGCCGTACAACAAAGTTATGAAATCGAGTCGTATCGGCTCGACGAAACGACAAGGCATATCGACTCAAGGTGGGAGGATTGACTCTTCTTTTTACTCCTTCATTGCCTAAGTAAGAATGTATCATTGTATGCTAAGTTAACCTATTGACGCCACCGGCGTGGTCCAACCGAAAGATAAATCATAGTGAGTGTCGAACACTAGTTAGAACAATTAAAATGAAACGTACATCAAATGCACGAGTCGGTGTGGAACATTGAATATCACAAAGGCGAGCACCTTGGTGCGCAAGCTGCAAGAACATGGGATAACTGTATTCGGCGAGTGCCTTCGTGCACGAACCATTCCGTGCCTTCGCGCATGAGTTAGAAAGGCTAGCACATTAAAAAACAATAGACGAGCGCCCTAGCATGCAAGCCACGAACATTGAACACTAAGGTATAGAATATGGAAATACGACTTCGATGCATGCAGCAAGTGCACGACGCGAAGGAAAGATAATAAATGTGTCAAAATGTGCCTACGTGCACGAGATCATAAAAGATGGCTTCGTTGCAAAAGAATACAGTTGTGGCATGAATGTGACAAAACTGTCGAATAAGACATGATGCCTCGAAAGGTGTTCGGGACCTTCGGATCGTTCGGTTGACGAACATTAAGTTAAGGCATGATGCTATTGAACATTGAAACGAAGTATGAAATGTAAGAACATAGAAAACTAATGGAAGAAATACGAGATGTTAATGTCTGAGTCGTGGACTCGAGACTATGTTTGGTTGTTTGAATAAGATATGCGTTGCATGGTCGAATAGGCTTGACAAATGTAAGAGATAATAGCCCATGCATGGGTGTTCCCTCGAACGGTTAAGTGTCGGAGCACCGGAACCGTTTGGCCTAGGAGGGACGTTGACCTTTGATGGGCGCACATCTGTAAGACGACTAGCAACCGGTTGTAGATATGAAATGCCACAAAAGATGGTATGCGTACGGTATGTCTTCGGTTGTTTTTGGGATAGCAACCCAACCCGTGAAGCGTCGGGCTACCCAATTTGAGAAAGAAAGAAAAGAAAAAGAGCTTTAGTCCATTTTGGCGCGGATACGCCAACGACCTTTTCATATAGTTAAGGAATGATGGGTTGAAAGTGCAAGCACGTATATGTCCTGCACACATAGATCCTACATAGAGAGCACTTATAACATGATAGGGAAGGAATGGGACGTATTCACCTTGCGTCGGTACAAGGGCGAGTGCATCTATGTTGGTAAGAAGTTGCGCCATGAAACAAACACGAGATTGCTTGCCTGCTTGCCGATTCAATTCGAATAACATGCTTGCCATGATAACATGCTTTACTGCTTTTGAATATGCCATAAAATCGACCCTAAGGAGAATATAGCAAGATCATAAGCTAAGTTGCATGATTGAACACAAACACTAAAATGTCGGTTTAGAAGAAAGGTCTTTTCGTCAGTACATGCGAGGACGAACGTACTGATCCCCCCAGCTTTCATACAATGTGAAGGGAATGGATTGCTCGCGGTAAAGCTTCGCTTGATCGCGCAGAGGCATGGAATGCCGTAGCGTTTGAAGCGTGCGATCGCATTGACGCTCGGACTTGCAACAGGATTGATGCGGCCGAGATATAGAAGGCATGATGTATGGAACGGTAAAATCCTTTGTGGGCAAGAGAGAACCTGAGTGTTGTAGTCAATCTGGCATATATTGTTGGGCTATCGAAAGCCTTTGTAATCTCAGTTCGAATATCAATAAAGAGAATTGTTTCGTATACTCTATTTTCCTTTCGTTGTTAATATCAACTCAAAGATAACCATTTGAGAACTTGTCATCGTGCCTTGCACGAGCGCAACTCCAGGCTTGTGCGGCATCACGCCCCCTGCGAGGACGATGATTCGGGTGATTCCAGGTCGGGGTGTGACAAAGGGGGGGTAGTGCTTGGCCGAATATTATAGGGCGAGGTCCACTAAGTTTGTTTGGTTATTTGATGAGTTGACTAATTGATTGATTGAGGATTTAAATAAACATTTCCTAATATGGAACTAATTAGATTTCTATATATAAATGCAATCCAAATCTGAATAAATATTAAATATATATGGTTATTAATTTATTTTAATGCCCAACATGCCTACATAGGTTTGGGTTTGGCTTGGGAAGGTTTGGTGCAACCGGGTCTCCTAAAAAGTCATAAAGGCTTTATTAACTAATTAATTAAATAAAAATATGACTTGTGCCATAATTTGAATTGTTAACATGCAAAAGACCAAAATATCACCATGGCATTCCTAACATGGCTAATATACTAGTTAAAGCACCCGACTACACTAGACATGCCATGCTTTATAGTCGTCTTGCATATCCAAACTCAACCATGACTAAGACCATATTTATATATATAGTATTAGGCTATTATAAATGTAATCATATATACACAAAATGGTATTTAAATCTATTTGGATGTATAACCTTCCAAAATAAATTCAAAATAATTCTACTAAGTCATGGCAACCTAACATGGCTCTATCAAGTGGGGTTGGTTAGGTTAGGATCCAAACACATTTTCTAGTCAAACCAAACTCGAAAAGTCAACGAATGAGTCTCTTGTGCCATTCGTAAATAAATAGCACATGGGGACTCGATTAAGTGGCACACCCTTGGCATGTGTGTCGTAGGCTCAAAATAGATCAAAATTATATATTAGGTTAAATGGTTTTGATCAATGTCGAGTCATGAACTCAAGTTGGAAGTTAGGTCTAGAATTACGGTAAATAATCAAATGGCCTAAATTGACCCAAAGTTGTACGAAGTCAAAAGAATGCTAGGGGACAAGTTTGGATGGGACATGATATATCAAATTGAAGGTCATCATGTCTACTACAAAAATTATGAAGGGCGTTCCGAGAGATGGGCATGTCTTGTGCTCCAAAAATCAAAGACACGGAAAAGTACATATATAATCCTAAATAAATATACAATATAACCTAATAAATAGAAATACTATAAAATAAATAAATAAAATTCCCAAAAATTAGGGTCCTCATAGTTAAGGTATTGTTACCTAGACTAAGGTATTGGTATAGATGTTAAGGTATCGAACTTCCAACCAAGGTATTGGTATTGGGATACCAATAGAGCAAGGTATATGGTATCTTGGTAGGTAAAGGTTAAGAATAGGATACTTAGCCTAGATTTGACCTTGTTTGACCAAGGTTGACTGTTTTAACTGAAAGTCAAAGTAAAGTCAATATTTGACCTAGATTGGACTAGGAGTTTACCAGAGTTGACCAGTTAACCAAAAGTCAACTGTAAGTCAACCATTGACCTAGTTTGACCTAGATTGGACTAGAAGTTGACCAGTTGACCAAAAGTCAACTATAAGTCAACTTTTGACCTAGTTTGACTTAGTTTGACTTAGTGTGACCTAGTTTGACTTAGTGTGACTTAGTTTGACTGAATTTGACCTAGATTGCATAGCATGCACTAGAAAATCATGCCTTACACTGTTAAACCCTAATTAACTCATGTATATCTCATCTTTAGGTCTGTAACTTTACTTTGAGCCTCGATTCTCATTGACAGCTCAGGATCGCAAGCGAGTACATTCTCTAATAGTTTTCATTGTCTTGATATCTACTTTATCCGATTCAGTTGTAGTGTTTTACTTGATTCCCGACACGATGGTACACGGACTAGTATACGTCGGATCCTGTCATGAGATGTTATTCCTGGACTTCCTGGTATATGGGTACATTGTTCGATCTTGTTTGTCACGACCCGCACCCTAGAGTAAGGGCACGAGAAGTGGGTACGTCCAGCCTACGCCGCAGTGTCGGTGGTAGAACGCTGTCCTAGGTCAATCATCTAACAATATATAAGGTACCTGTACAGTATATACACTCCGAACGGAGGTGACATAGCAAATACAGTCTCAATCACATCTAAGGTAGAATACGATAAAAGATAGATATGAAATAAAATAAAACCACAGAGATACAACCAGATAGAGTTCTAAGTGTCTAAGATAACACAAATTCAGAAACATCCCAAATCTCAAATACAGTAATTCAGAGAATAAATACAACTAAAAATGACTAATCTAAACTAATGGTGTCTCATCCACTGCTAATGGATCATGCTGGAGATCCAGGGGTAATGTCTCATCAAACTCTATCCTGGCCATACCCGTAAAAGGTAGAGCAATCAGCTAACATGTACTCTGTAAACATCAACAGTTATCCTGTCAGAAAAATGAGCAAGTACAAACACTAACAGCAGTTCTATATGAATTGGCAAATTTTATAAGAGACGGTATATTGAAATATAAGACAAAGATATGGGAAGACTTGGGAGCTATTCGGAAGCCGAGTTACAACCCTTAAACCAAACAAGGACTAGGATTGTAACCCTTCTCCCGAACAGAACTTAGCCTCCAATCAAGGTATAGCATAAGAGCATGTAGAACATGTGAAATATAAGACAAAAACCAACAGGACATATATAACAGGATTTGAGTACTGAATAGGACAAACAATATATAGGATGACTTGGGAACTATTCGAAAACTGAGTTACAACCCTTAAACCAAACAAGGACCGGGGTTGTAACCCTTTTGCTGAACAGAACTTAGCCTCCTATGATAAGTAAATATAAAATGTGCCTTGAATTATTAGAGCGTTATGTGATCGGCTTGGGAAATGTTACAGGATAGGCTATCCACTTGGCCCGACAATCACATAAAAAATCACTAGAAAGGGTCATGCCGGACAACCTGGATAACGAGCACATGAATAAGATCTCGCTACACCATACGTGAGGTAAGAGTGGCACAAGCACATGAATATAGTTACAGGGTGGCTTTGATCACATAGCCCCTAATAATTCCTTATCCCCGAATAGTATAATGGATCTGGACATCATACGTCATGACACGGGATTCCATAAGAGGGTAGCAAGTCCCCTTAGAAATTGGTGTCTATACAAGAACAGGGAACAAGACACGAAATGTACCAATATACCAAGAAAATTTAGGAACAACATCTCATGTCATGATCCAACATATACTAGTCTGTGAACTATCGTGACTGAAAATCGAGTAAGACACTACAACTGAATCGGATATAGCAGATATCAAGACAATGAAAACTATCAGTGAATGTATTCGCCTGCGGTCCTGAGCTGTCAAATGGGGTCGATGCTCAGAGTGATGCCACAAACCTAAAGATGAGATATATATAAGCTAATTAGGGTTCAACAGTGTTAGGCAGGATTATATAGTATAAGCTATGTAATCTAGGTCAATCTCAGTCCAACTAAGTCAAACTAGGTCACACTGAGTCACACTAGGTCACAGAAAGTCAAACCAAGTCAAACTAGGTTAATGTTGACTAACAGTTGACTTTTGGTCAACTGGTCAACTCTGGTCAAGTTCTAGACATTTCTAGGCCAAGTGTTGACTGATAGTTGACTTTTGGTCAAAGCAGTCAAACTTGGTCAACCGAGGTCAAAACTAGCCTAAGCATACTATTCCTAAACATTACCAACCAAGATGCCATATATCTTGGTCAACATGATCAACTCTAATTTAAGAATTAAAATATCAAGTTGTACCTCGTTATTCATACATCGAAACCTACGACACGCAAATCGAGATAAGATAATCAACGGTATAGTTAATAATCTTATCACAGTGATCCGCATAATCATCTTGCCAATTTCAGCGATGTGAGATCACTGGAATCGACTGATCTCAGTTTCGTTGTACTAATTCCGAAATACAAACTTAATAAGAATTAATTATAATAAAGGTTAATACACAGAGAAAATATCTACAAACATTGTCGGATGATAAAACAAACATCAGCAACGTGTCCAAAATGGTCAAATCAACTAGGATAACCTATCCATAAGTCCAATTTGGACACAGGAGCAAAAAGGTAATTTCGGATCAAAACGGTGTCCGTGTCGAACCCGCCTTGCACCGAAAAACATGCAAGAATACTAGTCTACCAAACCTAACAAATTATATGTCTACGTATCCAGAATGACGATACGAACCCAACGGTATATCCAGAATTGGATTCCGTTGACCCGATCTCAAATTGGTCTGTTGACCAGGACATTGAAACTCCGATTTGTACGAAAAAGCGTGTCGGAGCCAATGTCCTCAAAACTAAGTAAATTATATGTCAATGAGTCTAGAATGACGATACGAACTCAACGGTGTGTCCAGAATTGGACTCCGATGAGCCGATCTCAAAATGACCCGTTGACCCGGATATTGGTATCCGACTTGCACCAAAATGCGTGCCGGAACCAACTTCCACTAAAACTTAGCAAATTATATGTCAACGAGTCCAGAATGACGATCCAAACTCAACGGTATATCCAGAATTGAATTTTGATGAGCCGGCGTCAAAAAGTACCGTTGACCAGGACTGTAGGGCCCGCTTTGCACCGAAATACGTGCCAGGGCCCACGTCCTCAAAATCTAACAAACTTTATATGAAAATGTGCCAAAATGATGCCACGAGTCTACTGGTGGTGTAAGAAATTGAATTCGGAGTCCCGGGTTCAAAAATAGAAATTAACAACTTGAAAACTACGAATTCGGACGGCCAACTTTGGCGTCTAATTCAATCAATCAAACTTGCTCACAATGAAACGAAACTTAAGGGATAGGAAGAGGGTTATACCAGCTGCGCATAGGAACCAGTGGCACGCCAGACGGAGCTGCGATGGAGGAGATACGAACCGATGAAGTTGGCTCCGCAAAACTGTCCAAAAATAACAGAATTTAAACGGTCAACTTGGTGGCTGATTTTGATGTATCAAACGATAAAATTAACGGACAAAAATTGAGGGAAGTGAAGAGCTATATACCGAGATTGAGACGGAGCAAAAAAATTGCCGATCCAACGGTCGGATTTCTTGGAAAACGTACGCAAAGTCGTTGCTACAAAATGCGATTTCTGAGTTGATTCCGAGCTCGCGCCGACGGAACCCGTGCCAAACGCACGAATCGCCTAGACGGCGCGTCCCGGAGGACGGTGGCCGCCACGGGAAGGTGCCTGGGGGTTCTTCCAACCTGGGTGGGGCGACCACGGCGGACGTGGTGCCGGCGGCGGCGCCTGTGCGCCATGCCAGCCGCTGCTGCTTGCTGCCATTGTTGCGCGCTGCTACACATTGATCGTCGTTGCTGCTGCTGCAGGGGGGCTGTGCTGGCCTGGTACGGCGGTGCAGCCATGACGATCGCCGGGGTGAGGAGGAGAAGTGGGAGGAGAGGTGGTGGTGGTTGTTAATTGGTGGAGGTGGTGGTGTTGATGGATGGTGGTGATGAATGATGAAGATGAAGATGAAGAAGGAGAGGGATGGTGGCGGCGCTCAACCAGGGAAGAGGAGGTGAAGTGAGAGGAGAGGGGGTCAGCCATGGGCTGAGCTGCTGTGTTGGTATTTGGAAAGAGAGAGTGAGGAATTAATGAAGGAAGAAAGAAGGAAAGAAATATTAAGAAGAGAGAGAAAGTAGAGAGAAAGAGAATGGGAATTCTTTTCATGGAATTTAGGGCCGGCCACATGGAGGGGGGTTCTGTGAGTGAGTGCTATGAATGGGTGGTGATGATGGTGTGTAGTAGAATGGAAGGCTAGGATTTAAATGGGGAATAGATTATTTCTAGGGATTTAATTAAAGGGGTTATCCATGAATATTTAAGATGGATAAACTATGTATTTAATATTTGTAGGAAAATGAGTGTGTGGATATTCATGAGGGGATAACATGAAGTTTGGGTTGGGTTCTGTCACAACCCGCACCCGCTGTGAGGGTACGAGGACGTAACCACGCCCAGCCTACGCCGCAGTGTCGGCGGTAGAACGCTGTCCTAGGTCAACATACATCTAACAAAATATCTCTAAACAGTTTAATACTCCCCGAATGGGGGTGACATAGCAGTAATAAACTCAATCACAACTAAGGAAGAGATAGCACGATATGAAATAGAACTCAAGGAAACAAATAGATGAAAAGTAGTCTAAGATAATCCCAGCAAATCCAGAAGTTCATGGTCTCAGATACAGAATGAAAGAGATATATACAACTCTGAACTCCAAATATAGTCTAGCTAAAACATGACTCAAGACTGCATAAAGTAGAATAAGCCTAACTAATCTAATCTAGGCAATCGGGGTGATATCCTCAGCTAGAGCTGGGTCCTCCTGAGGGTCCAGCTCGCAGGTGTCATCTAAGGCTGCCCCGTAGTAAGTATCCAGACAGGCCTCCTCCTCGTCCTCTGTAATATTTTTAACCGGTCCAGTCAGGACAGGAGCGAGCACAATACATCTCATGCAGTTCATATTATGTCAGGAAATATAAAGCAAGCAATAGAATAAGATACATGAAATGCTGTAAAAAGATGTACATGAAAACAGGAGAGATATTTGATAACTGGAAATATATACATGATAAGTAAGAACTGTAAGTGACTAGTGATTTAGAGTATGAGATGGCATGTAATTGGCTTAGGTTGTACATGATAAAACATGGAAGTAACAGAGTGAACATGATGGGTAAATCACATGACCATTTATACTCACCCCTACCCACAATCAATACACAAGGATCTGTTCAAGTTACGTTACGGACATGATGTTTTGGTTATACAAGAGACACATGAGCAAACATGAGCGTACATGAAAGAACATGAGAGTACATGAACGTACATGTAAGAACATGAGTGTACATGAATAACGCAGATGCAAGGAATACATGATGTACATGAAACACATGTCATAAAGTATCCGATGCGCCCGCTAAGGGGGGTAACATCCCAAGAAGAGATCCGTATAGTACCAATCCGTGATGATAACGTGACAGCATCAAGTAAAAGTAATCTAGAGCGAGAATATAAATCGTGACAAGTATGAAACGATCAGAGAATGTACTCGCCTGGTATCTGAGTGTCCGATATGAAGTACTGTCCGAGGAGTGGTGTCTGGCTCCTAATCAGAACAGCACAAGTCACAACAAGTCTAAAATGATAAAAATGAATCTCTGCTATGCATTCTACATGATTCTAGGTCAATCTAGGACAAAGTCAACTCTTGGTCAACCCTGGTCAACCAAGAAGTCACACCTAGGTCTAACAAGTCTAACTAGGCTATACTAAGTCTAATAATGTAGTACAAGCCCTATCTAGTCTCACCAAGCTATACCACACTACCTAGGCCTATTCTCAACACAGTATACACAAAACCTATATATAGTAATACCAAGTTATACACAATATGTGGCATATACATGAACTGTATAACCCATACAACCCATGAGCCTACTATCATGGCATCCCCCAATCAATACACATATGTAACCATCTATATAAAACCATATTCATATATATAGGAACATACATCACAATGTATCTATTAACCTACTTATATAAATACATTGCATTATATATAGACACATATATTAGAGGTTCATTAATGTACTCTACATTAGGTAGGCATATAGGAAACATGAGAATTTGTATGTGGTACAACATGAATTGTGTGTGGGTATACAAGTGCAGCTGTGTGTGTGGAAAGGTAATCAAAAGTGTGTGTGTGTATACAGGGATTATATATATATGCAGGAAATGTAAAACAGTAAAGAGGAGAGGACAGTGTGTGTGCAGGAAATACAATCAGTGAAAGGGAGATAGGGAGTGTGTGTGTAATGCAGTAAACAGTGAGCATGAATTGTTTTATAAACCCAGGTTGAATTCCCACATCAAACAGGTTTTGAATCACCCACAAAATCTCAGATTTTAATATCAAGAAAACTTAGTTTTCATACTCAATCCATTTCCAGATTTGAAGGACACATTTCTCCTCCAAATCAGTTGGCAGTTGCAAAATTTCTCAACCCAAGTTCATAACAACAGTCACATGGGTTCAGTCATAAACAAAACAGCTAGCACATGAATCTAACAGCTAATAAGAGGACAACCCATACCACTATAGTTCAAGGTAGGGGTGTACTCGAGTTTAGGAAATAATGAATCATCCAATACTTCAGTTAATTGACAGTTCAAAAGAAGACTTGCATCTCAGTTTTATCATCAAACCCAGGTTTCACTCCATAAGTTGAACCACACATTAAAACAAGGAAAACAAAGAAATCAGTTTGCAGTAATCAACAATCCAGTTTTTTCAGTTTTTCCTTCTAATTCAATTCCGAATTCAATGGCTCACCAATCAAAACCAAATTTGACATACAAGTAGTCTACCTATAGGAGAAACAATATAGGAAATAAAACTCAACATATTAGCAGTATTAATTGGTTAAAACTGGTGACAAGTTCCAGTTTTCAAAACTGGGAATAGGAACTAATACTATGTGTTTCAGAAAAAATGGAAAAAATGACAGTTAATAATGAAATTGAATTAAAATGCTATTACAGGGGTTGGTAACAATTAAGCATAAAGAGTGCATGCTACACAAGTGGTTTGTGCCCATAAAAGTGGACACAACGTGTCCAACTGAAACAAAACCCAAACGGGTACAACAGTGCACTGTCCAGTGCACTGTCTCGTGCACACGTGCACTTGTGTCGTGTGCACGACACAAGACACGAGGGAATCTCGTGGTCATACACATGGGTAGCCCACCTATAGGGCTACCTCATAGGCCCACTGGCCTGTGTCCACGACGTGTCAAGGTCGGACACGAGACCCGTATCAGTGGGTGAAAACCACAGTGCACACCACAGGCCAAACCCCGTGCGTGATCAATTCCTCCCTCGATACGCCACGTGGACCCACGAAACTTGACACGTGGCGTGTCAGTCACAGCCCCTAGTGGCGTGTCAAGTTTTGTATCAAACAAATATGTGTCGTGTCCGCTACAGGGCCCGAGTAGCAGGGGATCCCTGTAGCACGCGCGCGAGCGTGTGCACGCGCGTGTCCACACCACAAAACCGACACACAGCGACACGAAAACTAACACACAAGAACAGGAATCCATAAGCCAGATCAAAACTATATTTCCTATTCAAAAACATCCTAGAAATTAGGTCGAAGGGTTCATTGGGGCATTTCTACAAACAGTCCAGAGTAGGGACTGACAAGTGTCCAGAACGGACACGAAAACTCTGATACTAGACACGAAATCTATCCAGACCCTAGGGGGACCCTTAGGGCTTCCTATTCATGAAGACAAAATGGAAATCTATGGAGAAATGGGAAAGTTACCTATTGATGAACAAGCCTTCACAAAAATCCCAATGGAATGATTCCTCAAGCCACCCAAAATCTCACAAATTGTTGCTTCCCTGCAAACAACCAATACCAGCAGTAAGAGGATTGATTTTAGGTCCTAATGAAATTAGTTTGGGGAAGAAAGGATTTAAAATGAATTTTATATGAATTTCTAAAGATGGAACTCACCTCTTTCCTTAAAGCTTTGGATAAACCCTAAGAAAGAGGCTAGCCCTAAAATCTAGGAGGGGTTTTATAGTGGGGGAATCCCTAGGTTGGCTGGAAAAAATGTTAGGGTTAGGGTTTGGGCACTTGACTAATAGGCTTTGGGCTTAGTTACATGAGCTATGGTTTAATTGATTAATAAAGACTCTAAGTCATAAGTCATGGCTTATGGCTTTCTAATTTCTATAGCTAAATAGGTTCTAATGACCTAACCATAGATTAGGCTAGGTTAGACTAGAGTCACAAATTCTAACCAAGCTCAAACTAACTAAGGTTAGCTCCTAGGTTGATCTACATGGGTCCAAACTAGCCAAAATCAATCTAGCCCAAACAATGCCAAAATAATTCCTAAAAATTCTCATAAATTTAAATAAATTCTATTAAATCTAAATAATAATTAATAATCCCAAATAATTCTTAAAATTACAAAAATGACTAAAATACCCCTCAGTCTGGAAATGAACACTAACAAGACACCAAATCATAAGTCATGAATTTAAATAGTTTAAAAAATAATTAAAAATCACTAAAAATCATAATATGAAATAAATACCATTAAATAATAATTATAATTACAAAATTTCAAAATTACCCTCTTCTAGAAAACTGGGTGTTACAGGTTCGGTTGAGCCGGGTCGGGTCAAAATCGGACATGGTACAATAATTGAATTTAAAATAGGTATTTATGATCATGGGTAAATAAGTAACATGTGGGGACTCAAATAAATGGGACACAAGTGTCATGTGGGTAGTAGGCTTCGTGTGGGCCATGTCCATATTCTGGGTCGACTAGGTTGGATCGATGTCGGGTCCCGAAATTAAATTGGAAGTCAGGTCACATTCTACGGTATAATTAATTGGCCTAAATTGACCCAAAAGTTGTGCGAAGTAAATGAATCACAAGATAGTGTGTCTGAATGGGACACGAAGGTCATGGGTGTAGGGCGTCTCGAGTAGATCAGGCATGACAAGTTGGTTTCAAGAAAATGACTAGCCTTGTGCTCCTAAATTAAAAGTCACGACAACGTGCTTATGAGGATCAAGAAAAAGAGTGGGAAATCAATTAATAATTAATCAACGATCAAATAGTCTAAATTGACCTGAAGTTGTGCAAAACGAAAAGAGTACAAGGGAACAAGTTTGGATGGGATATGATATATCAACATGAAGATAATCTTGTCTACTACACACTGATGAAGGGAGTTTCCAAAGATTGGCATCCCTGACACTCCAGAAGTCAAAGTAACGGTAAAGAGCATTTAATCAAATAATTATCAAATAATAATATCCATTGCAAATAATTGATTTATAAAATTGAAAAAAATAAGCCATAAATTCAGGGGGCTTACATCCTACCCACCTTATAAAAATTTCGTCCTCGAAATTAAATATCCATACTCCTTCTAGGTTAAACTCCCACAATCAAAGTCTCAGGACTTAATCAAATCATACAATTTAAAAGGACGGCATACAGGGTCATGGCATACGGTGGTAGTGAAAGTCTCATCTAGGTATACTAGTTATACTAGGCCAAAACAGTCATAGGGTATCAAAACGTACAAGCAATCTGGGATGTTAAACTGGAAAAGATACAGAAATAACAATCATCAAGGCTTTAAGGCAAAATCAAAACCAAAATTTAAAGCACAACGTCGAGCATTGAAATCCAATCACAATATATATATATATATATATATATATATATATATATATATATATATATATATATATATAGAGAGAGAGAGAGAGAGAGAGAGAGGGTTAGAGAGGGAAAAGCTAGCATTATATAAAGGTTATGTGGTTAGTGTGTGTATGGGTGTATGTGGACATGTTCATAGGGTTAGATAGCAGACATGTGTGTGTGAAATATACATGAAAGTGTATATAGGAGGATTTGGGTTTCAAAACAACAGCTATCAAGTTACACTACTCATGGCATATTGGTTAAACAATCTACAATGCACAACCTATTTACTTATAACATGCATGGCTAACCATATATATATATATATATATATATATATATATATATATAGAGAGAGAGAGAGAGAGAGAGAGAGAGAGAGAGAGAGAGAGAGAGATAGAGATTTAGTTTTGTATCTATATACATTATAACATGTATGCATAAACTCTATATATATTTATATAGATATATGAACATAACATAGAGAGGAAGGGTTAGGTTTACATGGCAGTGTATACTAAGTTAGAGTGTGTGTGTGTCCCTGTACAGGGTTATAGCTTAAGGTTAAACACAGTTTTAGTTCAGCATTTACATACAAAATCTGAAAATGAGCTAACATTTAAACCAGTGTAATATTAACATAATGCAGTTTCAGATTTTAGGGGTTTGAACATCACAACCAAACTCAATGCTCCCAACACAACCTAACATGATAGAGATGAAACCCTAACATACTATCCATACATTTAGCTATGCATACAGTTCAATATTACATATTAAATCAGAAATTGAACTAAACATTTGAAATCAATGTAAAAATGTTTACATGTATTCAGTTTCAGGATTTTGGAGAAATTTGAACATCAAACCAACCCAATGTTTATCACAACCACAACCTAACATGTAAGAGTATGAAACCTAACATTATATCCCTTTATACAACAATGTATACAGCTCAAAATATTACATTTAAAAACTGCAAATTGAACTCATCACTTAGAATCCAGTATTAAGGGTTAATATACATACAGTCTCAGATTTGACAAGTTCAAACACAAAACTCAACCAATTTCTTTAAGAATTGAAACCCTGTATATAAGATACATGTGCAGTGATGTAAACAACAACTAATAACATGAAATTTATATTTAAATTACGAATTTAAACTTGAAAAACAGAGAACTAGTCTCTGATACTGTACTGTATCATAAATATTGGAGTTTTGAGAATTTAACATCAAAAACATATTAATGTGCATTTAGATAGGATGGTAATCAAAGTGTAGTATTTATATGTGTCAGACAAAGTGTCTGTGTCCACTATATATATATATATATATATATATATATATATATATATATATATATATATATATATATATATATATATATATATTTTAAAAGGTAATACAAGAAATAATGGCAAGAAGAAATTATTGATAAAATATGTTCTGCTTATCTATTTAAAAGAAGGAACCATTTTGAAACCAGAGCTATAATATAAAATTCAAGATAAGGTCTAGCAAAAATCATCGACTCATCATATTATGAAGAAATTCATAGCAAGAAATTATACAAGGTTTATAATAACAACTAAAACTACTCCTACTCCTACTCCTAAGTTATTTGATGATAGAATACAATTTATAACAACAGAAGGGTACGATAGAGATGATATGTTTAAAAACCTTCTCATGATACAATCTGATAATCATATACATTTGTCCAAAATTATGTTACTCAGAGTCCTCACCATGCCAGTAAGCAAGGCTGCGATAAACGATAGATTCCATAACTGGGGTATGTACCTCTATAATCATGTCGTCTGAAATTCTCGCTATGCCGACTAGTATAGCTGCGAGAGATTCTAAATCTCATAACCAAGATACGTACATCCGAAGTCAGGTCTCTATGTTTCTGCCACGCCAGCTAATATGACTGCGATAAACTACAGGTTCCATAATCAAGTAGAAGTTTTACCATCCATGTATTTTCGTCAACATATGTTATCAGAAAATATCGTAACTCAGGCCATAAAATTCATCTCGATAGGAAAATCAAAATCAAAAACGATCCATCAAAATCAAATTCAATAACCAAGGAGTGAGAGCGAACAAAACAAAGGAAAGGATTTCAAATTGAAGTTTAAATAAGATTCTCAAGGGTCGTCCCAGAAATCTCTCAAAGAGTCCTAACTGTGATTGAGTACCTTCAAAAATATATCCTAATCCTACTGCAGGATGTGGTGATACTCTAGTTCGAATACCACTACATAAACTCAACCTGTATGGGCCACCACAAAAACGTGTCACGACCCGCACCCTAGAGTAAGGGCACGAGAAGTAGGTACGTCCAGCCTACGCCGCAGTGTCGGTGGTAGAACGCTGTCCTAGGTCAATCATCTAATAATATATAAGGTACCTGTACAGTATATACACTCCGAATGGAGGTGACATAGCAAATACAGTCTCAATCACATCTAAGGTAGAATACGATAAAAGATAGATAGATATGAAATGAAATGAAACCACAGAGATACAACCAGATAGAGTTCTAAGTGTCTAAGATAACACAAATCCAGAAACATCCCAAATCTTAAATACAGTAATCCAGAGAATAAATACAACTGAAAATGACTAATCTAAACTAATGGTGTCTCATCCACTGCTAATAGATCATGCTGGAGATCCAGGGGTAATGTCTCATCAAACTCTATCCTGGCCATACCCGTAAAAGGTAGAGCAATCAGCTAACATGTACTCTGTAAACATCAACGATTATCCTATCAGGAAAATGAGCAAGTACAAACACTAACAGCAGTTCTATATGAATTGACAAATTCTATAAGAGATAGTATAATGAAATACAAGACAAAGATATGAGAAGACTTGGGAGCTATTCGAAAACCGAGTTACAACCCTTAAACCAAACAAGGACCAGGGTTGTAACCCTTCTCCCGAACAGAACTTAGCCTCCAATCAAGGTATAGCATAAGAGCATGTAGAACATGTGAAATACAAGACAAAAACCAACAGGAAATATATAACAGGATGTGAGTACTGAATAGGACGACAATATATAGGATGACTTGGGAACTATTCGGAAACTAAGTTACAACCCTTAAACCAAACAAGGACCGGGGTTGTAACCCTTTTCCTGAACAGAACTTAGCCTCCTATGATAAGTAAATATAAAATATGCCTTGAATTATTAGAGCGTTATGTGATCGGCTTGGGAAATGTTACAGGACAGGCTATCCACTTGGCCCGACAATCACATAAAAATCACTAGAAAGGGTCATGTCGGCCAACCTGGATAACGAGCACATGAATAAGATCTCGCTACACCATACGTGAGGTGAGAGTGGCACAAGCACATGAATATAGTTACAGGGTGGCTTTGATCACATAGCCCCTAATAATTCCCCATCCCCGAATAGTATAATGGATCTAGACATGACACGTCATGACACGGGATTCTATAATGTCACGCCCCGACCCGGGAAATCGCTCGTCCTCGCTAGATTTTACCCGAATCATCGTCCTCGCTGGGGCGTGATGCCGCACGAGCCTGGAGTTGCGCTCGTGCAAGGCAAGATAACAGGTTCACATAGAACTATCTCAAATCGATAACATAAGCAGCGGAAGGAAACAAGGTAAAACATAAGAATCTCTTTTATTCATATTGAACTGAAGGTTACAAAGGCTCTGAATAGCCCAACATAAAATGCCAATTGGCTACAACGCTCATGATCTCTCTAGCTCACAAAGGATTACATTGTTCCATACATTATGCCTCTTTATAGCCACCAAGTAGTCTTCGGCCGAACATCTCCATGTCGCAAGTCCGAACATCTCCATATCGCACTGATCAAGACCCGCTCGCACCCAAACCAAACACTTATCATTTAGTGAGCATGCATCTTAGATTGTGATCTTTCTATTTAGCCTTAGGATCGATTTCATGGCAACACTTAAACATAGCACATTATCAGAAATGTGTCCGATACCGTGTTCCTGTAGCAGATACAGTTAGACATAATCTGAAACATAAGCATAGTGTTCGTGCCCATCTCCATCCTATTTCCTTAGCCTGCAGTGGTTAGAACTTAACATAAGCAAACACATGATTCACGCAACCGACCATTCCTAAACATAAACATATGCATAATGGGTAGCAGGCCCTGCGCCTGCACCCAGCTCTCATCTCAGCCCACCGGCCCTATCTATATGAAGGTCACGGTGTTTCGCACCGTAATGGACTTGGCATCTCTTATGTGTAAGCCTACAATCGCTTCGATACGGGTTGCTAGCCCAGTATCCGAAGGATCCCAAACTTACGGATATCATAGCTTATCACAGCACTGGACGGTCGCAATCCGTCCGAATATTGTGCACCATAAATACCACACATAATTCCCTCCTAGGCCGAACGGTCCCGGCGTAACCGTTCGAGGGAAGACGTACCCGTGCACGGGCAATCCGAGTCCATTGACCATGCAATACGTTCCATATCATACAATCCATAGCATACCAACCGATCTCGTATTCCATAAACATAGTCTCGCGCATAAACGGTTTCCCGTGCCATAAACGGTTTCCCGTGCCATAAACATAATCCACCATTCATATGGGGAGCTCCGTCGGCGTTATGCCCCAACACATCCATATTGATGCATGACGCCCAACGGCTTAGTCGTCTCGTACTCGTATTCAACGCGTCTTATTCATAATGTTATTCGTATAGCCTACTTCGTATTTACTTAGTCATTTCGTACCTTAAGTGCACAGAGGCACGCTCAGCACCATAATCAATGTTCTACGCCTAGAGTTCAATGTTCTCGGAGCCGTGCACATGATGCACATCTCGATATCATCTTTCAATGTTCTACCATCATTGCCCTACCGCGACCTGTGCACTCGATGCACGTCGCTTCAATTGTTCGATTGTTCAATGTTCTAGCTTAGTATTCAACGCATACTTAGACACTTACTCGCCGAGCCACGCTCGCTATCTCGATAACATATTACGCATACCATAATACATTTTATTAGACGTGAAGGAATAGGGAGAGAGAGTCAAGAACCCGCCCACCTTAAGCCGATACGCCTTGCCGCCTCGCCGATTGAAGCGTCTCGCTTCCATAACTCGATCGCATAGCTAACTCCCGGACTTAGCCATTCCTTTGAACTACTCGGTTGATTTGACCTATCGCGTCCATGCCACAATCCGTTGCAAGGCCTCGATTTGGTTTTGCGGACACTTCATTGCATAAGGCAAAATGCCGACCTCTTATCGTCCAGCGTAAAAACATAGCCTGCACACCAGATCAACTAGAATCAGCACTTGCTCGACGGGACTTATCCTTTGCATCGATTCGATTCATAGATTCCAACCGACTCAAAGCTTACCTTTGGCCAACACAACACTTGCATCGATTCGCATCGATACCTTATCGGGTCAACGCAACTCTTCGAGTCAACGACTCATCGTAATGCACCGATGCGGAGCGGAGCATTACATAATATACCACTCAAAATCAGGTTCGTCCTCGAACCGAAATCAACACTTAATCCAAGTGCCTCGCATAGATCGCTTCACGATCTCGTGCTACTTATCGTTGAATCATACAACTTAGTTTAGATCATACACATATTTTAGGCGTCCCACCAATATATGCATTTCAGCCAAGCTCAGTTGTAGGATATCGGGACAACTAACAGGCTCAACTTAAATCCTCAAGCATCCATCGGTTCGTACTCGACTTAGCCAAATCTTAGCGCCTATTCTCAAAATACATCTCGTATGCATCATCCCATAACATGGTATTCTTTTCCAAACATCTTGCACATAGCTTAATTCAAACCATAACTTCGATCTCATAAGTTTCTCGCCGGCCACCTAACACTCGCATTGCATTGAGTCATTGCGCATCCGATCACAACAATTCTCTGCAACGCCTGTTCGCCCAACCGTTTGCCTATCTCTCACATAACTCAAGTCTTTCATCCAATCATTCATAACACTTGGCCTTAACGACATGGACTAAGTCAACATGTCACAAATTCCTTTGTCTACAATCCGTACTAAGTCTCGCACACAACTATCCCAACACGACCCACATTCTCGAACTGCCTACGCATCGCGTCTGGGGCTACCCCCGCTAGGTAACTTATCCAGACATCATGCTCGCACTTTCCCGACACAAGAGGTCAACTTGAGTCTACAATGCTCAAAGGCAACAATCTTTCCGACCCAAGGTCTCTTACGATACGCCTATCTTCGATACTCGATCGAGTACAAATCCTTTACTCAAACTTCGATTCAATCCCGACTAGCTCATTTCGTAACATAGATCACGCTCAACACACATAGCCTAACCGCTCCTCAAACCGATCTACGACACAACTCTTAAGGTCGTTCTACTATCCGTCGCTCTTGCGCATTGCAGAATCCTTGCAATCGCCTTACCGTGTCACTACGCTAAGCACGTTCCTCGACATCTATTCGATCGTCGACCAACCAAGTCTACTTACGCACTCATTCGATCGGTCATAACTTTTCTATTCGTCTCGATCTAGTCGAAGGCTATTCGCTAACTTTCGATACGCGATACTCGCTCGCTTGGACTTATCCTCAACATGCACTACCTCATTCCTTATCCTTCTTACGCGACTTCTTTAGGGTCATCCTATGGGACTTCAACATTCACTTGATTTGGCGGTCAAGTCTTCTAGGGTCATCTGCCCCGAAACTACGCTCGATAATTGAAGATCATCAACGAGGGACAGTTACAACGAACCATGCTATATCCTATCGCGGAGCCAAATCAATTCCCGACTATTCCTATGAGACTTTACCTAATCCGACATATCAATTCGTAATTTCTTTATCCCCGCGCAACTGATGCGTCGTTGCTACTCGTATGACTCATGCGCTTGTGCGCCGTTACTACTCGAATCACTCATGCATTACCGTTAATAATATCGCACAATCCTCAATTTTGCCTTCGCATCAAACCACAAGTCCATATCAAATTTGCCACGCCTTGCAAGTTCGATCATCCCCACTGGATGAATCACCATACCAGCGCTCACGCGGAATAATCGTTCTACTTTGACGTGACGCATGTGCGAGGCTGGTATTGCACTCGCTCAAGACAAGAATGTCAACATAGTGGTGATCCGCGAAGCAATCCCAACACTTTCATTTTCATCCAAGCAATATCCATTCACTCTCAATTTCTCCGAAGCGTTCCTACCGTATCATCCAAACTGCCATCAACTTAACTTGCATCTTATTCATCCAACAACAATGCTCAACATAATTTTCGTTCATTCGATCAGAGTATCCCCGAGTTATTGCATATCGTCTTTGATACGCCTCAATACCATCGTCGATATGCATAACTTGAACATCTTCCTTTCTCATAAGCTCAAATCTGTTGCAATCACTGCCGTTATCCGAACTCGAATACGAATCAAGTCTTGCACACATCAAGATTCATTCCATTATAACTCACCACCATAGTCGCGACACACTTTCGATTTCACATATCCATTCTCATATCCCTAGCTCGCACTTCCAAACCGTGCTACCGACTTATCGCACTAACTCGAATTCGTTCGTACGATTTCTTCGTACCTACTCAATGCGTTCCGAATAAGTTTTCGTACCAATTCAACATAAGTCCGACCGGGTCGACTATTTCCTCAACGTAACATTCTTTCGTAATGCTCGGCTTATCGTTCGACTTACACTTAGCGAATCCCATTCGACGCATCATCCGTAGATGCAACTTCTCACATAATCATTCAACGCAATTCATCGAAGCTTACTAACATCGACTTCTATCAAGTCATTCTCGCTCGAGTCTCCGTACTACCTCGTTCGTTGAGGACAAACATATCGTAACAACATAATCGTCTCGACGTAACCTATCACAAGTCACCAACCGGCTTAACATATATATCGCTAAGTGGTATCCCATATACCACTCAGGATCGAGCCTATCGTTATCGATACAATACTTCACCATACTTGCTCGCATAGTTGGTATTGCATATACCACTCGAAATTGAGTCATTACTCGACATCACACTTCGCATAGGTCCGACTTCTATCTCAACTTAACCGTCCCGTATGGCGATCCTTCCGATCCCAGCTCTAATGTTAGCTCAAGTTTGGCACGCATTCCATATAACTGTGCCATGGCGATCGCATCGATCACACCCGCAACATTCGCTTATTCAAAGCTCAACGCGACATTCGGCCAACATACATGTTCGCCTACTCGATCTCGACTTAGCGACCAACTCAACTCGTACAATCGCATCCGCGATCTTCGAATTCCGCTCGTTGCAGCTCGTGCAACAACTTAGTCTCGATACTTAAGGTCTTTACTCAATCTCGCACAACATATCGCTATCCATCCGTATAGCCATACTACGCCTATCATACCGTACCGACTCGTTGCGCTGATGCAACGAACAATTCACGACTCGCTGCACTCCGTGCAACCGACAATACATAACCATTCGCATAACAACATAACACGCACCACCTCATATATCGACTCGTTGCACCTTGTGCAACCAACAACACATTACTCATCGCACTGCGTGCGACCCACAACACATAACTCCTCGCACTGCGTGCGACCAATAACACATAGCTCCTCGCACTGCGTGCGACCGACAACACATATATCATTGCACTTCATGCAACCAACATCACCATATTCGTTGCACTTCGTGCGACCAACATTCCATAACTCGTTGCACTTCGTGCAACCAACATCCCATAACCCATTGCACTTCGTGCAACCAACATTCTCCGACGGTACTCGAAGATAACGTAATAGTCACGACATACTTGTGGCAGACGTACGCAACTTAATATAGACTTATTGTATGGAACATCCAATGTAGCATCGAGCAGATCCATGAGCCATGCGGTTGCGGAAACAACTTAGAGTCAACTGAATTCGATAACGAAGCAACTGAGGGTCAAGAGATTCATGCACGGTCCAAAGGATGGAACCACTCTGATACCAACTTGTCACGCCCCGACCCGGGAAATCGCTCGTCCTCGCTAGATTTTACCCGAATCATCGTCCTCGCTGGAGCGTGATGCCGCACGAGCCTGGAGTTGCGCTCGTGCAAGGCAAGATAACAGGTTTACATAGAACTATCTCAAATCGATAACATAAGCAGCGGAAGGAAACAAGGTAAAACATAAGAATCTCTTTTATTCATATTGAACTGAAGGTTACAAAGGCTCTGAATAGCCCAACATAAAATGCCAATTGGCTACAACGCTCATGATCTCTCTAGCTCACAAAGGATTCCATTGTTCCATACATTATGCCTCTTTATAGCCACCAAGTAGTCTTCGGCCGAACATCTCCATGTCGCAAGTCCGAACGCATATGCGGAAGCTCCTCTTGAACGCCAAGGACTCCATGCCTCGGCACGTCCAATCCAAGCTCCGCCCCGAGCCGATCATAACCTGACCTGCACAAAAACTAGTGGGGGTTTAGTGCTTTCGTCCTCGCTTCGCACTGATCAAGACCCGCTCACACCCAAACCAAACACTTATCATTTAGTGAGCATGCATCTTAGATTGTGATCTTTCTATTTAGCCTTAGGATCGATTTCATGGCAACACTTAAACATAGCACATTATCAGAAATGTGTCCGATACCGTGTTCCTGCAGCAGATACAGTTAGACATAATCTGAAACATAAGCATAGTGTTCGTGCCCATCTCCATCCCATTTCCTTAGCCTGTAGTGGTTAGAACTTAACATAAGCAAACACATGATTCACGCAACCGACCATTCCTAAACATAAACATATGCATAATGGGTGGCAGGCCCTGCGCCTGCACCCAGCTCTCATCTCAGCCCACCGACCCTATCTATATGAAGGTCACGGTGTTTCGCACCGTAATGGACTTGGCATCTCTTATGTGTAAGCCTACAATCGCTTCGATACAGGTTGCTAGCCCAGTATCCGAAGGATCCCAAACTTACGGATATCATAGCTTATCACAGCACTGGACGGTCGCAATCCGTCCGAATGTTGTGCACCATAAATACCACACATAATTCCCTCCTAGGCCGAACGGTCCCGGCGCCCCGGCGTAACCGTTCGAGGGAAGCCGTACCCGTGCACGGGCAATCCGAGTCCATTGACCATACAATACGTTCCATATCATACAATCCATAGCATACCAACCGATCTCGTATTCCATAAACATAGTCTCGCACATAAACGGTTTCCCGTGCCATAAACGGTTTCCCGTGCCATAAACATAATCCACCATTCATATGGGGAGCTCCGTCGGCGTTATGCCCCAACACATCCATATTGATGCACGACGCCCAACGGCTTAGTCGTCTCGTACTCGTATTCACCGCGTCTTGTTCATAATGTTATTCGCATAGCCTACCTCGTATTTACTTAGTCATTTCGTACCTTAAGTGCACAGAGGCACGCTCAGCACCATAATCAATGTTCTACGCCTAGAGTTCAATGTTCTCGGAGCCGTGCACATGATGCACATCTCGATATCATCTTTCAATGTTCTACCATCATTGCCCTACCGCGACCTGTGCACTCGATGCACGTCGCTTCAATTGTTCGATTGTTCAATGTTCTACCTTAGTGTTCAACGCATACTTAGACACTTACTCGCCGAGCCACGCTCGCTATCTCGATAACATATTACGCATACCATAATACATTTTATTAGACGTGAAGGAATAGGGAGAGAGAGTCAAGAACCCGCCCACCTTAAGCCGATACGCCTTGCCGCCTCGCCGATTGAAGCGTCTCGCTTCCATAACTCGATCGCATAGCTAACTCCCGGACTTAGCCATTCCTTTGAACTACTCGGTTGATTTGACCTATCGCGCCCATGCCACAATCCGTTGCAAGGCCTCGATTTGGTTTTGCGGACACTTCATTGCATAAGGCAAAATGCCGACCTCTTATCGTCCAGCGTAAAAGCATAGCCTGCACACCAGATCAACTAGAATCAGCACTTGCTCGACGGGACTTATCCTTTGCATCGATTCGATTCATAGATTCCAACTGACTCAAAGCTTACCTTTGGCCAACGCAACACTTGCATCGATTCGCATCGATACCTTATCGGGTCAACGCAACTCTTCGAGTCAACGACTCATCGTAATGCACCGATGCGGAGCGGGGCATTACACATAAGAGGGTAGCAAGTCTCCCTAGAAATTGGTGTCTATACATGAACAGGGAACAAGACAGGAAATGTACCAATATACCAAGAAAATCTAGGAACAACATCTCATGTCATGATCCAATATATACTAGTCCGTGAACTATCGTGACTGGAAATCAAGTAAGACACTACAACTGAATCGGATATAGCAGATATCAAGACAATGAAAACTATCAGTGAATGTACTCGCCTGCAGTCCTGAGCTGTCAAATGGGGTCGATGCTCAGAGTGATGCCACAAACCTAAAGATGAGATATATATAAGCTAATTAGGGTTCAACAGTGTTAGGCAGGATTATATAGTATAAGCTATGTAATCTAGGTCAATCTCAGTCCAACTAAGTCAAACTAGGTCACACTGAGTCACACTAGGTCACAGGAAGTCAAACCAAGTCAAACTAGGCTAATGTTGACTAACAGTTGACTTTTGGTCAACTGGTCAACTCTGGTCAAGTTCTAGATATTTCTAGGCCAAGTGTTGACTGATTGTTGACTTTTGATCAAAACAGTCAAACTTGGTCAACTGAGGTCAAAACTAGCCTAAGCATACTATTCCTAAACATTACCAACCAAGATACCATATATCTTGGTCAACAGGATCAACTCTAATTTAAGAATTAAAATATCAAGTTGTACCTCGTTATTCATACATCGAAACCTACGACACGCAAATCGAGATAAGATAATCAACGGTATAGTTAATAATCTTATCACAGTGATCCGCATGATCATCTTGCCAATTTCAGCGATGTGAGATCACTGGAATCGACTGATCTCAGTTTCGTTGTACTAATTCCGAAATACAAACTTAATAAGAATTAATTATAATAAAGGTTAATACACAGAGAAAATATCTACAAACATTGTCGGATGATGAAACAAACATCAGCAACGTGTCCAGAATGGTCAAATCAGCTAGGATAGCCTATCCATAAGTCCAATTTGGACACAGGGGCAAAAAGGTAATTTCGGATCAAAACGGTGTCCGTGTCGGACCCGCCTTACACCGAAAAATATGCAAGAATACTAGTCTACCAAACCTAACAAATTATATGTCCACGAATCCAGAATGACGATACGAACCCAACGGTATATCCAGAATTGGATTTCGTTGACCCGATCTCAAATTGGTCCGTTAACCAGGACATTGAAACTCCGATTTGCACGAAAAAGCGTATCGGAGCCAATGTCCTCAAAACTCAGTAAATTGTACGTCAACGAGTCTAGAATGACGATATGAACTCAATGGTGTGTCCAGAATTTGATTTCGATGAGCCGATCTTAAAATGACCCGTTGACCCGGATATTGGTATCCGACTTGCACCGAAATGCGTGTCAAAACCAACGTCCACTAAAACCTAGCAAATTATATGTCAACGAGTCCAGAATGATGAAACAAACTCAACGGTATATCCAGAATTGGATTCCGATGAGCCGGCGTCAAAAAGTTCCATTAACCAGTACTGTGGGGCCCGTTTTGTACCAAAATGCGTGCCAGTGCCCACGTCCTCCAAATCTAACAAACTTTATATGAAAACGTGCCAGAACGACGCCACGAGTCTACTGGTGGTGTCAGAAATTGAATTCGGAGTCCCGAGTTCAAAAATGGAAATTAACAACTTAGAAATTATGAATTCGGACGGCCAACTTTGGCGTCGAATTCAATCAATCAAACGTGCTCACAATGAAACGAAACTTAAGGAGTAGGAAGAGGGTTATTCCAGCTGTGCATAGGAACCAGTGGTACGCCATACGTAGCTGCGATGGAGGAGATACGAACCGACGAAGTTGGCTCCGTAAAACTGTTCAAAAATAACACAATTTAAACGGTCAAATTGGTGGCCGGTTTTGATGTATCAAACGATAAAATTAGCGGACAAAAATTAAGGTGAGTGAAGAGCTATATACCGAGATTGAGACGGAGCAATGAAATTGTCGATCCAACAGTCGGATTTCTCGAAAAATGTGCACAAAGTCGCTGCTACAAAATGCGATTTCTGAGTTGATTCCCAGCTCGCGCCGACGGAACCCCGTGCCAAACGCACGAATCGCCTAGACAGCGTGTCCCAGAGGACGGTGGCCACTACGGGGAGGTGACTGGGGGTTCGCCCAACCTGGGCGGGGCAACCACGGCGGCCGTGGCGCCGGCGGCGGCGCCTGTGCGCGGCTACTGTCGCTGCCATGCCAGCTGCTGCTGCTTGCTGCCATTGCTGCGCGCTGCTGCACATTGCTCGCAGCTGCTGCTGCTGAGGGGGGGCTGCGCTGGCCTGGCGTGGCGGCACAGCCACGGCGAGCGACGGGGTGAGGAGGAGAAGTGGAAGAAGAGATGGTGGTGGTTGTTAATTGGTGGAGGTGGTGGTGTTGATGGATGGTGGTGATGAATGATGAAGATAAAGAAGGAGAGAGCTGGTGGCGGCGCTCGGCCAGGAAAGAGGAGGTAAAGTGAGAGGAGAGGGGGTCGGCCATGGGCTGAGCTGTTATGTTGGTATTTGGAGAGAGAGAGTGGGGAATTAATGAAGGAAGAAAGAAGGAAAGAAATATTAAGAAGAGAAAGAAAGTAGAGAGAAAGAGAATTGGAATTCTTTTCATGGAATTTAGGGCCGACCACATGGAGGGGGGGTTGTGTGAGTGAGTGCTAGGAATGGGTGGTGATGATGGTGTGTAGTAGAATGGAAGGCTAGGATTTAAATGGGGAATAGATTATTTGTAGGGATTTAATTAAAAGGGGTATCCATGAATATTTCAAATGGATAAACTAGGTATTTAATATTTGTAGGAAAATGAGTGTGTGGATATTCATGAGGGGTTAACATGAAATTTGGGTTGGGTTCGGTTGAGCCGGGTCGGGTCAAAATCGGACATGATGCAATAATTGAGTTTAAAATAGGTATTTATGATCATGGGTAAATAAGTAACATGTGGGGACTCAAACAAATGGGACAAAAGTGTCATGTGTGTAGTAGGCTTTGTGTAGGCCATATCCATATTTTGGGTCGACTAGGTTGGATCGATGTCGGGTTCCGAAATTAAATTGGAAGTCAGGTCACATTCTATGGCGGATAATTAGTTGACCTAAATTGACCCAAAAGTTGTGCGAAGCAAATGAAGCACAAGATGGTGTGTCTGAGTGGGACACGAAGGTCATGCGTGTAGGGCGTCTCGAGTAGATCAGGCATGACAAGTTGGTTTCAAGAAAATGACTAGCCTTGTGCTCCTAAATTAAAAGTCACGGCAACGTGCTTATGAGGATCAAGGAAAAGAGTGAGAAATCAATTAATAATTAATCAACGATCAAATAGTCTAAATTGACCTGAAGTTGTGCAAAACGAAAAGAGTACAAGGGAACAAGTTTGGATGGGACATGATATATCAACATGAAGATAATCTTGTCTACTACACACTGATGAAGGGAGTTTTCAGATATTGGCATCCCTGACGCTCCAGAAGTCAAAGTCACAGTAAAGAACATTTAATCAAATAATAATATCTATTACAAATAATTGATTTATAAAATTAAAAAAAAAGCCCTAAATTCAGGGGGCTTACATCGTTTCATGTACTTGTAAGACACCAATTTGGGAGTGGGCTGGCCCCCTGCTTTTGAATCCCGTGTCATGACGTGTCATGTCCGGATCCATTATACTACTCGGGGATGGAGAGTTATTAGAGGTTATGTGATCAATACCCCTCTTGTAATCTCCTGTGCATAGCTCCACCCTCACCGCACGTAGGGTGTAACCTGACCCGATACTTCCTGTGCATAGCTTTCCATTGTGGTCGGCTTGATCTTGATCCTGATCCTGATTCCATATACATTTCCTGTGATAGCCGGTCAAATGAAAAAGCCTGATCCAGACCCAAGCCGATCACATAACGCTCTAATATCTCAAGGTACTGTTTATATTTACATATTATATCAGATATTCATGTATTGTTTTATATTCCCATATTCTACACCCTAAAATGATATCCTGTTTTACATATACTGCTTATTTCCAGTCTTGATATTTCATCTTGTATTCCATTATAATTGTCTTTTATAGTAATTCATATGGAACTGTTGTTGGCGTTTGTACTTGCTCATATGCTGACAGGATAACCCTATTGATTTTACAGATGATTTAGATGCTGATTGCTTGACCTTCTATGGGTTTGGCATAGACAGAGACTACGACTGGATATCCCTGTGGAGCCGGTGCCCGTTGAGGACGCACCGCCTGCTTTGACCTAGATTATTTAGGTTTGACTGGATTGCATTCTAGCTAGTTATTTGAGACTAGTAGTATACTTTATTTGGGATTTGTGTTATGTTTTAAACTCTGAACTTGTGTTGTGACTTTGCATCTATTTATAGTTTATCTATTTCCATCATATCTTATCATATTCGTACTTATCTTCCCTAGATGTCTTGTGATTGAGTTGTGATTATATACCTCCATACGGAGATGACAGGTTTATATATTTTTTGTCTAGATGTTATATTTCTAGTTGACCTATACAGCGTTCTACCGCCGACTCTGCGGCGTAGGCTGGACGTACCCACGTGCTCGTGCCCCTAATCAGGGTGCGGGTCGTGACAGTAGGGGGAGTATAAGTGGTTATGTGATTAAATCCCTCTAGTGTACTCATGTATATGTCGATTATAACCTTACGTATAATCGAGTTACCGTAGATTACTCATGTGCAACCTAAATCAATCACATAACCATCTTGTGCTCTGAAACACTTATATTTATTACAGTTCATAGATTCTCTATTCTATTTCATGTACTTAGTTTACTTATCTATATCTCATGTATTCTTGTACGTCTTTTACAGTACGTTATGTATTATATTATATTGCTAGTTCTATATTTCCTACCATGCATTGGAACTGCTTTTAGAGTTATGTATTCACTCCAATCCTGACTGGATATGTTGACAAAATTTTATAGAAAACTTGGAGGATCCAGCTAGCCTAGAGAAGACATTCGTAGTGCTTGGAATAGATTGCTAGGGTGTTGTCTAGATTTGTTTTCAGTTATCTTTCGTGAGTTGTATATAAATATTACTTCTACTTTGGGATGTAATGATAACACTAAAACTTATTTCTCTTCTGGATTGTATTTCATTTAGATATCTTTCTATCAAATCTATATCGTGATGTTATTCCACCTTAGCTTTTGGTGATTGAGTTGTATCTTCTGAGATTGTCCTCCGTATGGAGAGTATATTTGACAGGTACTTTATACTGCATTTAGTCATTGTTGAGACCTAGGACAGCGTTCTACCACCGACAATGCGGCGTAGGCTGAACATATCCGCGGTCTCGTGCCCTTTCACTGGGTGTGGATCGTGACAAAATCTATAAATTCAAGTTCCTCAATAAAAATCTCAAAATATCTTCCAAGAATTCTAATCGTTTTTAGGCCGTCACACATAATCATAACTTAAAATTTCATTTCCTCTAATCAATCTCAAAATAAACCTTTATCATATCACTAATAAATCGTTCACCAAAATTTTTAATGTTATCAATCCAAACTTTAAACTCAAGATAATCTTATCAATCATATGAAATAAATTTAAATTTTTAAAATTTCCTCAAATCAATTTCATATCCTCCAAATATGTATATCTATAAACCCAATAAGTCATAAAATCTTAAAAGTCAAAATTCAATTGGTTTTTCTCAATCATTTATAGATTCTAACTGTCCTTTTGTGAATACCACTTAGTAGTATCAAAATAAAAATTTATCCATCTTTCGAAGTTGGTAATATTGCTACTACCCAACTTAGAATTTATTAATCCTTTATACAAAATCATACCTATAGGGAAAATTGGGTGCCTTGATCCTTGAAGCATAATACGCCTTAATAACTCAAAAAAGATCTCTAACGCATACTAATTGCTAAGGTAATCCGGCCTCTAGCCATATATTTGACTTAATAGCATATACTAGTGTAGTCATCTTCCTAACTGCTATTAGGCACGAGAAATAAGGATTACGGTAGAAAGAGTTCAAGCAAGAGGCAAATTAAGAAAGTCGAACGAGAGTTCGAAATTTAGAATCAAGGAAGGAGATCAAACATGTGGATGAGATCCTAGACTCTAATCCCATATGCAGGCTTGCTTGGCACATAAAGTAACCAAACAATTTATCGTAGACCTGCATGGGCCACCACAATCTCCTTCCTCTCCACAAAAAAAAAAACTCCATTTCAAATTCTTTCCTCCTCCTTCCATGGCCTCTCACGGCAAACGTTCCCGCCACGACGGCTCCTCCTCCTCCGCCACTCTGCCTTCCTCCATCCTCTTCTGTCCTACATCCTCTTCTGTCCTACACCAAATCAAAGCTACAATCCTACCATCTTCAAATGCACCCAACATTCCCGCGAGTGGTTCTCATTCTACCATAAAGTCCTTATCTACCCCGGGAAGCCTCTCTCTTGGCTTACCTTCCCTGTTCATCGCAAATACTTCATGTTCTCTGAGATCGAAGAGCTTCTCGAACGGCAAGTGGACTACTACCCAAATGCCATCAAGATCACTGTTACTGCCTCCTCTCTGGCCAGCATTCTTGGCCTACAAGAACAGAAGACCTACCGCTCTCTTTTGAATGCTCTCGACCACATGACCATCTCTCCTGACCTCAACTACGAGGAATTTCTATTCAACATCTGCGATCGTTCTGCTGTTCAGAGGCTGGAGGACAAGGATCTAAATCCATTCTTCCATAACTTTCATTGCATCATTTGCCACACCATTACTCCAAAATTCGAAACATGGATAGCCTAACCGCTGAGGAGATGATTGACATGTACTACCTTGTCTCCAAGCAACCTTTCTCCCTCGCTAAATTAATTATCTTCACTATGATCCTTATCCGAGAATCCCCCCATCGCTCTCTCATCTTTGGCATGTACATCATAATGGTCCTAGAAGCCAATGGAGTTGACCTGACCCACTGCCCCGTTGGTGATCCTCGGCCCACTCCTTTTTCCAAATCCAAGACCCGTAGTCGCGCCACTACGATGATTGTTGCTGACCCTGCCGCTCAGCCTGCTACGATTTTCACTCCCGACGTTCGCCGCTACATCGATTGTTGCTGGCAGTCTATCCTAGCATACTGATCCCTCAACCAATCCATCCCTAAGACCACATCATAATCGGCCATCGGGAACTCTATCAATCTAGCGGGGAACTCTCTACCACTAACTACGATCCGACACGAGGAAAACACCCTATCTACTCCCACAAGTCCGTTACCAGTAAGTATATTCCTTACTGATAATGACTCGAGCTCCAATCCTATCTGTGTCACGAATCGTGCAGACATAAATGAATGCGAGGCACCAGAATCAAATAATATTAAAGCTGGAAATGTGTTGACGAGAATAGTACCTGCCACTACCTCACCTGGTGCTAATCCTTCCTCTCCCATGGTCAAGGCCAGCACTTGACCATGTCCTCTGGGTGCGGGTCCCCTCTGCTAAAAATTCCTCTCCCTGCTCTGGATCAGGGCTTGGGCTTGGGCATACTGCTGCAGTCTCTGCTGCTGGAATGCATGGGCCTGCGTCGGTAATGGCCTCGGGAACGGGTACTGCAGCTGTTGCTGATGCTGGACTGGTGCTGGTCCTCTAACTGAAGGACTAGAGAAGGCCGATGAACTTTCCCTGCTCGGGCAATTCCCAACCCTGTGGTCCGGGGCACCATAAACCAAGCACAAACCTTGTGCTCTGTGACACTCTGATACCACATGCCCTAGCTTCCCGCGGTGTGAACATCCCACTGCGGAAGACTGCTTCTGCTTCTGCTGCTGAGGGTGCGTCGGGGTTGAATGCTGAACCGACGTCACTAAGATCGCCCGCCTCGGAGCTCCAATGGTCAAAGCCCTGGCTGCCGGGACTGGTGCTGATGACTGATTCATCTGGCCGTGAGATCGCTTCCGACCTCCGGTCCTATCCACGATCCTCTGGGAGGTATACTCATGCCTCCGGGCTGCTCTCAACACTGCATCAAAAGTTTGATGCTCAAACTGCTCCACTGCCAATAAAATCTCCAGGTGAAGCCCCTGCTGGAATCGATGGGCTCTATCGTACTCGGTTGCTACCAAGGTGGGAGCAAACCGACTAAGCATGGAGAACTCGGCCGCATATCCATCGACCGTCCTGCCCATCTGCTTCAGATTGGTGAACCTCGCCTGTAGATCGTATCGAGCTACAGCATCAAAATACTTGGTCTGGAATCTCTCTCTGAATACTGTCCAAGCAATAGGGGCCACTAATCCAACGGCCTGCGCCGCCCACCAGCTGCGGGCAAGATCCAACAACTGCAGGCGCACTACGGCCACCTTCTCGGCTTCTAGAATCACCTTTGTGTCCTGAAGCCATGCATCTGCAGCGATCGCATCTTTATTGTCATCGAAGAAGGAAGGGTTCAAGCGCTTGAAGCTGTTGGTCGCGCTATTACCCAGATGACCTCCTCTGGTAAAAGCATCTGCCACCGTCTGGTGCAAGGCATCTCCGCGACGATCCTGGGAAGCTAATAATGACCTGATGAGACCCACCAAAGTGTAATCATCAGGCTCTGCAGGCTGGACGGGCTGAACTGGTGGCTCTCCTCCAGTAGGTATGACTCTGGAGGCTACTCCTGAATGTTGGGCTTGATCTCCAGGTTGCTGCTGGTCCGCGGGAGGTGCTTCGTCTTGCTGATCGGCAGGTCCAGGAACAATGCCGCTGAAGAAGACGACATAGGGAACAATAAGGAAGGACCATGATAGATCAACGATACAAGCATGGGATCATGTCAAGATTACAGAGATTCAGAAGATACGAGCAGAGATCAAGGACGAGTACTGATTGAGACATCTATTCGACAAACCCTCACATACCTTGATTTACAAGACCTGCATGGGCCACCACTTAAACCATGTCACGCCCCAGAACCAGAATACTGGAGAGCGGGGGCAGACATAGCCAGCTACGTATATAGAGATGGAATCTATCTCGCTATACGGTCACGGTTGTCTAGATACATGAGGGTTTAACTACAATCCATCAGTCGCCTATGGTCATGAACAAGCCTATTGTCTCAATCTCAAGCAAGTAGTAACAGTATACAAGATGTCAGAGCACAAAATATATAATAGCAAGGCGTCCCATACATTACATATTCGGATGATCATGAAGCTAGTCGTACAAAATGACAGGACTAGCAAGAGTTTCAGTCATACATAATCAATCCTAGGATCTGTTAATCATGTTACAGCCCGTAGGCAGACAGTAAATAAGGTGCAATACGAGCTAACACGTGCTCGCCGGCTAAACGCCTCAAAAGAATAATTTTACAATAAAGTGGGAGAACAAAAAGAAACCCACTCATTGCCAGGGTTACGCCTGGTGTTCACCATCTGGCTGGAAGGTAGGTAGATCCTCTGGTGTTGCTCCGATATCTGGCCATACAAAATCAGCTGGGTTAGACCCCAGAAAGAGCAAGTGCCACAAAGGAGGCTTCACTTAGGAACTAAAACCAGCATATCACAATAGAATATTAAGGATAAATAATATTATAAAGAACTAATAATAATAGAGATAACAACAGTAAACTGAGTACGAAGAAACCATTTAAGTAGCCAGGTCACAACCCTTAAACCAAACAAGGACCGGGGTTGCAGCCCTTCACCTGAATAGAAACCCGTCTCAAATACTATTAGTACAGTGAAGACAATAAACGAAGAGAGGACACAGAACTGCTCCGGGAGCCAGGTTATAACCCTTAAACCAAACAAGGACCGGGGTTGTAACCCTTCACCTGAACAGAACTGGACCCCTGATCTTTATTGCTAAGGCCAGCATAATTAATCATGGTATTTAAGGTAAGGTAAAACATGACGAACATTGTATGGGGTTGCAATAAGACAATAAACGAAGAGAGGACACAGAACTGCTCCGGGAGCCAGGTTACAACCCTTAAACCAAATAAGGACCGGGGTTGTAACCCTTCGCCTGAACAGAACTGGACCCCTGATCTTTATTGTTGAGGCAAGCATCAATAATCATGTCATGTCACAATCTTGCACAGGATCAGGGTAAGGCTAAGCTGGAATAAACTCCATCCAATCAATCACGGCCAATCAAGAGTACGGCTTGATACTTTAACTAACTAAGGTTATCACAGGCCTAGTTACTAGCAAGATGCAATGAGATTATCCCAACAGCCACAAGCCCTGCAGACCATCCGGTTATCCAGGTCGAATGTCCATTTGTGAAGAATGCAACACGTGACTGTGTGCTAGAATGTGCCCTACTCGTCGGTAGGCTACAAGTCCACTTAATGCTCCCAGATAACGGGATTGCCTGTAGCTGGGAATCTCTTCATGTCTATTGAATTATTCTAGTTTATTAGCCTTAGTCAATTACTGTAGGTATCCCTGACCGTGGTACTCAGGGATCCCTATCCTAGACATGATGCATGACAGTACTGGTTTATTTGTACAAACGCAATCGCCCACGGTGCCCAGGTCATTCATACTTGTCATGTTAGGCTAGCCGTTGTAACAGCATGTCGAGATACATCATGTCAGTTTACTTGTTAAGAGTGCGCCACGGCAGGCCAATATCGTGTTCTATTCTTATATTATCATGAAGAGAGAAACTTGCATAAAATAACTGGTGACATATTCTTGAAGCCAAGGAAAAGATCTACAACTTTCATGTTTTGAGTTTTTTAAGATTCTAGCAACAAAATAACTTAAACAGGCAAAAACAATAAAAATAGAGCAATTTCGGCGCATGGGATTCCTGCACAAATCGACGCATGGGATTCCTGCACAAATCGGCGCATGGGATTCCTGCACAATCGGCGCATGGGATTCCTGCACAATCGGCGCATGGGATTCCTGCACAAATCGGTGCATGGGATTTCTGCGCAATCGGCGCATGGGATTCCTGTGCAATCGGCGCATGGGATTTTAAACTCACGTTGCGTCTTCAGTACATGCGCGTAAGGAACCTACGCGCATGACACGCTCGGAGTCAAAGAATGCGTTGCCGGGACTTCACGGCGCATGACCTCCCGGCACATGGCCTCCCGGGCGCATGGGGTTCCCGGCGCATGGGATTTATCGTCCCCAAACAGCCAGTTCAGCCATGAAAGTTCCGAAAACTTGTAATGGCCATAACTTACTCATCCGAAGTCGAAATCAAGCGAAACAAAAGCCAAAACTGCATGAAATTGAATTCTCTTCAACATAGAACCATTAGTTTTCGAAAATAAGTAAGTTTTAGAGATCAAAACCAAGAAAAACCAAAAAGTTACAAACTTAGATCTACAAGAATCCATCCACCAAATCCAAAAATGCCAAGTTCTAAAGAGGCTTAGAATCAAGTAAGGAAGAGAATGGAACAATAAAACTTGAGATCCATCATGAAGCAAGTTGCACTTGCCTAAGCTCTCTCTCTCTCTCTCTCTCTTCCTGGTAGGTGTAGAAGTAAATGTGGAGAAGAAGAAGAGTAATGAAGAGAGAGAATGAGGGAATGGATTAATAAAGGATGAGGGTGGTGGTAGGTAGGGGTTCTCCCCTTGGTTCATGATGAACCAAGGCAACCCAAGCCTAGCCGAACCAACCCAAAATAAACCGAGCCAAGCCAAAAGATATGCGATACAAGATAAAATACGTACACGTATTCCAAGATACGTAATACGAACTACAGGCATTACAACTCTACCCACCTTAAAAGAATTCCGTCCTCGGAATTTAATCAAGAGGTTAGAATTGCAAGGACAAGCTATACTAATCACAGGCAAGCTATACTAATCAAGCAATCAAGAAATTATTCATACAAGCACGAAATCGAAGGTATGAGGCATAAGAAAGATATTATACCTCACGAGTCAAACAGGTCGGGATATCGCGATCGAATATCATCCTCACGCTCCCACGTTGACTCACCCAAAGAGTAATGACCCCAAGCAACTCGGACTAACTTGATAGTCTTGTTCTTGAGTGTCTTCTCTCTTCGGTCCAATCTAGACACGGGCCTCTCCTCATACGAACGGTTGGTACCAACAACCAATTCCGAATGATCCAGGATGTGGCTCGGGTCCGGGATATACCGTCGCAGTTGGGATATATGGAATACGTCATGCACCTCACGTAGCGATGGTGGAAGAGCGAGACGATAGGACACATCACCTACTCGCTCCAGAATATTGAACGGCCCTATATACCTAGGACTAAGCTTTCCTCGTACGCCGAAACGAATGACGCCGCGGTTAGGCAAAATCCTCAGGAATACATGGTCGCCGACAGAAAACTCAAGAGGGCGCCGATGAGAATCGGTCCAATGACGCTGGCGATCTTGGGCAACTCGAAGATGATCTCTGACTCTTCTGACCACTTCAACGGTCTGAGCAATCATTTCTGGACCAAGCATCTGCCTCTCTCCAATATCGTCCCAGGCTAGCGGGGATCGGCACTTCCTACCATACAGTGCCTCGAACGGTGCCATCTGGATACTGGCCTGGAAACTGTTGTTGTACGAGAACTCCACCAGGTGCAGGTGATCTTCCCACGATCCACCGAAGTCGAGCGTACAAGATCTCAACATGTCTTCAAGAGTCTGGATCGTGCGTTCTGACTGGCCATCAGTCTGCGGATGATAAGCGGAGCTGAACTGGAGGCAAATTTCCAAACTCTCTTGCAGGCTACGCCAAAAGTGCGACGTAAATCTAGAATCTCTGTCCGAGGTGATACTGACTGGTACACCGTGCAATCTGACAATCTGTCGGAGATACATCTCCGCTAGCTGAGCCGTCGACTGACCAAATCTGAACGGGAGAAAGTGAGCCACCTTCGTGAGCTTGTCTATGACAACCCAAATAGCGTCTCTGCCAGCCGGAGATCTAGGTAATCCAGTCACAAAATCCATGGTTATATGCTCCTACTTCCATTCTGGAATCGGCAAGGGCTGAAGAAGTCCGGCTGGCCACTGATGTTCAGCCTTAACTTGTTGGCAAACCAAACATCGAGAGACAAACCGGGCTATCTCCCTCTTCATGCCATTCCACCAAAAGTGCTGACGAATATCACGGTACATCTTCGTACCGCCGGGATGAATGGAATACTGCGAACTGTGAGCCTCCGTCATGATCTCCTGTCTGATATCTCCACTGGGTACACAAAGACGCTTCCCATGTCGAAGTGTACCGTCTTCATGAATGCATAACTCTGGTCTTCGTCCTGCCTCACACTCTGCTCTGAGTCGCTGAAGCTTGGAATCTGCTGACTGCGCCATCCGGATCCTCTCGACTATAGTGGACTGAACTTGCATGCTGGCCATCAATGCCACACTGGAAGGGAGGACAACTTCTATACCCATCTTCTGAAGATCTGCTAACAGCTCTAGTTGCGCTGTTAGAAAATAAACTCCGGCTCTCCTGCTCAATGCATCTGCAACGACGTTGGCCTTCCCAGGATGATACTGCAAGTTAACATCATAATCCACAAGTAGCTCTAGCCACCTTCTCTGACGCATGTTAAGATCCTTCTGGGTGAAAACATACTTCAGGCTCTTGTGGTCGGTGAAAATCTCCACCCTATCTCCATACAAGTAGTGCCTCCAAACTTAAGTGCAAACACTACTGCTGCTAGCTCCAAATCATGGGTTGGGTAATTCCTCTCATGATCACGAAGTTGTCGGGATGCATAAGCTATTACCTTCCCATGCTGCATCAGAACACATCCTAAACCTCTGCCCGAAGCATCACAATACACTGAAAATCCACCGGTTCTATCTGGAAGCGTGAGAATGGGTGCCGTCATCAAGCCTCGCTTCAACTTCTCAAAAGAATCCTGGCACTCTGCTGTCCAAGCAAACTGTATATCCTTGCGGGTCAACAGGGTCAATGGCGCTGAAATTCGAGCAAAGTCTGAAATATATTGCCGGTAGTAGCCGGCCAATCCAAGAAAACTGCGAACTTCTGCAACCGTGCTGGGCACTGGCCATGTCTCAATGGCCACAATCTTCTGGGGATCCACTTCTCCTCCTCCTCTGGTGATGATATGGCCCATGTACGAAATGCGATCGAGCCGGAACTCGTATTTACTAAACTTGGCATACAACTGGTGCTCTCTGAGAATCTGGAGGACAATTCTAAGATGATGCTCATGCTCCGCCTCACTCTTACTGTAGACCAGAATGTCATCTAGAAAGACAATCACGAACTGATCCAAATAAGGCATAAAGATACGATTCATGAGGTCCATGAATACTGTCGGCGCATTGGTTGCTCCAAATGGCATCACAAGGAACTCCCAATGCCCATATCTCGATCTGAACGCTGTCTTCGGGATGTCCTGCTCTCTGACTCTGATCTGGTGGTATCCTGACCGCAAGTCGATCTTCGAGAATACTGCTGCCCCCTTGAGTTGATCAAACAAGTCATCTATCCTCGGGAGAGGGTATCTGTTCTTGATTGTCACTGAGTTCAAGGTACGATAATCTATACATAATCTGGACGTACCATCCTTCTTTTTTACAAGAAGCATCGGGGCTCCCCAAGGCGATCCACTAGCACGAATGAATCCCTTGGTTCTGAGTTCTTCAATCATCTTGTACAATATCTCTAGCTCTGACGGCGCCATCCTGTAGACTCTCTCTGACACTGGGGCTGTCCCGGGAATCAAGTCGTTGGTAAACTCGATCTCTCGCTCTGGCGGCATTCCTGGAAGCTCTTCTGGGAAAACATCTGGAAACTCTTCAACTATCTGGGGTAACTGCATTGCTGCTACTGCCATCCGCAATACTGGAGGAGAAGGTTCAACTTTGCCTCGGAAGAAGAAAAACCCTGGCTCGCCTGGAATGCTAAAAATAACCCTGCCAATATGGCAGTCTATCCTAGCATACTGATCCCTCAACCAATCCATCCCTAAGACCACATCATAATCGGCCATCGGGAACTCTATCAATCTAGCGGGGAACTCTCTACCACTAACTACGATCCGACACGAGGAAAACACCCTATCTACTCCCACAAGTCTGTTACCAGTAAGTATATTAAGCCTTACTGATAATGACTCGAGCTCCAATCCTATCCGTGTCGCGAATCGTGCAGTCATAAATGAATACGAGGCACCAGAATCAAATAATACTGAAACTGGAAAGGTGTTGACGAGAATAGTACCTGCCACTACCTCACCTGGTGCTAATCCTTCCTCTCCCATGGTCAAGGCCAGCACTTGACCATGTCCTCTGGGTACGGGTCCCCTCTGCTGAAAATTCCTCTTCCTGCTCTAGATCAGGGCTTGGGCTTGGGCATACTGCTGCGGTCTCTGCTGCTGGAATGCCTGGGCCTGCGTCGGTAATGGCCTCGGGAACGGGTACTGCAGCTGCTGCTGCTGCTGGACTGGTGCTGGTCCTCTAACTGAAGGACTAGAGAAGGCCGATGAACTTCTCCTGCTCGGGCAATTCCCAACCCTGTGGTCCGGGGCACCACAAACCAAGCACAAACCTTGTGCTCTGCGACACTCTGATACCATATGCCCTGGCTTCCCGCAGTGTGAACATCCCACTGCGGAAGACTGCTTCTGCTTCTGCTGCTGAGGGTGCGTCGGGGTTGAATGCTGAACCGACGTCACTGAGACCGCCCGCCTCGGAGCCCCAATGGTCAAAGCCCTGGCTGCCGGGGCTGGTGCTGATGACTGATTCATCTGGCCGTGAGATCGCTTCCGACCTCCGGTCCTATCCACGATCCTCTGGGAGGTATACTCATGCCTCCGGGCTGCTCTCAACACTGCATCAAAAGTTTGATGCTCAAACTGCTCCACTGCCAATAAAATCTCCAGGTGAAGCCCCTGCTGGAATCGCTGGGCTCTATCGTACTCGGTTGCTACCAAGGTAGGAGCAAACCGACTAAGCCTGGAGAACTCGGCCGCATATCCATCGACCGTCCTACCCATCTGCTTCAGATTGGTGAACCTCGCCTGTAGATCGTATCGAGCTACAGTATCAAAATACTTGGTCTGGAATCTCTCTCTAAATACTGTCCAAGCAATAGGGGCCACTAATCCAATGGCCTGCGCCGCCCACCAGCTGCGGGCAAGATCCAACAACTGCAGGCGCACTACGGCCACCTTCTTGGCTTCTGGAGTCCTGGCTGCTTCTAGAATCACCTCTGTGTCCTGAAGCCATGCATCTGCAGCGATCGCATCTTCATTGCCGTCGAAGAAGGGAGGGTTCAAGCGCTTGAAGCTGTTGGCCACGCTATTACCCTGATGACCTCCTCTGGTCAAAGCATCTGCCACCGCCTAGTGCAAGGCATCTCCGTGACGATCCTGGGAAGCTAATAATGACCTGATAAGACCCACCAAAGTGCAATCATCAGGCTCTGCAGGCTGGACGGGCTGAACTGGTGGCTCTCCTCCAGTAGGCATGACTCTGGAGGCTACTCCTGAATGTTGGGCTTGATCTCCAGGTTGCTGCTGGTCCGCGGAAGGTGCTTCGCCTTGCTGATCGGCAGGTCCAGGAACAATGCCGCTGAAGAAGACGACATAGGAAACAATAAGGAAGGACCAGGACAGATCAACGATACAAGCATGGGATCATGTCAAGATTACAGAGATTCAGAAGATACGAGCAGAGATCAAGTACTAGTACTGATTGAGACATCTATTCGGCAAACCCTCATATACCTTGATTTACAAGACCTGCATGGGCCACCACTTAAACCATGTCACGCCCCAGAACCAGAATACTGGAGAGCGGGGGCAGACATAGCCAGCTACGTATATAGAGATGGAATCTATCTCGCTATACGGTCACGGCTGTCTAGATACATGAGGGTTTAACTACAATCCATCAGTCGCCTATGGTCATGAACAAGCCTATTGTCTCAATCTCAAGCAAGTAGTAACAGTATACAAGATGTCAGAGCACCAAATATATAATAGCAAGGCGTCCCATATATTACATATTCGGATGATCATGAAGCTAGTCGTACAAAATGTCAGGACTAGCAAGAGTTTCAGTCATACATGATCAACCCTAGGATCTGTCAATCATGTTACAGCCCGTAGGCAGACAGTAAATAAGGTACAATACGAGCTAACACGTGCTCGCCGGCTAAACGCCTCAAAAGAATAATTTTACAATAAAGTGGGAGAACAAAAAGAAACCCACTCATTGCCAGGGTTACGCCTGGTGTTCACCATCTGGCTGGAAGGTAGGTAGATCCTCTGGTGCTGCTCCGATATCTGGCCATACAAAACCAGTCGGGTTAGACCCCAGAAAGAGCAAGTGCCACAAAGGAGGCTTCACTTAGGAACTAAAACCAGCATATCACAATAGAATATTAAGGATAAATAATATTATAAAGAACTAATAATAATAGAGATAACAACAGTAAACTGAGTACGAAGAAACCATTCAAGTAGCCAGGTCACAACCCTTAAACCAAACAAGGACCGGGGTTGCAGCCCTTCACCTGAATAGAAACCCGTCTCAAATACTATTGGTACAGTGAAGACAATAAACGAAGAGAGGACACAGAACTGCTCCGGGAGCCAGGTTACAACCCTTAAACCAAACAAGGACCGGGGTTGTAACCCTTCGCCTGAACAGAACTGGACCCCTGATCTTTATTGCTAAGGCCAGCATAATTAATCATGGTATTTAAGGTAAGGTAAAACATGACGAACATGGTATGGGGTTGCAATAAGATAATAAACGAAGAGAGGACACAGAACTGCTCCGGGAGCCAAGTTACAACCCTTAAACCAAATAAGGACCGGGGTTGTAACCCTTCGCCTGAACAGAACTGGACCCCTGATCTTTATTGTTGAGGCAAGCATCAATAATCATGTCATGTCACAATCTTGCACAGGATCAGGGTAAGGCTAAGCTGGAATAAACTCCATCCAATCAATCACGACCAATCAAGAGTACGGCTTGATACTTTAACTAACTAGGGTTATCACAGGCCTAGTTACTAGCAAGATGCAATGAGATTATCCCAACAGCCACAAGCCCTGCAGACCATCCGGTTATCCAGGTCGAATGTCCGTTTGTGAAGAATGCAACACGTGACTGTGTGCTAGAATGTGCCCTACTCATCGGTAGGCTACAAGTCCACTTAATGCGCCCAGATAACGGGATTGCCTGTAGCTGGGAATCTCTTCATGTCTATTGAATTATTCTAGCTTATTAGCCTTAGTCAATTATTGTAGGTATCCCTGACTGTGGTACTCAGGGATCCCTATCCTAGACATGATGCAAGACAGTACTGGTTTATTTGTACAAACGCAATCGCCTACGGTGTCCAGGTCATTCATACTTGTCATGTTAGGCTAGCCGTCGTAACAGCATGTCGAGATACATCATGTCAGTTTACTTGTTAAGAGTGCGCCACGGCAGGCCACTATCGTGTTCTATTCTTACATTATCATGAATGAGAGAAACTGCATAAAATAACTGGTGACATATTCTTGAAGCCAAGGAAAAGATCTACAACTTTCATGTTTTGAGTTTTTTAAGATTCTAGCTACAAAACAACTTAAACAGGCAAAAACAGTAAAAATAGAGTAATTCCGACGCATGAAATTCCTGCACAAATCGGCGCATGGGATTCCTGCACAAATCGGCGCATGAGATTCCTGCACAAATCGGCACATGGGATTCCTGCATAATCGGCACATGGGATTCTTGCACAATCGGCGCATGGGATTCCTGCACAATCGGCGCATGGAATTCCTGCACAAATCGGCGCATGGGATTCCTGCGCAATCGGCGCATGGGATTCCTGCGCAATCGGCGCAGGGAATTTTAAACTCACGTTGCGTCTTCAGTACATGCGCGTAAGGAACCTACGCGCATGACACGCTCGGAGTCAAAGAATGCGTGGCCGTGACTTCACGGCGCATGGCCTCCCGGCGCATGGCCTCCCGGGCGCATGGGGTTCCCGGCGCATGGGGTTCATCGTCCCCAAACAGCCAGTTCAGCCATAAAAGTTCCGAAAACTTGTAATGGCCATAACTTACTCATCCGAAGTCGAAATCAAGCGAAACAAAAGCCAAAACTGCATGAAATTGAATTCTCTACAACATAGAACCATTAGTTTTCGAAAATAAGTAAGTTTTAGAGATCAAAACCAAGAAAACCGAAAAGTTACAAACTTAGATCTACAAGAATTCATCCACCAAATCCAAAAATGCCAAGTTCTAAAGAGGCTTAGAATCAAGTAAGGAAGAGAATGGAACAATAAAACTTGAGATCCATCATGAAGCAAGTTGCACTTGCCTAAGCTCTCTCTCTCTCTCTCGCTCTCTTCGTGGTAGGTGTAGAAGTAAATATGGAGAAGAAGAAGAGTAATGAAGAGAGAGAATGAGGAAATGGGTTAATAAAGGATGATGGTGGTGGTAGGTAGGGGTTCTCCCCTTAGTTCATGATGAACCAAGGCAACCCAAGCCTCGCCGAACCAACCCAAAATAAACCGAGCCAAGCCAAAAGATATGCGAAACAAGATAAAATACGTACACGTATTCCAAGATACGTAATACGAACTACAGGCATTACATGCAGTCCTTCGTGGACTTTTACAGATGGCTATTATCTTGTGCAGTCCTTCGGGGACTAGACTATGTCTATTTTTTTATGTTTGTCTTGTGTCATCCTTCATGGACTAGTCTCATGTAGTACTATTTTATGCCTACCAATGTTCTAATCTACTTCGTATTATTACTATCATGCTATTTTCTGCTATCTTGTCTTTACGTTTCAATTTGAATCTATCTTGCATCCTGCCATTTTGTATAAATGCCAAAGGGGGAGAAATTGTATTGAGGGGGAGATATCATATTACGAGGGAACTATCTCCTAAACCCGTACATTTGTCAATTATCAAAATGGGAGAGATTGTTAGCACATCGATTTTGATATATTTACTATAATTAACCTCTGTACTGTTTTATCCCTAAATATCCTACAGGGACAAACAAGTCAGACAAAGATAGAAGAAAGACGACTCCAATGTTTATATGAAGATACAAGTCTTTCGGAAGCAATAAAGAAAAGATGAGTCCAGACACTTATAAACAAGCAGAACCTACGAGCACTCAAGAAAACTATGACAAGCGAAAGAATTCCTGATCTAAAGCTCCTGTCTCTCTAAGAGTCTGTAAGTGTCTAGAAAATTTTGTACGCACTTTATAAAGGATGACAAACTAAAATGGTAAATTTAATTGAACTGGTTTCTATGAAGAGTCGGATAATCCGTCGGATATCCGCGGAAGTCCGCCGGATAATTCGATCAGAACCAACAAGTATTTCTGGTTAAGTTCGAATAATCCGTCGTAGTTCCGTAGCAATTCGACGGATAATCCGACGGGAAATAGCAAGTATTTGTGAGAAAAGTTCGGATAATCCGTCGAAATTTCGCAGAAATTCGACGGATAATCTGATCTGAACTAGCAAGTATTTGTGGAAAAGTTCAGATTATCCGTCAGACTTTCTCGTCATTTCGTCGGATAATCTAGATGCCGTGTTGGCCTTATTTGAATTCAAATCCAATGGCATCTATCAGTTGCATTAAATGTATCCAACGACTTTATTTCTAGCGATTACTGTAGGCCGGATAATACGAAGGATTTCTGCCAAAATCCGTCAGATAATCTGGTTGTCGGCTGAAAGCTCTTTGTGACTTTGGATTTGTATAAATATGCATAATCTCTTTTCATAAATACTTATCTATTTGAGCTTTAAATTTTCCAACTACCAAGAGAGCTTTACCATTAATCTACAAGCTTCTATTTGTCATCCAATCAAAAGTGTTAGAGTATTCAAGAGTTGTAATCTTAGATCTTTAAAGTGTTCAAGAACATCAAACCTTTCTTTCAAGTTGAAGTTGACGAGCCTTCGGAAGAAAACTCGTGTGTATGAAGTTGACGAACCTTCGGAGGAAAACTCACGTGTAAGAAGTTGACGAACTCTTCGCATCCAAACTCGAGTTAGAAGTTGACGAGTTCTTCGGATCCAAACTCGTGTGTAACTATTTACTCAAATAGTAGATTAAAGCCGGAGAGAGTTCCGGGACTGGAGTGCCCCTTAGGAGGATACCAGGATACATCGAGTGTTTGATTCTCTCTTCCTTTATTATCCTTTAAATTGCTTATTATTGTTGATAATCTTTTTATTACCCTATTCATCCCCCCACTAGGGTTCTACAGGATATGGTACGATCTGAGGATTCCTACGAATAAGCACTTCTGGGATAACCCAGTTAAACTATAGACAGCCGTAGGACTAATTGGTCATCTGTAAACTGACTTGCTTGTGATCTGTTTCTTCTGTTAGTAGCCGAGGAACATGGACTACCATGGTGTGTGGTCCAACCTATGTCCTTGTTTGGTTGTTGGGTTGGACTATTGTGCTACGACAGGCTATGGTCCGAAGTTGTAAAATAAAAGCCAATAACCTGACCATGATTATAGTCTGTATTCTATTTCGACGCGATTCAGCACCCTTTGTCCCTGTTTAGTTGTAACTTGCGTTGCCTCGTGGGTATAATATGAGCATATAAGCCCTGTTCTAGGTCTTATTTTATTGTTTGGGTTTTATCTTATTCATTATGTGCTCCCTTGTAGTACTTGCTATTCGGGACCTGACCCCGCTAGTTTTGTTTGGCCAGATTTTCTAGCAGAGCATGAGTATCCAACCTTGTTCCCGAACCATGGTGCACACCAGGAGCATGGGCGTCGGGGGCCATGAGTGGGTTTCTTCTCCACCACTCTGATATCTTCTATTTTGTACCTGACGTTTAGCCACCGGCTCCTGTTAGCCGGTTGTTCTGGGTATAGAGGCAACATCACATAATTGTAATTAAATCGGACTGCAGCTGACTATGGTTATGTACTATAGACTCTCGGCACTTGCTTATCATTTTGTGTAGCTAGTCTCATGAATCATTTTGATGAAGCGTCGGGGACGCTTTACTGCTTTGTCTTATATGATCATTATTTACTGCTTCTTGCTTTGATTGATTGGCATAGATGTTCTGTGAGACCATAGGAGACTTAATTGTAGCATGCACACCCTTGTCTCTTGACAGCCGTAATCGCCGTATGACGCCTTCGTACATCATACGGGGTAGCTGGCCTAGTCCGTCTCCGTATTTCGGTACTGGGGCATGCATTAGGGACGGAATTGACGAGTGATTGATTTGGTGAAACTGGAGAAGTGTCGGCTCAATTTTGTGGCAAAATCTTGTCGAGGTGAAGATATGAAAAAAAAAAGTCCAAAAGTAGGCCAATGACCTTTTTTGACTTTAACCATATATTTGATTGATTTCTATATATGGTAAGGCTATATAAGATTAGATTTTGAGCCTACATAAGATTGAATTTTAAGCCTACATAAGATTGGATTTCTATATATGGACACATGACATGCTATATAAAGGGGTCTAAACATTATCTTTGTGATATCTCATTGTGCTTAATAAAAGTTGTTGAATAAGTTCAACATAAGAGAGCTAAAGTTGTTGAATAAGTTCAACACAAAAGTTTGAGAGATTTGTTTTTTATCTTTGTGATAGAAAGTTTTTGAGAGCAAGGTGAGAAGTGTTAAGAGAGTCATTATAATTCTTTTTACTTCTTTATAGTGGAACTGAATCACCATCATCCATGGAAGTGGGCATTTTGGCCGAAACACGTAAATTAGTGAATTTTCTCTGAGATATTTTTCTGATTTCTTGAAATTATTTCCGATGTGCCCCAACAGATATAAACTGGTTGTAGTCCACAATGATAATATCTTGCAAGAGTCGTCTGAAGGCTTCCTGCAGGAATCGGTGACCTGAATTCTAGTTTCAGTCCACCCTTGAAAACCTTCCAACAAATGTCCAATTGTCGGAAAAGATATAAGTATCCAGAAATAAAGGGGGAAAAAGTCCAAAAATAGTTCGATAACCATTTTGACTTCGACCATTTTTTAGATTTGCCAAAAATAGACCAACTTTCGTTTGGTAAATCGTATCTGGAGCTGGATTTTAAAATTTTATATATTTGGAGCCAAATCCAAGGAATCCTATGTTTGGTTGGTGATGGATTCATAATTAATAATTTATTAGTCTTATTATAATGTTAATTAATAATTTGTTAATTACTATTTTATTATAATCTTAATTAATATTATTTTAATCACAATTATAATCATAGTTAATAATTTATAATTCAATAATTTAATAATTAATATATTACAATAATTTTAATTAATAATTTATTAATCATCTTTATAGTCTTAATTAATAATTTATTAATCATACCTAATATCACAATTATAATAATTATTTGATTATTAATTCAAAATATAATTATAATTATAATATTTAATTTATTATTTTATTAATAACTTTTTATAATCATAATTATAATCTTAATTATTAATCTATTTAGTAATATTTTATTATAATCTTAATTAATATATTTTTATAATCCAATGGGAAATTTTATATTTTTATCCAAAAATAATGGATTTAAGTTTCAACCAAATCCAATGGACAAATGGATTTGTTAAATGGGATTTGAAAAATCAATATTTGGATTTGGATTTCCATATCCAAATCCAAATCTCATTTACCAAACCAACCCAATAGATTCAGGATCTGGAAACCAGGAGATACTACTAAAACCCAATAAGAAAGAGAACTGTTTTATATTGGATCCTTAATTTGGATGATAAACAACTGTTCACATCTAAGGTAAGAGATCCAGGCAAAGTGAGGGCCAGATCATAGTTTCTTACTCTTCAGTTGAATAAAGGGTAACAGATAGCCACCATTAAGAATAAATCAGGCATTATTTTGATTAAATGGTCGGTGAACAGATGGACAGCGTTCTTTGTTGGCGTCTGCTTGATCGGCTCTAGTGCGTCAAAATCAATTTCTCGATAACTCTGTATACAGGAACGGGAAGTACGAATGTTCTTCCCTCCTCTACTTGATAATACAGACGATGCTCTTTCTTCTGCAAAATTGTGCCGCAAACTCGATAACTTATCCACTGCTTGTTATGTTGCTTCACGAACAGACATGATTTTATCCACAGCAGCAAAGAAAGGCCAGCTCCTTCTCATTTTCTCGTTTTTTCTACTTTCCTTTAATACAGGCAAATCAAACAAGTAGCATATGTCACGAGGAAGGATACAACAATAAATACAGGAAAGAAAATGATGACTTGGTATCAACAGAAGGCAAAATTCAAACTTCTCATAACTAATATAACTGTTGAGTTGATAATTGAGATTATGGCAAATTTAAGTTGAACGACAGAGAAGACTATAGCCCAATTGCAAATCCAAGAAAATAGCTAAAAGCCTGACAAATAAAAAAAGTCGAACAAAATGGCTCCAATAAGTCATTAGAGAAAATTCATTATTGTCCTTCAGCAAGAAAACAATAGAAACTTATTATTTGTGATTTTAAATCCAAATTAAGTTGACAATATAAACATCATGATTATTGGGCGTTGGCCCCATCTCACTGAACTTGAGGAAGCAAAATGTACCTTTATTGCACCAATCTCGCTGATAAAATACTGGTTTAAAATGCATGCATTTTCTAAATTAAACTATGGTGGCAAGCTTAGACCCAGGCCTAATTTGGAACTGCCTCAGCTTTTCAAAAAGAAGAAACAGAAGCAGGTTTTAGAAACAGCCTCCCCCTGCTTTCATAAGCTGCTCCGAAATGAACTAGCTTATCAAAGTAATAGGAAAAAGCAGCTGTTACCAATCAGATTTTACTGGTGCTTTTCAAAATAAAAGCAGAAGCAGCAAAAATAAGCACTACAAAACCCATCCTCAGTAGGTCATTACTAGAAAACGAACCCACACCTAAAATAAATATCGACAACAAAAATTGACCTTTTCAGGCACTAAAATATAACTAAATATTATACATCACATTATGTCCCAAATTAACTGCAACAAATACTGGCACATTTTTACCAATGCTTTTTATCCCCATGTCTTCAGTGCTGGTTACCTACTTGGGAGTTTCAGTAGTTTCAGATTTGAAAGTGTAAATTTAAAAATCAACTACAAATGAGATGAATATGACATTTTACACAACAGAATACATTTGTTCAAGGACTTATTTGCAGAAGAACCAACTTAATTTTGACCCAAATCTTGCCTTTTTGCTATTTTAGAGGATTGCTTCTGCCAAAAAAGGGTAAAAAAAAAAACAATGGAGCCACAGAAACAATCATTTGACTGATACATAGCCTAAAACATTAAAAAAAAAGGTAGAAACTGTGAATGACAGAAGTTGCAAAAAACAACATCGTGGAAGTTTGATGAAAATAGAATAACACTTTGTTAGGTATAACACCCAGTAACTCTGAGAATTTGAGAAAGAAAAAGGGGGAGTGCATCTCATGTCCAAATGCATTTATCAAAGGTCAATCACATGACATTGTGCTATCACAAACTTAGAATAAGCCAATGTGATACATAATGTTAGGATGTCCTGAACCCAGAATAAAATTGTTTGGTCCCCAAGTTGGTCCACTAACACCAAACAGTAAGGACCCTTCCGAAGCGAAACTAAACCAAATTGCAAGGAACCTTCCAAAGGCAAGTGTAGAGGAAGGTTTCGTTGGTTCCACCAACAGTGTGCACTATTTAGAGTTAGTTCAAGAGTTCAGGGGCGGTGGCCCTGACCCAACTTTTTTTGTGTATATTGTATTTTGTTACGGGCATCGTTTGGCGTGACGGAGAATGCAGGTTTTAGTCACCGAAACAACCTCTCTCTCTCTCTCATGCTACAATTACAACTTTCTTACAACTAAGGGCTTACAACCAGACACGTGTCCAGTTTCCATTGGTTGTAGGTGGGGCCACGTTAGCGGGGGGGGGGGGGTCTGCACGAGGTTGTCGGGCCGGCCCGAGTGGTCAGGAGATCGATTCCCAGTGGGAGCGTTCGCCACAATTACCTTCTTTCCAATATATATATATATATATATATATAAAGCACAGTAGGTTTTTGGTCCGACCCATGTGCTTTGGTTCAACGATGATGAAAGGACTAAATTGCCCCTCTCTATTAGAGAGGAGGAGGTCCCATGTTGGGTGTGGAACAACCGGTTGTTCCAACGGCACCCCCGTCTCTAGCTCCTCTTGCACTGCCCCTCCCTCCGCCTCCTCCGCTCTATCCTCGCCCACGTCGTCATCGTCGGCCTCTTCCGCAACCCCTTCGTCGCAAGAAGCCTCCTCCACCGCGCCGCCGACCCTTCCTTCGCCGCCTCCCTCTTCTCCGCCACGACCAACCCCAACCCCTTCTCCTTCAACACCGCCATCGCCATCTCCGCGACCCACTCTCCATCTACTCCCAAATGCTCCGTCGTCGCGTACCTCCCGACTACCACACCTTCTCTTCCTTGCTCAATACCACCGCCGCCGCCGCCACCAGGTCGCTCCACGCACACGCCCTCTTCCTCGGATTCCGGTCCGACCCCCTCGTGCAGACCGTCCTGCTCACCGTCTACTCCCGACGCGGCTTCGCCGACCACACCCTACGAGTGTTCGACGGAATGCCGCACAGGGACGTCTCCTGGACCGCCGTCGTCTCGGACCTCGCCGCCCTCGGACGCCCCTCAATAGCCCTGCGCGTCTTTGCCTCCATGAGGCCCCACGCCGCCCCGAACGCCGCCACCGTGGTCTTTGCCGTGTCCGCCTCCGTCGGGCTCGGGTTCGTGTCCGTGCCATTATGGCACGGGTTATCCACTAGTATATATATAGGAAAAACGGGATATGAGCCATAGGCTCATACTCTTATATGAGCCATTCCACGTTGCTTCCATGTGGACCAATAAAAATATAGTGACTTGTAAGAAAAAATTTAAGTAGATAGACATAAAAGATTTGATAAATAATAACTTACCATATATTTGCCTACCAAATATGTTTGCCTAGGAATTTAAATAGATAGAAATAAAAGAACCCATAAAAGAATTTTTTTTCCATTTCTTTGACCAATAAAAATACTAGAAATTGCTGAGAAACCCAATTTCGAGGTTGGTTTTTATGAAATACCCACCCGCAGGATGGATTTTATGAAATGCCCAGAATTATATATTTCCACGTTAAGTATTCCAAGATTTCCTTTAGATGCTCTGTATTTACAAAATTAATACCATAACTATTCCTCCGCACAAACTCAGATTTGGATTGCGATTATCGTCTTCTTCTTCTTCACGAGAGATCTGAATTCCATTGCTCTCATCTTCAGCAGAGATCGCAAAGATCGTTCGTAGTTCACCGTGCTTTTTTTTCAGTCGAACTCCGATCATCGCTCATCTTCTTCTTCTTCTTCTTCATCTTCTTTTCCGATAATTAGGTCAATTATGGAGAGAAGATCTTTTTCTTTTCCATAAGAGTTAGCATCGTTTTGAAAGAAGAACGAAAACTCTTGAATCTTCATTCATGTCAAATTTCTTTCAACAAAACAAAACAAAAAAAAGGTTTATGTCAACTGTTCTCCGTCGATATAACACGAAGAATAGTCATTCTTCTGTATTTTAACAAGGAGAATGGCATTCTCCGTATAAATTAGGCATTCTCCGTGTTACTAAAACGGAGAATGTCATTCCCATTCTCCTGTATTTTAACATTTGAATGATCATTCTCCGTGTCATTTAACACGGAGAATAGCCATTCTCCGTGTAATTTAGCACGGAGAATGTCATTCTCCGTACTAAATTACACGGAGAATGGTCATTCTCCTAAGTTTTAACACTGGCAATGGCCAACACGGAGAATGGCATTCTCCGTATTTCTAACACGGAGAATGGCATTCTCCGTCTTAATTTACACGGAGAATGGTTCTCCGTGTAAATTAAGACGGAGAATGCCATTCTCCGTGTTAAATAATACGGAGAATGGCATTTTCCTGCGTTTTAACACTGGAATGACCATTCTCCGTGCTAAATTACACGGAGAATGGTTAAGACGGAGAATGGCCATTCTCCGTGTAATTTAGCACGGAGAATGGCCATTCTCCATGTAAATTAAGACGGAGAATGCCATTCTCCGTGTTACTAACACAGAGAATGGCCATTCTCCGTGTAAATTAAGACGGAGAATGCCATTCTCCGTGTTACTAACACGGAGAATGGCCACCCTCATGCGAAATTAACATTCCTCGTGTTCTAACACGGAGAATGGCCATTCTCCTGCATTTTATGGTCAGTTGAAATTTTTGAGGGCTATAACGTTTGACTTGGAGGTCGAAACGAGGCCCGGTTTGTCGCAAAATGAGCGTATCTTCGAGGAGCCTGAGATAAACCGTTCCACCGTTTGTCGGCCTTCCGAAATTTTAGAATCGCAAAAAAATGATGTTTGGACCTCCGTTTTAGCACTTTTGCCGTTTGTCTCGGTCTTTCCGAAATTTTTCGACGAGTTTTTGAAGATTTTTGAGGAGAAAACCTAGATTCGAAAGTGAGCAGCGTATGGAAGAAGATGAAGTATCGAAATATTTTTTTTAAGAGTAGTTTCGTGGGTGTTTTCAATAAATTAGAAGGAAGGGCAAAAAGGTCATTCGGAACCCTCTTTATATATTTTTTGCTAATTCTGGGCACGCGATGAAATGTTATTGCGCGGTGGATTTTTCATAAAACTTTTTCGTTTTTTGGGCATTTCATAAATTTTTCCAATAAAAAAATAGTGACTTGAAGAGAAAATTTAAATAGATGGAAATAAAAGATCTTATAAAAGATTTGATAAATAATAACTTGCCAAATATGTTTGCCTAGGAATTTAAATAGGAATAATTCCATTTGTCCCTCCAAATTAAAATTAAAATTAACATTAAAATTAAAATTAAAATTAATATTAACATTAAAATTAAAATTAACATTAATATTAACACTAAACTTAATATTAACAATAATATTAACATTAATATTAACATTAGAATTAATATTAATATTAATATTAATATTAACATTAACATTAATATTAACATTAACATTAAAATTAAAATTAAAATTAAAATTAAAACTAATATTAACATTAAAATTAATATTAATATTAACATTATTATTAACATTAACATTAATATTAATATTAATATTAACATTATGAGATCTTTAATTTCTATCTATTTAAATTTCTAGGCAAACATATTTGGTAAGTTCCTAAGAAAAGATATGATAAGTTATTATTTATCAAATCTTTTATGGGATCTTTTATTTCTATCTTTTTAAATTTTCTTTTCCAAGTCACTATATTTTTATTGGTCCACACGGAAGCCACTTGGAATAGCTCATATAAGAGTACGAGCCTATTGCTCATATCCCGTTTTCCAATATATATATATATATATATATATATATATATATATATATATATATATATATATATATATATATATATATGGTTGCATACATCTTGATTCTTGACCCTCCCCATCCTGCATAAGCAGGAGCCTCGTGGGTATGGGACGTCTATTCTATTTTTGTACAGTTTTACTGCTAAGGCCATCTCCAATGGAAATTTCTAAAATTGGGTTTTTATCCTACTTGTCATTATACTTTTAAGAAAATTTATATCCTGGTTGGTACAGTTTCTACAAAGAAATTGCACATAAAAAAATATTCTCTAATGGTTCTCCATTTCTATCATATGTGGCAAAGAATAAAATGATCAATTTAATGATGTAGGGACAATATTAATTGCTATGAGAGATGGAAAATTTTTTTGAGTTAGAAACTCCCATAGAAATTCTCCATCCTACATCACCGCCACATAGGATGGAAATTGAGATAGAAACCATGGTTGAAGTTTTTTTTTTCTAAAAGGAGTTACTATCATAGAACTATGGGAGATAGAAACCCCTATTGGAGATGGCCTAAGGGATATTTTTTTGGGTTTCGTTATTTATTCTAAGGGTTATTTAGGGATTTTGGGGGGATATAAATAGTCATCATCATGTTACCCTCGTATAGGATCATCTAAAACTAGTGGAAGAAGAAAATGATATGTTGTTGCCAATGGTCTTTCCTTATTTATATTTCCACGAAAATTATGAATCGCCTGTGTTCTTGGTCTTGTGTTATTTTTTTTTAATCAGGGTGATGCAGAATGAAGATCTAGACGAAAATATGATTACTAATATTAGGACAAATCCGTGTGGAAACTTTAAAAGAAAGTGAACAATCAACTAGTATCAATTTATCTAGAAATATAAAAAATAGTTAGAAATATCCGATTTTGGAATGGCGCGTGGTGGCGTCTGATCTCGATGTTGGGCTTTTGTTCGCGAGATCTAACTAGACAACTATGTCGAAGAAGTCATTTGGTATCACACCATACAAACATAAAAGTAGATTTCTCTTAATTCGTTCTTCAATTTTTCAAAGAATAATTTCTCAATTTACTAGGTCCATACAAACATAAAAGTAGATTTCTCTTAATTCGTTCTTCATTTATTCAATGAATTTACAAACTATTTATACTCTCAAGGAATGAAAAAAAAGGGATAAAGCAGATATTTATTAGCTTATCCCTGAGTTAACTAAAATCTCTAACCAACTCAAAGAGAAAAAAAAACTTTCTTATTTAGGTTAATCCTTACAAACAAAATTATAAAATAAAATCCCAAATTGCTTCCCCATTCATTCTTGTCCTTGAAAATTTCACCTCCCGGTGAATAGTAAGTTTGAAGTGCAAGAATTATGTTGCACTCCAAATCGGCAATGGTGGAGGCCTGAGGCTCATGAACCGATAATGAGCTCCCACTAGAGACGTAGCATCAACTAGTCCAACCACCGTTGGTTGTCTGGGTTACAGAAGCAAAATATCGTCGTCCCTACAACCAATTATTATTTCTTACGAACTATTACCAGTGTTCTAAAAATCGGCCTAGGTGGCTACCTAGGCGTTGTGTGGCTTCCCAACGAACTAAAAATCTACTGTTCGGCCGCCTGTTCGGCGCCTAAACAGCCCTGTTCAGCCCTAAGCAGCCTGTTCGGCTAGGCGGGAGTTTTTAAAATTTCAAAATTCAAAAGTAAAATAAAATAAAAGTTCAGATTTCAAAAAAATTCAAAAAAATTCAAAAAAATCAGATTTAACAAAATTTTCAACAAAATTTCAAAAAAATTCAAAAGTTCTAAAAAAAATTCAAAATTCAAAATAAGTTTAAAAAAATTAATTTTTTTTACAAATTCAGATTTCAAATTTATGAAAAAAGAATAAAATTGTGTGGCCGCCTAGGCGGCCCTCCACCGCACCGATTCCGCCTAGCGAAATCTATAACACTGACTATTACAATTATTCGTGACAAACAAATAATAGAAATTGTTCACAGCCCTGATTAATGGGACAAGTTCAAACTGTTTAGAAGATTTAGTGGGTTCTTTAAATTCATTGAGTCGATCAAATTACCTTTTAAATTCTCCTATTGATGACATATAAAAGTCAAAATTTATTAATGATTTAAATCTAGACCAAGCTTCAACCACAAAGGCACAAACCGATTTTTGTCTCAATTATGATAAGTCCATTATGTTCAACTAATAGAAACTACAAGAATATGATCAACTTCGAGTTGAACTCTATCTGTGTAGATACTCAACTATAATAGGCTCATTAGGTTGAACTAACGGACACTCCAAGGATATGGTCGAATCTGGGTTGAACTCTATTTGTATAGATAAGTCAACTATTCATCTCTTCATTTTTAGCTTCAAATTTGTTGCAAAGTTCATCTTGCTCCTTTTTATATAGATTGCCAATATTTATAAACAAGTCATCATAATCTATATTTTACTTTTACTTTAGATCTTAATTACTACCTTAGGTCTTTATCTACGTATAATTTTTTTGCTAACCTAGAACTTTGATACCAAGTTAATACGGAACGAAGACCTATAGGAAAATATGATTAGTATTAAATTGAGAATTTAGGGTAAATTGGGCGCGAAAGCTTTAAAAGATATATAAACAATCAAGTACTATCAATCTATCACAAATAATTTTAATAAAAATACAAAAATAATTAGGAATACCCGATTTTGGAATAGTTTGTAAGTAGCGTCGGATCTCGATGTTGGGATTTTGTTCGCAAGAACCAACTAGGTGACGACATCGAAGATTGGAGAAGAAGACTCGATATATCCACTACAGAATTTTGGTATCACATCATACAAACTCAAAAGTATATTTTTCAATTCATTCTTCAATACTTCAATGAATAATTTATGACTTTACAGACTATTTATATATTCTCAAGGAATGAAAAGATGATAAAGTCACTCACTAAAAACTTCTAAGATGACTAAAATCCCTAACCAACTCAAAAGATAATTGTTTCCTTATTTAGGTAAATCCTAACAAAAAATATATATAAACTGAAAATCCAAATTGGCTTCGCATCACTCGGTTAGTGGTAACACAACTCTACAGATGCATTTATCTACAATTTTCAGAACATGATACTACCCAAATAGACAATGATTAAAAGCCATGAGAAGTTGAAATACCTCGTATTTCTGAACCAGTGATGCCCAAAGAGACTTGCATTGTGCTGGAGTCCGATCTACCCCATGAACCATTAGGCTAGCCGATACCTCTTCCCAAAGTATCATGCGTCCTTTAACTGCCTGGAATCTCTCATCTAGTTCAGCACGTTTTTTAATTAATCTCTTAATCTCTTCAGGCTTCCATTTGTTCCGTTTTGCAGACTTACGAGACATTGCTTCGGACTCTGTTGGCTTGATGGACTCATCGCTAGACTCGTCGCTGGATGCATTTCCATTTTCACCTAGATTCAGATGCTCCTCTAAAACAGAGACATGACCTACCTTTAATAGTTGAGATACTGAGGGGCCTTCAAATGATTCCATGACAGTTTCTGAATCTGTAGATTCAACCGAAGATACTTCTTGGTCTAGAGTAGCAATTGAATCTGTTGTAGGCATTTTTCGTGCGAAAGAACTTTCTCCTACAATAAAGAGAAGGTAAAAGCTGTCCGTTAACAAAATGCAACATTAATTATTTATATTGGCTCGATTAACATTCTTGTGCTTCTGAATGACCCGTAAATTTGGACAAGTATGAGGTATTAACTATCCTGCTGAGTATGTTTTAGAAAATGACAGCTCAAAAGACCTCTAGCTGTCGTCTCAATCTACTCAGATATACAACTGATATCCAAGAAAATCAAAGCGATAAACGTCAGGTTATTTAAACTATTTTGAGATATACCATTTAGTTGTGACGTATGAATAGGTTTTATTCCAGGTTCTCGAACAACCATGATGGAAATTTACCCAAGTGTTATTGAAATATCCTCGGGAGACTTCTTTCCTATTCGTCCAATGAACCATTACTAAACAGCAAGTGTCTTTAAGATCCGACACTTTTAAAGCATCCAAACTTCTTGAATTGTTATTTATGTAGACATGATTAATGTTGTGGAGTTAACAATCTAAATGGTATATGCCTTCACATGCTCATGGCAGAAGTCATTCATATTTATATCACATAAAACGTTCAAAGCATTTGTGCAAAAGAAAAAACAAAATATACAAATAAAATCAGGTACCTTCATCATCTTCTTCAATTAGTTTTTCTATGATGTTGGTAGCATCAGTGGCTTCATCAGATTGAGAGCTTGAGACCTTTCTTAAATCTTCAGATCGTTGATTACCACGTGATTTTCCAGATAACCTTGTCTTCAGTTCTTCTGAGAGTACTCCAACAGTGTTTTCTACTGCAACTGCTATAACTTCAGGCCTTTTACTGCTGTATTTCCTGACCATCTTCCGCAACACTTCGGAGACGATCCGTTCCATGTGAGCCAGTGGACAATTTACAGGACAGCTTGAAAGTGCAGCATGTGCAGCTTTATAAAGTGCATCTAGTAGCTTTCCTTTGTCAAGCCATAGACAACGAGTGGTAATTCTTATTTTTCCTTTTAAGGATTGTGAGGAACCATTTATATTCTGTGGCCGCAAGATTTCCATGCTGTATAAAATTGCAAATGCATAAGAAACAGTGTCATACCAGTGTAGTATGTGTTTGATTGATTCATTGATAAAGAGAATCATTTAAGCTGTTAACGAACTCCTTGACGTTTCAATATTATAGAGAAGTGTCAAATAGAAAAATTCATCATGCTCTATCCCTCGAACACCAAATAAGCAGTAAAGTTGGTTTAATAGTAGACTCCAAACAAGTAAATTGGGAAGTGTTCAGCAGTACACATTCACAAGTTTGAGTTCATTTGTGAATTTTTAAATTAGTTAGGTAAAGTGAAGAATAGCCTTCTTTCTGAGGAAAACTCCCTTCACGTTTCAGATACTCAGATTGTGTTAATATATGAATTTTGATCCTGCAACTTCTACTGTTTAGGTATGTAAGATAAATAACCACCTTTCTCAGATGGAAAGTCCTCCATTTGGCATCACATAGTCAACTAATTTGTATCAATTTCAATACAGCTCTAGAACTAAGACGTGCATTCTACTAGGTTGAAACCAATAAGATGTATCTGCTTTCCTTCATAAGATAAACATAATTCTAAAACCCAATGAAATATCTGAGGCACAGACCCTCTTACATATTGTAGGGAATGAACCTTCAGTTGGACAATGGGATTACAAAAACTTAAGCAAATAAAAAATTGGTAAGTCATTGATGGTTCTCAGATTTATTAACAAAAAGCCATAAGGTAATAGCATAAAGACAATAGGCTTGAGCTTTTCCATGCTCATTTATAGGAACAAAAAGTAGCGTGAAGCTTTAACTTCATTTTACAGAGACAACAAACAAAAAATTATTAAGCAGAAAACGAAAGAATATCCCCGTTGGCAGTTAACATTTAAATCAAGGTACAAAATAAAAAGACAAAGAAGCCATGTATGCTGGAAGACATAAGAATTAAGGTTCAGCTGTAACATTTGGGCTTCATATATGGTGACAAAAATTCATAAGTAGCACAAATTGGGTCCATAAACATGCTAACTTCATGCAAATGTAGATCGACTTCATTCTTCATATTTGGCTTCACATCGAAGTACATCGCTTGGCATGATGGTGATACTTGGTACCCGAGTCAAACAATTTCAAGTCATGGAAACAACCTCTGCGCTGAATGTGGGTGAAGCAACATAAATCTTGATCCTCTCCAATCCTAGACCTCTATATTAGCAAAATCCCCACTCGAGTCAATCACCCATTTAACTTTCTGGTTTTTTGGTGGTTTAAGTTTGTCATCGTAGTTAGGATTGACATTCATATCAATTGTTCATGGTGCATGTTAAGTGTTATATTAGAGTTATTAGTTATTGGACTTTAGTCCCACATTGCTTAGAGTAATAGGAGAGGAGGCTAGCCTCTCCTATATATATGTGTAGTCTCTCTTCAATAAAGAAATCATCTATTTTATTTCATTCTACATGGTATCAGAGCCATAGAAGGAAGAAAAAAAAAATTTCCACAACAAAAAAAATCCCCCCCCCCCTTGTTGTCCAGCGCCCCGCCCCCCCCCCCCCCCCCCCCCCTTCGCCGACCCCCCCTGCTACCCCCTCTTCGCCGACCCCCCCCCCCCCCCCGATCCAGCCCCCCTGCCCGGGTCTGCTGTGCAGACCCCCGGTTCTCTCCCCCTTCCCGGATCTGTTGTGCAGACACCAGGCTCCCCCACACCCCGGATCCCCCCACGCCCCGGATCTGCTGTGCAGACACCCGGATCACCCACGATGGCTCAAAACCCTAACATTTTCCATCAGCCACCACACACCCTCCGAACCCTAGTTTTAAAAAATAAAAATAAAAAAAAGAAAAAAAAAAAAAAAGAAGAAAAAAAGTCAGTGGTCCAATGCTTTATTCCTAGATTAAGCCGTTTGGACTTAACAAATGATTTTTCTACCATAATTTTCACATCCAAATCTACACAGAGAATGATCGTATTCTCCTGTGTCATGACATGTTTACTTTCTACGTACGCGACGGTGTTGACCACGTTTATAGCACATTCGTAAAGTTGGTGTGATTTTTGGGGTTGGAAAGAACTCGCGACGGTTGCTTCCATTTCAGGATGACAGATTCGAAGGCAGATGATGGTAATGGTGTCAGCAACACGACGAGCACTGGCACGACGATCTCTTCGACTCGACTTGTCGACCGTCGATTGGACGGTCCAGATGGTTACTCAACATGGCGGAAGAAAGTTGAGAAAACACTTCGTGGGATGCGGCTATCTAAACATTTGACTGACAGCCCTCCGACGACGACTGATCCCACATTTGAACAATGGGAGACGGATGATAGTCGACTGTTTACACAGTTGATGAACTCCATGGAACCATCCGTCGAGGACATGGTTCAAAACACCGACACGGTCAAGGAGCTATGGGAGGTCCTAGCAAGGACGTTTGATGGAAAACGCGACTTGTCTCGCATATACGACTCGGTTGTTAGCGTTTACCGAGCAACTCAAGGAGACAAGTCTCATAAGGACCACTTCCGATCCTTCAAGGCTATGGTGGATGAAATTGATCGTGTTCTTTCTCTGACGACGGATATCAATGAAGCTCGGGCTCAACGCGAGCAGCTTCATGTTATGGCATATCTTGCATCTCTCCGTCCTGATGCGGACTCGGCTCGATCCCAGATCATTGCTGGATCTGATGTTCCATCTTTGATGGAGGCCCACTTCCGTGTTCTTCGGGCCGCAAAGGTGGTTGAGACCACTCCGGGAGATACTCCTGCTGATCGATCTGCCCTTGGTAGCGCTGCTCGTCCTGGCGTTCGTGGTGGACGTGGTGGACGACGAGATGGTCGGACTTATGGTCGCGATGGCGGACGCGGCAATGGTGGTCGTGATGGGGGACGACTACGAACATGCTTCCACTGTGGCCAACAGGAACATTTCCAGTGGCAGTGTCCTAAAGCACCTGTTGCCAATATTACTTCGGATGCTACTGATAATAGCGTTCGTTCGGTTCAGATGGCGACGATTCTTACGCAAAATTTCTTGAGTTCCAGGCTCAACGTCGTGGTGAAGCATCAACGTCTAGTTCCACAGCCGGATATTTCGCAGCATGCATAGTAAAACCCAAGCAGTGGGTAATTGACTCTGGTGCATCCTCACACATGACTGGTGACGCAGGTATGATACATGATTATGTACCTGTCCGTCGTGCTTCTGGCATTACTGTTGCAAATGACGATTCTCTGGCAGTCCGCGACCGTGGAAGTGCCACTCTTTCTCCCGGACTGTCAGTTACCTCTGTTCTACTTACTCCTGGGAACCCGTTCAATTTACTTTCTATCAGTCAACTTACTCGTGAACTTCATTGCTCGGTAACCTTTTTTTTCTGATAATTGTGTTTTTCAGGACCCGACAACTGGAAAGACTATTGGTAAGGGGCATGTAGCTGGAGACTTGTACCTGTTTGACGCAACTCCTTCTGTTATTTGTGCAAGCATGAAACTTGATCCAGTCGAGTTACATTGTCGGTTAGGTCATCCGTCGTCTCCAGTTCTCCAGAAAATGTACCCATCTTTAGCTATTCCCTCTTCTTTTCATTGTGAGCCATGTAGTTTAGCTAAGCATCATCGGGTTTCTTATCCGGTGAGTCCAAATAATCTTGCAACTACTCCTTTTGAGTTGGTGCATTCTGATATATGGGAACCTTGTCCGACTGAATCTGTAATGGGTTTTAAGTACTTTGTCACGTTTGTCGATGATTACTCACGTGTCACTTTTATTTATTTAATGAAAAGTCGCGCTGAATTATTTAACATCTGGTGTAACTTTCATGCCGAGATAACTACACAATTTGGTCTTCCAATCAAAACCTTTCGGAGTGACAATGATCGTGAGTATTTATCTCGTGATCTTGATAAACATCTGGCCAGCAACGACATCATCCACCAAACCTCTTGTGTGTACACACCACAACAAAATGGTGTAGCCGAACGCAAGAATCGTCATTTATTGGAAACAACATGTGCTCTTATGTTTCAAGCACGTACTCCCAAGAGATTTTGGTCGGATGCGGTCCTTACAGCTTGTTATCTTATTAATCGCATGCCGTCGTCAGTTCTCCATGGTAGCACTCCCTTCTCTAGGCTCTTTCCTGGAAGAGAGCCGTTTCCTCTGCCTTCCCGCATCTTTGGTTGCTTATGCTATGTTCGGGATACCCGACCAACCCTTTCTAAATTGGATCCTAAGGCTATACAATGTATTTTTCTTGGGTATCCTAAAGATCAGAAAGGGTATCGGTGTTTCTCTCCTGTCTTAAAGCGATATTGTTTCACTCGGGATGTTACCTTTGTCGAAATAAAATTTTCTCCGTTCCCCCAATCAACAGGTCCGGCTCCCCTGATCTATCCCGAAGAAGATTTTTTGTTCTTTCCTCCTCAAACACAACCCCCTGCACGGGTGCCCTCCCTTACCGAGCCAGCCTCCCAGGATGATGGTCCACATACACCGATTCAGCCATTAACGACATCAACCACAGAATCTTCCTCCTCTGGTTCTACCAGCAGCTTCGGCTCCAGTGAGTTGCCACCATCTGTCCCTCCAGCAGCTCCACCAATTCCGCCAGCAGCTCCGACGATTCCGTCTCCAGAACGTCATCGTCGTGCATGTCGAGATCATCCCTTGTATGTTAACAACTACAAAGGACTTACCAGTCACACTCAGTCTCTGGTAGCTACTATTGATGGGATTCAGATCCCCAAGACCGATGAGGAGGGTCTCCGACATCCTGGTTGGCGTGCTGCTATGCACGAGGAGATGAAGGCTCTCCAGGAGAATCATACCTGGAACTTAGTCGATCTACCTCATGGTAAACAGGCAGTCGGCTGCAAATGGGTGTTCACGATTAAGGTAAAACTGGATGGCACTCTTGACCGATTGAAAGCTCGTCTGGTGGCCAAAGGTTACTCTCAAACCTATGGTGAGGATTACTTCGAAACTTTTTCTCCTGTAGCCAAAATAACGTCCGTTCGTGTCCTCATAGCCTTGGTCATTCGCTATGACTGGCCTTTACTTCAACTCGATATAAAGAATGCTTTCCTCCACGGGGATCTTGATGAAGAAGTATATGTGATGCAACCTCCCGAGTTCGTTGCAAGGGAGGGTGTCACGCCCCAGAACCAGAATACTGGAGAGCGGGGGGAATGACTCAGCCAGCTACGTATTACGGGTAGAAGAATACCGTATAATACGATCAATGCTGTCTAACCAGACGAGGGGGTGCATACTACATAAAAGTCTTTCTATGGTCACTTCACATCTATTGTCTCAATTATTCAAGCAAGAAACAGTAATAGAGAACATATGAGATAAAGCAATAAGGCGTCCCAAATGTTCAGTCAAAATGTTCTTGATATCTGGCTTTACAAAACATAGCCAGATGATGAAGCAAGGTATACACAATTGTTATCAGCTGCAGTCTGACTTAATTACAATTATGTAAAAGTAAGTACAAGACAATCCGACTAACATGTCGGTGCCAAACGGCTAAGTATAAAGTAAATAGCAAAACGAGCGGTGAAGTAAGGAACCCACTCGAGTCCTCCTGCGATCATTCCCCTAGTATTGACCATCTTGGAGGTGGAAGTAAGCTGAGTCCTCGGGAACCGGCTCTAAATCTGGCCATGCAAAACCAGAGAGGTTAGACCTCTAATAGCAAGTACCACAAGGAAGGACGATATGAAGGATTAAACCAGTAAGTAAGAGAATATAATAATAGATCTCTGCTTTCCACTAGGATTCACATAACATCACGACACTTCGAACCAACCTCCCAACCAAACAAGGACAGAAGTTGGCCCGTCATGTCCTGACACTCTGATCATCTCAGTTAGGCAACAGAGTAGGTACAGTACACAAACAAATCATCTTGAACGGCCAATCAACTCCTACGGCTTGCTATTGTGAGTCCCAAGTTATCCTGGAATTATGCAATAAAGATTCCTCAGTTCTTACTATGCGCAAGCAAGGCTAGTCTATCCAGTTAATCAATTGCGCCAATCATGAATTAGACGAGTCCCAGCGGGACGCCCGTCATCAATATACAATATACAATAATAATATAAGCAGATACCGCTCCCTGCCCGTGTGGCAGGTTTGCAGTATCTGTGGGGACCAACCGGCCTGTCGGGCACCACTAGTCCCAAGAGGGCTGCCATGTAAGAACTCGAGAATCCATTCTCTCCATGCAATCATTATTTTATTTAACTTAATAGTCTCTACGTTGAGTGAAATCTCATGCCGTAGATCATGGTCATTCAAATGAGTACTTTCGTACGGGGTACGATATGCACAACTCTACAACGATACCAGTGCGGTTAGGTTGCAGGTCTTACATAGCGTAATGCAACAATCCAAACTAACCACGGAATAATCATGCCTTGACCATAAAGTACACATGCTTCTTTTGTAAAATAAATAAATAAATAAATAGTTTGAAGCCTGCATGTGCCTGTATGTCAATATTCGGGATCAGCCAGTCGATTACAATAGTTCATAACATGAACGTGTCTCATTCATTCAATTCAATAAGACGACTAGCCAGTCTCTTAGTTCCAACTAGGAACGCATGATCAATTTTAGTCAAGATATCCATCGTCATCAATGGTGACAAGGCATGAAAGTCATTTAGTATTAAATGGGGTTGAGTCTATAACTCTCAGGGTCAAGTTCCAGTCTTACTGGGTATCCATAAACCAATCAAGACATAGGGCACGTTCTACACGACCATATATATTAAAAATATTAACATGCTGAGATTATCGAGTTCATAAAAAGGCGTAAGGATATAATAGGAGAATTAACATGCCAACATTAAATGAATAAATTATAGAACAAAATAGAAACACCCAGATCAGGAAGTCACGCCAACAAGTCTATGCTAAGGTCAACAAGTCACGCCAACAAGTCTATGCTAAGGCCAACAAGTCACGCCAAGCTTAGCATGAAGGAGTGAGCGTATAAACAACGTGAGCGTGAAAAGTGGTTCACGCTGGAACGCACAGCGTGAGCGTATGAGCGTAAAAAAGCGTGATAAGAAATCTACGCACACATAGCGTGAAGGGTAAAAAGTAACTCACGCACGCACAGCGTGAGCGTGAGAAGAAATTCACGCACGCACAGCGCGAGCGTGATAAGAAATTCACGCACGCACAGCGTGAGCGTGATAAGAAATTCACGCACGCACGCAAAGACGTGTGCGTAACTCAAATGTCACGCACGCATGTAAAGACGTGAGCGTGACTAAAAATTCACGCTAACACGTAAAGACGTGTGCGTGACTAAAATTCACGCTAACACGTAAAGACGTGTGCGTGACTAAAATTCACGCTGGCACGTAAGAACGTGAGCGTGACTCAAAATTCACGCTAACACGTAAAGACGTGTGCGTGACTAAAAATTCACGCTGGCACGTAAGAACGTGAGCGTGACTAAATCTCTCCGAACTCCAACTTTATGGAACCTTCGTCCCAAGCCAGAAATGAGGTTCCCATGGTTCAGAATGGTGTGGTATGAGAAGCTCTGCCACATGAAACTATCCATTTTCGAAAACACGCCAATTTAAAGGATAAAAAACCCATGAACCGAGAATACAACAACTTAGATCTAGAAGAAACAAGCCAAAGAAATCAAAAATGCTAAGTACTAAACTCTCTTGGAATCACACGAGGAAGACAAATGAACCATAAAAATGGGTGAAGGAGAAGCAAGATGTACTTGTCTTCTCCTGGTAGGTGGAGAGTGATGAGAGGAAGAAGAAGAAGTAATGGTGAAGAATGAGTGTTATGAAGAAAGAGAAGGAGATGGGGTCTTTAAATATGGAAGGGGTGGTAGGTGGGGGTTCGGTTCATGTGAACCACCGTGAACCCGAGAAAAACCATCCTTAGGCCAAACCTAAAATAAGACTAAAGCAGAAAATAACAGCAGGAAATAAAATATAGAAATAAAATGCAGAAATAAAATTGCAGGAAATTAATTAACATGAAAATTAAAGAGCAGATAATTAATTAACATGAAATTATAGGAATTTAAATACAGGATAATACATGATAAATATTAAATAAATATATATGAGTTGTACATGTATAAAAATACGCATTCTGTGAACAGGGAGTGACATCTCTACCCACCTTAGAAATATTCCGTCCTCGGAATTTCAATTCCAAGCAGGTAGAAATATCGGTGCTAAACTAAATACAAGCAATTCTAGTGAGCAAGCAATCATTTTACCATATCAAAAGCAAGTACTATATATGTAAATTCATCAATCTACGATATCACGCAGCTCTACCCATAAGGTGATAAGCATGAAGAATCAGGACAATCAAGGTATACAGAAAGAGATATACCTTGTGAGTCAAACAGGTGTGGATACCGTGATTGGATATCATCCCCACGTTCCCACGTTGACTCTCCCAAGGAGTGATGACCCCAAGCAACACGGACAAGACTAATTGTTCGGTTCTTAAGTATCTTCTCTCTTCGGTCCAAAATGGACACAGGCTGTTCCTCGTAAGACAGGTTGGTACCAACAACCAGCTCAGAATGATCGAGGATATGGCTTGGGTCCGATACATACCTACGTAACTGAGATACATGAAATACGTCATGCACCTCTCGTAACGAAGGTGGGAGGGATAAACGATAAGCAACATCGCCTATCCTATCAAGAATAACAAATGGGCCCACGTACCGCGGACTCAATTTCCCGTGAACGCCAAATCTAATGACCCCACGAGTAGGTGAGATCCGCAAGAATACGTGGTCCCCAATAGAGAACTCTAACGGCCTACGATGCTGGTCCGCCCAATGACGATGCCGATCCTGCGCAACTCGAAGTCGCTCTCTAATTCCCTTAACCACTTCAACCGTCTGAACAATCATTTCCGGGCCTAGCATCTTCCTCTCCCCGATATCATCCCATGCAAGCGGTGACCTGCACTTCTTACCATATAGTGCTTCGAATGGCGCCATCTGGATACTGGCTTGATAACTATTGTTGTACGAGAACTCGACTAAGTGCAGGTGACTCTCCCAAGACCCTCCAAAATCTAGAGTGCAAGCTTGTAACATATCTTCTAAAGTCTGAATCGTTCTTTCTGATTGCCCATCCGTCTGCGGATGGTAAGCCGTGCTAAATCTTAACTTGGTACCCAGACTATGATGTAAGCTCTTCCAGAAATGTGATGTAAAGCGGGTATCTCGGTCCGACACAATACTGACAGGGACTCCATGCTGCCTGACTATCTGTTGCATATATAACTCTGCCAACTTTTCTGTAGATTGCCCTACTCTGAAAGGAAGAAAGTGTGCTACCTTTGTAAGTCGGTCCACTATTACCCAAATAGCGTCCTTACCACTTGGTGATCTCGGTAAACCGGTCACAAAGTCCATTTTAATATGCTCCCATTTTCATTCCGGGATAGGAAGCGGTTGCAATAATCCAGCTGGCCTCTGCTGTTCTGCCTTCACTTGCTGACATACCAAGCAACGGGAAACAAATCTAGCTATCTCCCTCTTCATCCCGTTCCACCAGAAATGCTGCTTGATATCTTGGTACATCTTGGTCCCTCCAGGGTGAATAGAATACTGAGAACTGTGAGCTTCTGCCATAACCTCCTGTCTGATATCTCCACTAGGCACACATAGACGCGATCCAAACCTAAGTGTACCATCTTCATGAATTCTCATCTCCTTCCTGAGTCCTGACTCACATTCTGCCCTAAGCTTCTGAATCCTTGGGTCCTGTGCCTGAGCTGCCTTGATCCTGCCTACCAAGTCGGATTGAACTTGCAGACTTGTTAGAACTCCTACATCACTAGGAAGTATAACTTCAATGCCCATCTCATGAAGGTCTTCTAAGATATGCCTCTGTGTTGTCAACATAAATGCGCCGCCTCTTCTGCTAAGAGCGTCTGCTACCACATTAGCCTTGCCTGGATGATACTGAAGCTCCACGTCATAATCCTTGATCAACTCCAGCCATCTTCTCTGCCTCATGTTTAGTTCCTTCTGAGTAAAGATGTACTTCAGACTTTTATGGTCTGTGTACATGTTCACTCGGTCACCATATAAGTAATGCCTCCATAGCTTCAAAGCAAACACTACTGCCGCTAATTCCAAATCATGAGTTGGGTAATTCTTCTCGTGGTCCCGAAGCTGTCTAGATGCGTACGCTATCACCTTCCCATGCTGCATAAGGACACATCCAAGTCCTTTACCTGACGCATCACAATATACTGTAAAACCTCCGGGTCCAACTGGTAATGTAAGAATAGGTGCTGATATCAACTTCTGCTTCAAAGTCTCAAAGGATGCCTGACATTCTGCCGACCAAACAAATGGCACATCCTTCCGGGTCAAGCGGGTCATGGGTGCTGAAAGCCTTGCAAAGTCTGACACAAACCTTCTGTAATATCCTGCCAATCCCAAGAAGCTCCGCACATCTGCCACGGTCTTGGGTACTGGCCAACTTTCTACTGCTTCTATCTTCTTGGGGTCTACTGCTACTCCAGCTCCTGATATGATGTGACCCAAAAATGAAATGTGATCCGACCAAAACTCACACTTGCTGAGCTTGGCATACAACTGGTTCTCTCTCAGAACCTGTAACACTTTTCTGAGGTGGTCTTCATGCTCCTCTTCACTGGCAGAATATACGAGAATGTCGTCAAGAAACACAACGACAAACTGGTCTAAGTATGGCATAAAGATGCGATTCATCAAATCCATGAATATTGCTGGAGCATTGGTCAAACCAAACGGCATTACTAAGAATTCATAATGCCCATACTTCGACCTGAATGCTGTCTTGGAAATATCTTCCTTCCGAACCCTCACTTGATGATACCCTGAACGAAGATCTATCTTGGAGAAAACTCTAGCTTTGCTCAACTGATCAAATAAGTCGTCGATCCTGGGTAGTGGGTACTTGTTCTTCACTGTTGCCGCGTTAAGCTTCCTGTAGTCAATGCACAATCTGGATGACCCATCCTTCTTTCCCACAAGTACCACTGGTGCTGCCCATGGTGACAAGCTAGCTTGGATGAACTTCTTCTCCTTCAGTTCCTCTATGTGCTCATATACCTTGGCCTGCTCTGAATCCGCCATTCTGTAAACTCGATCTGATATCGGTTTAGTCCCTGGTGCCAATTCTATACTGAACTCAATATCTCTAACCGGTGGTAGACCTGGAAGTTCTTCGGGAAATACGTCCAGAAACTCTTCAACTACCTTCGGAATCTGAACTTCTTCCATTGCCGTTATTACTCCCTGCTCTTGTTGAGTTGCCTCTGATCTGACTAAGGTGAATCTCTTCATGCCTGGAATATCAAAAGATACACTCCCTCTACGACAATCTATTGTCGCATGACTGTCTTTCAGCCAGTCCATGCCTAAGATAATGTCGAAATTTCCAACAGGAAATTCTATCAACCGGGCGGGTAAAGAATGCCCGCAAACTACAATGCTACATGCTAAAATAACTCTACTAACTCCTACGAGCCCATTACCAGAGAGTATATTCAACCTCCCTGGCAATGCCTCGAACTCCATTCCTAGTCGTGTCGCAAATTGTGCAGATATAAATAAATGAGATGCTCCCGAATCAAACAATGCTACTGCGGAATATGAGGCGACGAGAATGTTACCTGCCACAACATCTCCCAATGCCAATGCCTCTTCCAAGGACAGAGTGAATGCTTGCCCTCGACCTCCTTGCTGGTTTCCATGCTGCGGCTAGCCTGATGTTGTTGCCTGGCCCCTTCCTTGGTGATGCTGGGGTGGTCTATGCTGGTGTTGCTGCATCGGCGGCCCCTGCTGTCGAAACATCTGAGCCTGCGGCATTAACGGACGCTGTGCCAACGGCCTTACTGCCACCGCTGGTCCTCGATACTGGCCTGCCCCTGGTGCTGGCAGAGCAAGAAACTGTTGCCCTGGTCCTCCTGACCTCGAATTCATGGGACATGTGGTAACCCGATGGTCTGGATTTCCACATATCAGACACTGCCCATTCAATGTCCGACACACATCTCTAGTGTGTCCCATCTTCCCACAATAAGTGCAGCCCGCCGGGGGTTGCTGGTTCTTCCTCTGCTGCTGTTGCTGCCTGGGTGGTGCTGGTCCTCGTATCGCCACATCGTGGATACGAATGCCAGTGGGTGGTGCTGTTGTTCGGGGCGCTGCTCCCCCTCCTCCTTCAATCTGACTGTGGGATCTCTTCTGACCCCCAGTCCTTGCCGCAAGCCTCTGAATGGTGATCTCATGCCTTCGAGTTGCCGTCAATACTTCGTCAAAAGTTTGGTAATTGTGCCCCTCTATCAATTGCAAGTGCTCAAGATGAAACCCTTGCTGAAACCTCATAGCCCTCTGGCTCTCTGTTGCTACCATCTCTGGGGCGAATCTACTCAATCTGCAGAACTCCGCTGCATAAGCATCTACAGTCTTGCCGGCCTGCCTGAGGTTGATAAACTTCTGTTGCAGCTCAAACCGTGCCACAACTCCATAGTACTTGGTCTTGAATCTTGCAGTAAAATCGTCCCAAGCAACAGGACGTCTGATGCCCACTTTCCTCTGATTCCCACCAATCACGTGCGAGATCCTGAAGTAACAACTTCACTAGATCCACACGTTCTTCTGCCGGTACCTTAGCTGCTGTCAGAATAGCCTCAATATCCTTAAGCCATGCATCTGCTGAGATGGCATCCTCCGTGCCCTCGAAACGGCGGGGGTTGTACTTGCAAAACCTGGCTGATGCTCCTGAATCAGTCCTCACTCCTCTTTCCAAAGCCGTCTGCAATCCTTGGTTGAGCAACACATTCTGCTCTTGTAGCTGAGTGTGCATGCGCTGCTGGGCCAACATCTGATGTTGCTGAGTAGCCATCATTCCTCTCATGATCTCCAGAAGGGCTGGTGTGTCCACTTCCACAGGGGTAGGTGGAACTATGGGTGGTGTTGGAACTTCCGGATACTGCGGTTCAGCTGCTGGTTCTACTATCACTTCTTCTTGGATAGTCTCCTGGGGTGAGACTGGCCCTTGTTGCTGACCAACCTGGTCATGTTGCCCATGTTACCCTTGTTGTTGCTGTCCAGCTCTGACCAATGCGGACGAAGTGCCCCTAAGAAAAGGGACAAGAGAACAATCAAACGATCAGACAGGGAAGATCAATGAAGTCAAAGGATACCGGAATGTCAAGCAAGGGTTGAGAACAACGAATCATGAGATCAAGGGGGGACACGTGTGATTGAGACATCCTATAAATCAAAAATACCCCACAAGTCTGAAATCAGACCTGTATGGGCCACCACTAAAACCTTGTCACGCCCCAGAACCAGAATACTGGAGAGCGGGGGAATGACTCAGCCAGCTACGTATTACGGGTAGAAGAATACCGTATAATACGATCAATGCTGTCTAACCAGACGAGGGGGTGCATACTACATAAAAGTCTTTCTATGGTCACTTCACATCTATTGTCTCAATTATTCAAGCAAGAAACAGTAATAGAGAACATATGAGATAAAGCAGTAAGGCGTCCCAAATGCTCAGTCAAAATGTTCTTGATATCTGGCTTTACAAAACATAGCCAGATGATGAAGCAAGGTATACACAATTGTTATCAGCTGCAGTCTGACTTAATTACAATTATGTAAAAGTAAGTACAAGACAATCCGACTAACATGTCGGTGCCAAACAGGCTAAGTATAAAGTAAATAGCAAAACGAGCGGTGAAGTAAGGAACCCACTCGAGTCCTCCTGCGATCATTCCCCTAGTATTGACCATCTTGGAGGTGGAAGTAAGCTGAGTCCTCGGAAATCGGCTCTAAATCTGGCCATGCAAAACCAGAGAGGTTAGACCTCTAATAGCAAGTACCACAAGGAAGGACGATATGAAGGATTAAACCAGTAAGTAAGATAATATAATAATAGATCTCTGCTTTCCACTAGGATTCACATAACATCACGACACTTCGAACCAACCTCCCAACCAAACAAGGACAGAAGTTGGCCCGTCATATCCTGACATTCTGATCATCTCAGTTAGGCAACAGAGTAGGTACAGTACACAAACAAATCATCTTGAACGGCCAATCAACTCCTACGGCTTGCTATTGTGAGTCCCAAGTTATCCTGGAATTATGCAATAAAGATTCCTCAGTTCTTACTATGCGCAAGCAAGGCTAGTCTATCCAGTTAATCAATTGCGCCAATCATGAATTAGACGAGTCCCAGCGGGACGCCCGTCATCAATATACAATATATAATAATAATATAAGCAGATACCGCTCCCTGCCCGTGTGGCAGGTTTGCAGTATCTGTGGGGACCACCTGTCGGGCACTACTAGTCCCAAGAGGGCTGCCATGTAAGAACTCGGAAATCCATTCTCTCCATGCAATCATTATTTTATTTAACTTAATAGTCTCTACGTTGAGTGAAATCCCATGCCGTGGATCATGGTCATTCAAATGAGTACTTTCGTACGGGGTACGATATGCACAACTCTACAACGATACCAGTGCGGTTAGGTTGCAGGTCTTACATAGCGTAATGCAACAATCCAAACTAACCACGAATAATCATACCTTGACCATAAAGTACACATGCTTCTTTTGTAAAATAAATAAATAAATAAATAGTTTGAAGCCTGCATGTGCCTGTATGTCAATATTCGGGATCAGCCAGTCGATTACAATAGTTCATAACATGAACGTGTCTCATTCATTCAATTCAATAAGACGACTAGCCAGTCTCTTAGTTCCAACTAGGAACGCATGATCAATTTTAGTCAAGATATCCATCGTCATCAATGGTGACAAGGCATGAAAGTCATTTAGTATTAAATGGGGTTGAGTCTATAACTCTCAGGGTCAAGTTCCAGTCTTACTGGGTATCCATAAACCAATCAAGACATAGGGCACGTTCTACACGACCATATATATTAAAAATATTAACATGCTGAGATTATCGAGTTCATAAAAAGGCGTAAGGATATAATAGGAGAATTATCATGCCAACATTAAATGAATAAATTATATAACAAAATAGAAACACCCAGGTCAGGAAGTCACGCCAATAAGTCTATGCTAAGGTCAACAAGTCACGCCAACAAGTCTATGCTAAGGCCAACAAGTCACGCCAAGCTTAGCATGAAGGAGTGAGCGTATAAACAGTGTGAGCGTGAAAAGTGGTTCACGCTGGAACGCACAGCGTGAGCGTATGAGCGTGAAAAAGCGTGATAAGAAATCTACGCACGCATAGCGTGAAGGGTAAAAAGTAACTCACGCACGCACAGCGTGAGCGTGAGAAGAAATTCACGCACGCACAGCGCGAGCGTGATAAGAAATTCACGCACGCACAGCGTGAGCGTGATAAGAAATTCACGCACGCACGCAAAGACGTGTGCGTAACTCAAATGTCACACACGCATGTAAAGACGTGAGCGTGACTAAAAATTCACGCTAACACGTAAAGACGTGTGCGTGACTAAAATTCACGCTAACACGTAAAGACGTGTGCGTGACTAAAATTCACGCTGGCATGTAAGAACGTGAGCGTGACTCAAAATTCACGCTAACACGTAAAGACGTGTGCGTGACTAAAAAATTCACGCTGGCACGTAAGAACGTGAGCGTGACTAAATCTCTCCGAACTCCAACTTTATGGAACCTTCGTCCCAAGCCAGAAATGAGGTTCCCATGGTTCAGAATGGTGTGGATGAGAAGCTCTGCCACATGAAACTATCCATTTTCGAAAACACGCCAGTTTAAAGGATCAAAAACCCATGAACAACCGAGAATACAACAACTTAGATCTAGAAGAAACAAGCCAAAGAAATCAAAAATGCTAAGTACTAAACTCTTTTGGAATCACACGAGGAAGACAAATGAACCATAAAAATGGGTGAAGGAGAAACAAGATGTACTTGCCTTATGAAGAGAGAGAAGGAGATGGGGGCTTTAAATATGGAAGGGGTGGTAGGTGGGGGTTCGGTTCATGTGAACCACCATGAACCCGAGAAAAACCATCCTTAGGTCAAACCTAAAATAAGACTAAAGCAGAAAATAACAGCAGGAAATAAAATGCAGAAATAAAATTGCAGAAAATTAATTAACATGAAAATTAAAGAGCAGATAATTAATTAACATGAAATTATAGGAATTTAAATACAGGATAATACATGATAAATATTAAATAAATATATATGAGTTGTATATGTATAAAAATACGCATTCTAGGAACGGGGAGTGACAGAGGGTAAGGTGTGTCGTCTAAGGAAGGCCCTCTATGGCCTGAAACAATCACCTCGTGCATGGTTTGGTAGATTTACACAGGTGGTTACTCAATTTGGAATGTGTCAGTCGAAGAAGGACCATTCAATCTTCTATCGACACACATCTGCTGGAAGAATACTTCTTGGTGTCTACGTTGATGATATTGTAATCACGGGAGATGACAGCCAGGGTATTGCAAGTCTCAAGAAGTTTCTTGGAGAACAATTTCAAACCAAGGATATGGGATCCTTGAACTATTTTTTGGACATTGAAGTCACACGGGATAAGCGGGACATTGTAATGTCTCAAAGAAAATATGTACTGGATATACTAAATGATGCAGGCATGATGCAAGCAAAGGGAGCAAACTCATATGGATCCAGGGGCAAAATTACTCCCAGACGAAGGGGTCCTGATGACCAATCCAGATCAGTATCGTCGAGTGGTTGGAAAATTCAACTACTTGGCAGTCATGACGCGTCCGGATATTTTTTTTGCAGTAAGTGTCGCAAGTAGATTCATGGCTTCTCCAAAAGTTCCACACTAGCAGGCAGTTCTCAGAATTTTGTGTTATCTAGTAAAGAATCCAGGAAAAAGGAATTCCAATGGAGAATAATGGACACACTCGCATTGAGTGTTTTACTGATGCTGACTGAGGGCAAGTTTGACAGATAGACGGTCTACATCTGGCTACTCAGTATTTGTTGGCGAAAATCTAGTATCATGGAAAAGCAAGAAACAAAGTGTGATAGCACGCTCAAGCTCGGAAGCAGAATATCGAGCTATTGCTCATGGCACGTCAGAGATATTATATATGAAGCATCTCCTACAAGAACTGGGAGAAGACGCAGGATCTCAAGTGGCAGACCTATGATGTGATAACCAATCTGCTATTCACATTTCCATAAATCCAGTATTTCATGAACGGACGAAGCATATTGAAATTGACATTCATTTTGTTCGTGATGAATATACAAAAGGAGTGATAAAGTTTTAACATGTACGGACCGGCGACCAGATAGCTGATATCTTCACAAAGCCTCTTCTGGGTCCCCGGGTTCAATTTTTATGTAACAAGCTGGGCATGATTGACATCTATGCTCCAGCTTGAGGGAGGGTGTTAAGTGTTATATTAGAGTTATTAGTTATTGGGCTTTAGTCCCACATTGCTTAGAGTAATAGGAGAGCTCCTATATATATGTGTAGTCTCTCTTCAATAAAGAAATCATCTATTTTATTCCATTCTACAGTGCAGGTTTAGGGTGATTATATATCGCATTTCTCTTTAAAGCTCCTGCTCTTCTCGATCTTCCACTTATAGAATACTAGCAAGTAACAACTTTGTCTAACAAAACCAGACCCAAAAAAGTACTCAAACAAGACCAAGTATGACAAAATGATGCCAAAAAAATTGCATCTCCAGTAAGCTAGACGGCTTTGATTGCTCGTCTAAGACGTTTTCAATGGTTCACTAAATAGTTATTTGGTTTCTATACTTATCTGAAATTTTTTCGTTTTTTGGTACCTCAGAAAGTTCTCTGGAAACTTTATGCCTTGATCTTGGTACCTTGCAGTTTCAGCTGGGAAGATTTTCTTCTGTTTATAACATTGGAAGCCTTCTTGGTTGATGTGCATTTTACTATCTTTTACTACTTCTCCATGAGTGCGTGTTGTGAGGAGACCTTCTGAAAATTCACAATAGATATCCTCTATGGCTCAGAGATGAGAAGCCGGATGTGCACATCACAATCGTCAGCAGAGGTAGCAAATACTATTGAGATGGTCTAATTCCTTGGATATAGGTCAGGAGCCGGGTATGTTAGGCTAACCCAATGCCCCATGTTCATAGTGAGACCCAACTTTCAAATATAATAAGAAACATGCTATGGTTAACGTGTGTTTCTTTCTTATCCTTTAAAACTGCATGCTTTTTCTTTCTTATCCTTTCAAACTACATGCTTTTTGAAAGTCGTATTTTGGAATCCAATTTAATCCCAAATCGGATATGGGATGAGAGTTGATTGGTTTACATTTGAGTACTTGGGTCTCATTGTACATCTCGTGTTAACCATTGCAAGGGGGTGATGTGATGATACACATGGAGCAAAGCATGGGTCATGTCTTGTCAAGCCCATGAGTTCGGGTGTGACGAATGGTATCAGAGCTACATAGTGGATCCGTATAGTTGATCCTTTTTCCACCGGTGGGACTGGCCATTTACACGAGCTACGAGGATAATGTGTCTTTGGGTAGGGAAGTTTTTTGAAACCTGAAGACTTAGTCCCACATTAGATATGCAATGAGGGCTTGATTGGTTTATATTTGAGTGCTTGGATCTCATGTGTACATCTGGATTAATCATTTTGGCTAGTGATAATTGATGATCCACATGGGACCTGGCATATACATAGGATAGGACCAAGGTTGTGAAAAGTGCTAAGCGCTAGTCGGGCGGCACATGCAGCCTAGCGCCTAACTCGTCTAGGCGACCGCCTAGATCTACTGGGATCGACCAACCCTCACCCCACCCCCAAAAAAAAAAATCCATGAAAAATAAATCACGGATCTAGAAAAAAAAATTTGCAAATCACCGCCTTGGCCCGATTTCGATAGAATTTTGGGCGGGGCATGGCTGCTTAGGCCGGTTTTTAGAACAATGGATAGAACATAACAAGTATATGAATTAGTGGCCACGTCACAGTCGATCATTCATCATTTGAAGAAATGAGGTGTTTTTGAATCCAAGATTTAATCCCACATCAAATATGGGATGCGAGTTTGATTAGTTTACATTTGAGTGCTTAAGTCTCATTGTACATCTCGTGTTAAGCATTTTGCAAGGGGGTAAAGTGATGATACATGTGAAACAAAGCATGGGTCATGTCCTGTCAAGCCCATGGGTCGGGATGTGATAAATGGTATCAGAGCTACATAGTGGTTTCTTTTTCTGCTGGTGAGTATGCCATTTGCACGGAATGTGACGAGGCCACCGTGTCTTTTGAGCATAAGAGATTTTGAGATACATCAGATATCCATGAGAGTTTAGTTGGTTTACATTTGAGTATGTGGATCTCATGTACACTGCAGAATGCAGAATAATAGGATGATCATTGATAATGAGAGAATACATTATATATAGGAAGGAGTGTAAAACCCACATTTTGATTTTCTTTTAATAATGGGTTTTATAATAATTACTGGCTAGTAATTATAGAATAATGTGCATTATTATTATTATTATTATTATTATTATTATTATTATTATTATTATTAGTCGGTTAAAATGGAAAAAACAAAAATTTTTTATTTTAATTAATTGATATAATTGCAATGGTTATTAATTGTCGATATTTTAGCTAGTTTTAATTTAAGGCATTTTAGCCAAGCCCGCAGTTGAGCCTAGCGTAACCCGTTCTCTATCCAACCCGCTAACCCAAAACCCAATAAACTAAATCCTACCGTTCAATCCACTACCCAGCCCCTCGTGATCCACTTCCTCCGTCGAAAACCCCCCCCCCCCCTCCACACCCACATAGCCCCTCTTCCTCCTTCACGTACATCTCATCAGAAACTCCCTTCTCACAGAACCTCACAGAACTTTCTCCCCCTCACCACCTTCACAAAACCTCCCTCTCTCTCCACACCCCTCCTTCCCCTAATCTGAGAGCACCCTGGCGTTTCCCGCGACGTCTCGTCCGATTCAACATCTCATTCGAGGCGTTTTCGCGAAACCCCGATCGGCCGATCGCCTCCCGCTAGGCCTCCCGCGGCCGCCCACCTTCCGCCAGCCCCCTTGCGGCCTCCCCGTCGGCCGCTAGCACCCTGCGCGGCGTCCCCCCGGCATCGCTAGCCCCGCGCGGCCCTCCCTGGCGCCGCCAGCGCTGCCCCCGCGTGCCGTCTGCGCGCTCCCCGCGTGCGCCGCGCCGTCCCGCTCGCGTGCCCCTGCACGCGTACGTCCGCGTCATGTCGTTTCGTGCGACCCCGAGTCTGAGGCCTCCCCTCGGTTCTCTTTCTCCAACTTTTCGGTAAGCCTTCTGTCAGAGTTCTGTTCAGTTCCAGAATAGAATTAGGTAGAGAAACCCAACTTTCTGTCTGACCGGAATAGACAAAATGAAGCTCTGTCAATTCCGGGATAATTAGTTTCCTAAATTAGATTTGTGATGATTATTAGGATTAATTAAATTGATTAATGCATAATGGTAGATTATTATTACTAAAGACAATATTGATACCATTATAATCGTCGGGTTATGTATATAATTATTCAGAATGAATATTAGTTTTATTAATAAAAGACTGTGTTTATTCCGTTAATAAATTATAGCCAGAAATTAGATTCATTAGTACAGTTAATATTTTTAGGAAATAAACGTTAGTTATATTTCCTTAATAAATCCTTTAATTATTCGCGTAATTAAATGTTTTCTCATTAATTATTAATACAAAATACTTTTTTGTAATAAACTCGTTAAAATATTTAGTTAGCTTTTGTCTTATTGAAATAAAGTTTTAAGACGGTATTTTAATTACTACTCTTAAATATATTCCTAAAATATTAAGTATTTCTAACTAAATGAATCTCGTAGTATTATAACTACTAAAATGGTATTTTTTTATATTTAAAAATATCTATTTAAATACTATGGTTAGTTTAGGTGAATAAAACACTATTTAGTTTCAAAAGTATTTTCCTGGTATTTTATATAAGTAAATCTAATTAGAATATTAGTTTATGAGAAACCGTTTATTATTTACTAATAAATAAAATATAGTATTTCTCGCATTATTTATAAAAAAAATAATAGTTTTATTAGAAGATCGTTTTTACCAATTATTATACGTGGTTAAAAGTATTAAAAATAATTACAGGTTTACTTTTCTAAAATATAAGCCTTGTTAATAATAAATTGATCATTAAGTAATAGTTGTCGTTATTAATTAAAACTCTTAGAATGGTTTCTAAACCAGATTATTAAATTAATGTAGGTTCCATAGCCTAAGTCTGAGGCCGTTTTTCCTGTCCCCTTACAAGCATCGAAAAAACCAAGGCAAGTTCATATTTATTCAAACTAATATTTTAGTTGATAATTAAATTTATTGCATCATTAGAATTATCGTATTGACACTTGATCCACGGGATCCTTCTCGGACCCAAATTGATTGTTTGATTGACTCATTGACTCGGGATTGAGGAGTAGTGTTAGCACCTGTGGTCAAAGCCCCTTATTTCCTCATTGTGGATAGCGGAAGCCCAACTCATTTGGGCTGAAGCCGGACCGTGTTCACTAGAACACATATTGCCTCTATCTCCAATCGGCCACAGGATGTTGCACGCTCAAAATACTATTGCTAGATAGATTGGATCATTTTCATTTCCAGAGATTTACTGTTTTACTGCATTCTTTATTATATTTAGAAAATAAATTATGTTACAAAATTGCTTCCTGTCTCTTTAATTATTTATTAAAATTGTTGGATTGGATATATATATGTTCTTGCTCCCCTCCTGACTGGAGACCAATATTTTAGGTGACTGCGATGAGGAGGAGCTTGCTTTTAGTTCCTATTGCGGACCTGACTTAGCTTCCGAGGAGATAGTCGAACCTAGATAGGGCGCCCCGGAGTTTTAGCCGCTTTTGCCTTTTAGTTTTTCCTTTATTTGGAAGTTGTAATAAGAACAGAGTTGTAATAACTTAATACTCTTCCTGCTTGTATTCTCCAGTTAGACACTTGGTTTGCATTTCAAAAGTTTTAATAAAGTTTTATTTTCGTATTTAGAACGTTGTGCTTGCGTTACAACTGATCGATACATCTTACTGCCGCTGTCTCACAACGGTGCAGGCTGGACATGATCCGACTGGACCCAGTATCTTGGGATCGGGTCGTGACAAGAAGTTGGCCTCTCTTTATTATTCTACCCGATATGGGACTAAAGCCCAATAGTCTAATACACTAATACTTAACACCCTCTCTCAAACTGGAACATATATGTCAATCATGTCCAGCTTGTTACAAAGAAACTAAATACGATGACCTAAAAGAGACTTCGTAAATATATCAGCTATCTGATCTCCAGTCTTCACATCGTGAAATGTGATCATCCCCTTATGGTATTCATAACGGACAAAATGAATGTCAATCTTAATGTGATTCGTCCGTTAATGGAATACGGAATTGGTAGCAATATGGATAGCGAACTGATTATCACACCATATATCTATTCATCTATTGCTTTCAATCATGCTTCTTCTCCCAACTCTTGTAGAAGACGTTGCAAATATAACACTTCTGCGGTGCCATGAGCAATTGCTCGATATTCTGCTTCTGAACTTGATCGTGAGACCATACTTTGTTTCTTGCTCTTCCACGATACTAAATTTCCACCAATAAATACTGAGTAGACCGTCTATCAGTAAAACTTGCGCCCCAATCCGCATCTGCGAAACATTCAAGATGAGTATGTCCCTGATTCTCCATCCAAATTCCTTCCCTCGAAATCTCGGCTAGATAGTGCAGGATTCTGAGAACTGCCTGCCAATGTGGAACTCGTGGAGAAGCCATAAATCTAATCGTGACACTTACGGCAAAAAAAACTGTCTGGACGAGTCATGATTGCCAAGTAGTTAAATTTTTCAACCACTCGACGATACTCATCCGAATTAGTCATCAGTATCCCATCAGTATCCCCTCATCAGGGAGTAACTTTATCCTTGGATCCATGGGTGAAGTTGCTCCCTTAGCTTGCATCATTCTTGCTTCAGTTAGAATGTCAAGCACATATTTTTGCTGAGACACTACAATATCTCGCTTTCTTTTTGTGACTTTAATGTCCAAGAAGTACTTCAACAATTCCATTTCCTTGGTCTGATATTGGTCACCCAGAAACTTATTCAGTCCTACAATAGCCTGACTGTCGTCTCCTGTAATCACAATGTCATCAACATAAACACACAGTAGTATTCTTCTAGCTGACGTCTGTCGGTAAAATACCCAATGGTCCTTCTTCGATTGACACATGCCAAACTGGGTAACAACATGTGTAAATCGACCAAACCAAGCACGAGGTGATTGTATGAGACCCTAGAGGTTTCTCTGCAGACGACACACTTTACCCTCCCTTGCAACGAACCCAGGAGGTTGCACCATATATACTTCTTCTTCAAGGTCCCTATGGAGAAATGCAATCTTCACATCCAACTGAAGGGACGGTCATAGAGGTAAGGCTAGGAGCACTCACACAGAAGTCATTCTGGCAACTGGGAAGAATGTTTCAAAATAATCCTCATCATACGTCTGAGAATATCCTTTTGACACAAGGCGAGCTTTTAGACAATCAAGAGTGCCATCCGGTTTCACTTTCACCTTGATTGTGAACACTCATTTGCATCATACTTCCTTCTTACCAGTAGGCAAATCCACCAAGTCCTACGTATGAGTTTTCCGGAGTGGTCGCATTTCCTCTTACATAGAGGCACACTAACCAAAATGTTTGAGTCCCTCCTCTGCAGAATTGGAAATTTGAATCCCATCAAAAGTAGCCACCAGGGACTAAGTGTAACTTGCGAGCCTTTTGTAGTTGTCAACATAAAATAATGGTCACAATATGTACGACGGGGGGCGAGTCGGTATATCAGGAGGTGGTAGAGCAGTAGAGTTGGAGGAAGACTTGGATGATGACACCTGCTCTATAGCTGTGGACACTATTGATAATGCTTTTTTCTGACGGAGCTGATGTTTACAAACATCAGATCGAGAGACTTAGTTGACATGGGAGGGCATCCGTACGGGGGGCTCCTGTAGTTGAATAGGGTACAATATGATGTTCTCTTCTGGATAAACTCTTACAGAGGATCATTATGTAGAGTAGGTGGTGGAAAATCGATCTCAACAAAGGTAACATCCAGAGACACAAAATACCTCTTCAAAGTCGAGAAAAAACTACGATACCCTTTCTAATCATTAAGATACTCAAGAAAAATACATTTGA
>JANAVB010006998.1:632500-634332 GCA_029216955.1 Iris pallida
ATTAAATGAGAGAACTATCAGAGAATGTACTCGCCTGGTATCCTGAATATCTGAAGAGAATACTGTCCGAGGAGTGGTGTCTGTCTCCTATAAACAGTACAAGTCACTATATGTCTAATATAGTAAAATAGACTACTACAATACATCTACATGATGTTTGGGGTCAATCTAGGCTAAACTCAACCTTTGGTCAACTCTAGTCACTACACTAGTCAAACTAGTCAACTAGGTCAAGCCTAACCCGAACAAGTCCCACTAGCCTAACCAGCCTATTCTAGTAAGCACACATCAAACTAGGCTATACAAGCCACAACACACATTTACTGGGCATTCATGCCATACACAGGCTATGTACCATATATATAGCCTATAGGCCATATGGTCTATATCACATATTTCACACATATTTATATACTAATTTAATATAATCATCATACACATATATATGTAGGCCACATTATTATATTCAGATTATATATATATATATATATATATATATATATATATATATATATATAATATATATATATATTTATATTTATATATATAGGCCATTAACCTTTATATTACATATAGATATAGATATGTGTGTGTGTACATGAGCGCATATGAATAGGTGTATGTGCACATGACAAAAGATGTGTGTTTACATAGAAGACAGTGTAATGTATTAATTGTGTGGCATACCAATTTGTGTGTGCGTGAGTGCACTTGTGATACACTATTGTGTGATACATGAATGTAGGCTAGATGTATATTCAATTGTGTGTAGGGCTTGGGAAAACTGGGCTAGGTGTTCCTGGTGTGTGTGTGGCAAATGACAGTTAGTTAAATAGGGTGCTAAACTCAGGAACAGTAGGGTGTTAGCTAATCTCATGAAAATGGAATTAAGTAATGTGTGTGTGGAGTGAAAAACTGAAATCAGTGAGCAATGAGTGTACCATGTGGAGTGTCAACTCAGAAAATGTTGTGCCAATATGTAACAGCCATGTGTGTGTGTACATGTATAAATGTTTACATCGTAAATTCAGGTTTTTAGACCAACCCTCAACCCCAATTAACTGAACCTAACATCTAATCCTATACTCTTGCTAATCCTATTCTCCTACTGCTACTCTAAACCCAATTCTGAACCTCAATACTAGAGACACTAACCCAACTAGCTCACTAGGACCATGAATCCCACCACCAATGATACACTCACCAGAGCATGGCCAAATGGCCCACTCTCTACTCCCAGCATTGGGCCATCCCTGCTGCCATGCTGCAGCTTGCTGCCCGCATGCTCCAATGTTGATGCATACTTATGTTGCTCTCTGCAATGCTATGCAGGGTTAGGCAGAGCCTAGCCAAGCCAAATGGGGCCAACTCGCCTACCTCTGAAACCCATCCCTCTCTTCCTACTACTGCCACTGATACACTAAGATCCCTCATACCTCGATACAATAACCCTTATCTGATACCAAGCCAATCAAATGCGATTGCTTGAGCAATGCCATGCAAGGCAAATCCCATAACCAACCTAATGTTTCCACAGTGAACTCCTATCCCTCTCTAAACTCCACACACACTAATATATATACATACAAGCATAATACAATAGGGTAGTTCATATATACATACACTCAAGGATTTACCTCGTTGCCAAGACACCACACTTCTATTTCACTCACCCACCAACCAATTTCATTGACACTCCAATTTACGTGTTACTTATGACCTACACTCAATGACACCTCCTCACAACCAAATGTCCACTTAGACACTAGTTCAAGACCTGCATAGGCCTATAGCTATCACACAACTGATACCAATCAGGGCTGATACACTAA
>JANAVB010006998.1:646263-726263 GCA_029216955.1 Iris pallida
ATGTATAAATACAAAAAAAATATTTGTTTATCCACTCTGAAAAAAAAAAAATTCGGACATTCTAAGTGACATGTTTTGTAATTTCTAAAACAAATAGGAAGACTTAAATCTAAGACTAGAGATTTCACTTTAGTATATATATAGGAAAGTTAAGGACACGTTTGGTTATAATTTAAAAAGTACTTTTCCCAGTTTAAACGTCACTTTCACAAAAATGGTTTGGCATTCAATATCTGAAACTGCTTTCCGAAATTTTTTTTTGGGAACATGGGTTTAACGTAGATTCCAAAGCGGAGGCAAAAGTTGTTTTCCGAGTGAAAATTTCACTCGCTTCTCTGTGGACCCCACGCACCCCCCTCCGCCCCAAGTCACAACTCTTTCTCTCTCGTTCTCTCTCCTCAATGATGATCCCTCCAGATCTAAGAAAACTGTGAAAGAAAACAACTTTATAACTTACTCTCAAAAAACTGTTTTTAGAACAAAATTTCAGAAAGACTATCCAAACGAACCCTAAAAGTTTTGAAGTCTTTTATTTTTTTGTTGCCATGTACAATCGGACAGCTTGTACATGACCTGATTGTAACTAAAATACACTCTCATATGTGAACAAAACCTAAATTCCAAAAGTTTGACTTAGCTTGTTTAGTCTAACTCGAAAAGCAATGTGAGGAAATCATGACTATGCACAGCTAAGTCAATTTGAGCCAACAATTTAACCGTAATTAGGCCCATATCTTTCGTTCTAAACCAAACACCATTGGCTCAAATATGTTAACAAATAGTTAGAAGAGAATCACAGTGTTCCTTGTAGGGATGAGCATATCAGTTTTGAAATACTAAAAAAATTTATTCAGTTTTGACTTTTTATTTCGATTTCGTTTCAAAATAAAAAATCGAATAAGACTCATAAATTTATATAAATATTTTCAATTCTATGTATATTTTATGATTAAAATTATGTATTCTTTAAAAACAAAAATTTTATGTATGTATTTTGAAGTCCAAATTAGATCATTTAACAATTATTCCAACTTTGGGCACAATTTTGAAATACGAAAAACGTGTTTATAAAAATTATAATTTTTAGTATAATTTAACCAGGATTTCAACTTTGGACTGGACACATTAAACAATAGAAATAGTCCAATCGAACAAACCGAATAAACCAATCGATTACCTTTCGGTTCGGTTAGGTTTCAGTTTTGACTAATTTTGGTTCGATTTTAGGTTTTTTAGAATTTTGGTTTATTCATTTTTGACTATTTTAATTTGATTGAAAATGAATGTCCATCCTTAGTTCCTTGTGTTAATTCATATAATATGTAGCAAAATCAAGACATAGAAACGACTTAAGAATTAGGATGTATTAGTTCAACAAAGAAATCAGATATCGGGAAAAAGCCTACAAGAAGTATGCCATGCATATGGAAAGTGTTCTCCAAGACCAACTATAGTGTACTTAAATTTTATTTGAATAACCAATCAAAAACCCCAATGTAGTGGTCATAAAGAAAACTTGTGATGCAAAATTGACTTTAAAATGCTACAATGAGACCAGAAAAACACCCGCTTCCTTTTCCGCTTCCTTTTTCTTTTTCTTTTTCTTTTTCTTTTAGACACTCCTAAAATATCGTCTTGTACTGTTGTACATTTTTCTAAATTTTTAATATCTAAATTTTAAATCTACGCATGCATTAAATCTGACATTAATTTGTATATGCATGGAGGGGGGAGTCTATGATGTTATTTTAGGAGTGTCAATAATGTTAATTCAGAGACAGATGTGAAACTTTAATGATAGAAAATTAAAGAGGAGTACATTATGACATTTTAGGAGTGCCAATAACGATATCCTTAATAAAATGTGATTTCAATTATATTATTGAAATTATTGAAGTAGGTAGGATAGGTCAAAATTTGTTTGAGTCTTGGACAAATTCTTAAACCATGCCCCTTTTAGAAAAAGTAGTTGTCATTTTTTGGGCAAATTATAAGGGTACATCATTTCTTACTCAGGGCTAGCCCAGAATTGAGACTAGCTCAGTTTAGAGAAACTTTTAGATAGCCCATTTTTTGTTAGAGGTTGTCCACTCCCTCCCTCCCCTCCCCCTATACCCTCTCAAATTTATTCATTTCTAATTTTCACTCTCTACTCAAACCCTCTCAAACATAAACTCAGTTTTCTCCTCCACTCCATCTTCACCAAGATCCTTCTCTTCAATATCTAAACTTCTTTTCTTCCTCCTCCTCCTGCTGCCGACGAGCTAGATTCGCTGCCAAAACTTTCATACATCATTTCTTAGCACTGACAACTCCAAAAACAAAACAAAAATCAAAACGATCGTTACCGAAATTTTGATGTCTTGGATATGATTGGAGTGAGGTTTAGAGAAATTGGTTGGGAGAGATTTGAAAATTTTGGACGAATTTTGAAGTTTCGAACCCATAAATTTCAAAGTAAAGAATTTCGACATAGTCGCGGCTAGAAAGACTCGGGACTATAAAAATTTCCACAGTCCCGCATGTTGTCAGGACTGTAGAAATTTCTACAGTCCTGTGTATTTTCAGTCTATTTCAGGACTATAAATTATTTTCACAATCCTGTATTTTGTCTGGACTGTAAAAAATTTCTAGTCCTGTGTATTTTCAGTTCATTCCAGGACCCTAAAAAATTGTCACAATCATGTATATATGTTGTCAGGACTGTAGAAATTTTCTACAGTACAGTGTATTTTCAGTCCATTCCAAGACGGTAGAAAATGTGTGATGATGTTATTAGATTTTTATTTGTGTTATCGTCAATCTAATGTGATGTTGTGAGACTTATCTCTTAATAGATTTAAAATTGAGAGACTTATTTCAAAAAAAAAAAATTTATAAACCAGTATATATGAAGGTTTATTTTGAAATGAACAAAATTGAGAGACTTATCTCTAAGATAGATTTAAAATTTTGAGTTTTTTTAAACCGAGTAGATAATTTATTTATTTTTAAACCGAGTAGATAATTTATTTATCTCTAAAATAGATTTAAAAATACTTATAAATTTAACTTAATGAATATATTAAAAAAATTCTTATAATTATATATTTAAGCTTCCACTGTTTTTAGAAACTTTCTTTTAGTACTGTCAAAATTTTTGATAGTTGTAATAGCCACCTAATAAAATATTATTTTTATTGTCTATTTCTCTATAATTATATTTGTTAATAATTTTTTAAAAAAATTATTATTATTATTATTATTATTATTTATTATTATTAATTTTATTATCTTTATCTTATTTTTAATTGAACCCATTTTTTTTCTAAAATAAATTTTTACATAAGCCCTTGTAAATATTTACAAATTGCAAATTAACCATGACACATAATCTATACACATGTCCTCATGCATGAAGCATGGACAAAATGGTAACTTCACTTGGGGATACATGTCTACATGCATAGAATATTGGTAAAAAGAAAAAGAAAAAGAAAAAGAAAGAAAAATATACATATATATATATAGAGAGAGAGAGAAGAGAGAGGGCTCCCAGCCTCTCACCCGCACCCTCTCCCTCACTCTCTCGGTTCCTTCTCTCTCTCTCTCTCTCTCTCTCTCTCTCTCTCTCTCTCGGCACTCTCCTTCTCTCCTGTCACGCCCCAGAACCAGAATACTGGGGAGCGGGGGCAGACATAGCCAGCTACGTATATTGAAATGGAAACCACCTCGATATACGGTCACGGCTGTCTAGATATATGAGGGTTTACTACACCCAACAGTCTCTTATGGTCATGAACAAGCCTAATGTCTCAATCACAAGCAAGTAAGTAAGGTCGCAAGATGTATGATCATTAAATATACAATAATAAGGCGTCCCAAATATTACATATTCAGCTGATCATGAAGCTAGTCGTTACAAAATGTTAGGACTAGCAAGAGTTTAGTCGTACATGATCAACCCTAGGATTTGTTAATCATGTATACAGCCCGTAGGCAGACAGTAAGTAAAAGTGCATCGAGCTAACAGGTGCTCGTCGGCTAAACGCCTCAAAAGAATAATTTTACAATGAAGTGGGCAAGGCAAAAAGGAAAACCCACTCTTGGCCCGGGTTTCGTCTAGTTGTCACCATTGGGCTGGAAGCTTGGTAGATCCTCGGGAGCTGCTCCGAAATCTGGCCACACAAAACCAGCTGGGTCAACCCCAGAAAGAGCAAGTGCCACAAGGGGGCCACGAAATAAGAACAAAAGCCAGCAATCAGCACAAGAAAATCTAATATTAAAACTAGAATTTACGAAAACATGGCAGGGTGATATACGACGAGATAACCATGGAACTATTCCGATAGCCAGGTTACAACCCGTAAACCAAACAAGGATCGGGGTTGTAACCCTTCATCTGAACAGAACTTGGTTTCCCACCATTTATCGGCAAGGTAATAATGCAAGAAATCAAGACAGGGAGCAATCTTGTACTGGATCAAGACATGGTTAGACTAGTTATACCTCATTCAATCAATCACGGCCAAGCAGATACTACGGCTTACTACTTTAACTAACTAGGGTTATCACAGGCCTAATTACTAACAAGATGCAGTGAGATTATTCCACAGCCACAAGCCCTGCAGACCATCCAGGTTACCCAGGTCGAAAATTAGAGGTTGAATTTAGGTGGGTACATCGTCCAGAAAATGCATGTACCCTTAGGTGACTTAGAAGGTGCAACACATAACAGTGTGCTGGAAATGCGCCCTACTCGTCGGCAGGCTACAGATCCCAAGAGCGCCCAGGTAACGGGATTGCCTGTAGCTGTGTCATCTCTTCATGACTATTGAGTTATTCTAGTTATTAACCTTAATCCATTTTAGTAGGTGCTCCTGACCGTGGTACTCAGGAGTTCCATCCTAGACATGATGCAAGACAGGACAAGTGGATTTAACAAGCAAGCAAGAAGAACTACCCACGGTGTCAAGGCAGGTCAAGTTAAGTTAGCCGTCGCAACAGCATTAAGTTATCAAGTCATGCTACAAGTCAGGAGTGCGCCGCCACGGGCCACTATCAAGTTATCAAGTCACAAAGATTAATTACAAGTTACAAGTTAGGTGTGCACCCCACTGGGCCATTAGCAAGGAGATCAGAGAATACCAGGATCATAATCCACAGAAAATTTCGAGAACCGTACTAGTCATAAACAATTACTTGAAAATCGTGTTAGGCCGTGTCGGGTCAAGATAGTCGTGCTGTGTTGAACAGATCTCAGGAAAACCCAATCCACAAAGAGAAACCAAATCGAGAAATAAAACCAATACTCCAAGAGCCAATGGGTTAAGCAAGGGGTCAGGGTGCAGCGTACGCGCAAGGGCACGCACGCAGGGGAGCAGCGTACGCGTAAAAGCACGCACACAGGGGAGCAGCGTACGCACAAAAGCACGCATGCAGGAGAGCTGCGTACGCACAAAAGTACGCACACAGAAGAGCTGCGTACGCACAAAAGCACGCACACAGGAGAGCTGCGTACGCACAAAAGCACGCACACAGGAGAGCTGCGTACGCACAAAAGCACGCACGCAGGGGGAAGCGTACTCTCAGGACATGCGTACGCTCAAGTCAGGGCACGCTCAAGTCTGCGTACCAGGGCACGCTCAAGTCTGCGTACCAGGGCACGCTCAAGTCTGCGTACGCAAGAGACACGCTTCCAACCGTACCCAAGTCTGCGTACGCAAGAGACACGTTTCCAACAGGAAGCGTACCCAAGTCTGCGTACGCGGCGCTAAAGAGCGCGCGCAGCTCAGTGGCGTAAGCTAAAAAGCTCTGCACACTGTTCACTGTCTTCTCTAAACCAGCAAGAACTCCATGGTTGACCCCAAAGCTTCAAAAGTTCATAACTTGGCCATCCGAACTCCAAATCTGGATTTCCAAGGTTCCAACTTGGGTGAAATTGAATTCTCTTCCACATGGAAACATCAAAACCCATAAAAATCCAACTTAAATAGATCAAAACCATGTAAAACCGAACATAGGGAAAAACTTAGATCTAGAACAATGGAGACTCCAAATCACAAAATACCAAATTCTAATGTTGATCACCATGTCCTAATCTAGCAAATGGACAAATAAAATAGGGTTCTCATGTGGTGGCAAGGTACACTTGCCTATGGGTTGGTGTTGTGTAGAGGAAGGAGAAGAGTGTTGTGTAGAGGAAGGAGAAGAAGAAATTAATGGACGTTTATGAGGAGAGAGAAAAAGTTGGTGGAGTTTTAATGAGGGTAGGATATGGTGTGTTGAGGGTGGAGCATAGGCTAAGGTGTTCCAATACACATTAAACCAAACCAAACCAACCTAATCCAATTAAAACCGAGCCATGTCAAAATCCAAAATAAGAGAAATACCGAAATTCCACAAGTTAAGAAAAATAAAAATACATGCCAAAATCCAGATACGAGTATAAATACGAAATACGGGAAATACGGAAAATGAGGATGACAACTCTACCTACCTTAAAAGAATTCCGTCCTCGAAATTTAATCAAGGAGCTAGAGATTGTCACGACAAGTTATGTTAAGCACAGGCAAGTTACACTAAGCAGTTCAATCATACAACCATACAATGCAAGCAACGAAGGAAAAACGTAAGGCATAAGAAAGACATTATACCTCACGAGTCAAACAGGTAGGGATATCGTGATCGGATGTCGTCATCACGCTCCCACGTTGACTCACCTAGAGAGTGATGACCCCAAGCAACACGGACTAATTTAATAGTCTTGTTCTTGAGTATCTTCTCCTTCCGGTCCAATATAGACACGGGCCTCTCCTCATACGAAAGGTTGGTACCAACAACCAATTCCGAATGGTCTAGGATGTGGCTCGGGTCCGAAATATATCGTCGTAATTGGGACACATGGAATACATCATGCACCTCACTTAGCGACGGCGGAAGAGCGAGACGATATGATACATCTCCTACTCGCTCTAGAATATCGAACGGCCCTATATACCTAGGACTAAGCTTTTCCCGCACGCCGAAGCGAATGACGTCGCGGTTAGGCGAGATCCTAAGGAATACATGGTCGCCGACAGCAAATTCTAAGGGACGCCGATGAGCATCGGCCCAATGGCGCTGGCGGTCCTGGGCAACTCGGAGGTGATCTCTGACCTTCCTGACCACTTCAACCGTCTGGAAAATCAATTCGGATCCGAGCATCTGCCTCTCCCCGACATCGTTCCATGCTAGCGGGGATCTGTACTTCCTGCCATAAAGAGCCTCGAAGGGTGCCATCTGGATACTGGCCTGATAACTGTTGTTGTACGAGAATTCCACCAGGTGCAGATGATTCTCCCTTGAACCACCGAAGTCAAGGGTACAGGATCTCAACATATCTTCAAGGGTCTGGATTGTGCGCTCTGATTGACCATCCGTCTGCGGGTGATAAGCTGAGCTGAATTGAAGGCGAGTCCCCAAACTCTTCTGCAAGCTGCGCCAAAAGTGTGATGTGAATCTTGAATCCCTGTCCGAGGTGATGCTGACTGGCACACCATGAAGCCTGACGATCTGCCTGAGATACATCTCTGCTAACTGTGCCGTCGACTGTCCAACTCTGAATGGGAGAAAGTGTGCCACCTTGGTAAGCCTGTCCACAATTACCCAAATAGCATCTCTGCCGGCCGGAGATCTGGGCAATCCGGTCACGAAATCCATGGTTATATGTTCCCATTTCCATTCTGGGATCGGTAAGGGTTGAAGAAGTCCAGCGGGCCTCTGATGTTCAGCTTTAACCTGTTGACAAACCAAACACCGAGAGACAAACCGGGCTATCTCCCTCTTCATGCCATTCCACCAGAAATGCTGACGAATATCACGGTACATCTTCGTACCACCCGGATGAATAGAATATGGTGAACTGTGGGCTTCTGCCATGACTTCCTGTCTGATATCTCCACTGGATACACAAAGACGAGTGTCGTGCCGAAGTGTACCGTCTTTATGGATACACAACTCTGGCCTTCTTCCCGCTTCACACTCTGCTCTGAGTCGCTGGATCTTGGAATCTGTTGACTGCGCCACCCGGATTCTCTCAACTATGCTGGACTGAACCTGTAGGCTGGCCATCAATGCCACGCTGGTTGGAAGAACCACTTCTATTCCCATCTTCTGAAGATCTGCCAATAATTCTGGTTGCGCCGTCAGGAATTAACTCCGGCTCTCCTGCTCAATGTATCTGTTACAACGTTGGCCTTCCCGGGATGATACTGCAAATCCACATCATAGTCCACCAGTAGCTCGAGCCATCTTCTCTGCCGCATATTAAGGTCCTTTTGGATGAAAATATACTTCAGGCTCTTATGATCAGTAAAGATCTCCACTCTATCTCCATACAAGTAGTGTCTCCACAATTTCAAAGCAAATACTACCGCCGCCAATTCCAAGTCGTGGGTCGGGTAATTCTTTTCATGATCACGTAGTTGACGTAACGCATAAGATATTACCTTTCCATGCTGCATCAAAACACACCCCAATCCTCTGCCTGAAGCGTCGTAATAAACTGTGAATCCTCCGGTCCCATCCGGAAGGGTGAGAATGGGAGCCGTTATCAAACCTTGCTTCAACTTCTCAAATGATTCCTAACACTCTGTTGTCCAAACAAACGGCACATCCTTGCGGGTCAACTGGGTCATCGGTGCTGAAATCCTTGCAAAATCTGAAACGAACTGCCGGTAGTAGCCGGCCAATCCAAGGAAGCTGCGAACCTCTGCCACTGAGCTGGGTACCGGCCATGACTCGATAGCCACAATCTTCTAGGGATCCACTTCCACTCCTCCTCGGGTAATGATGTGACCCAAGTATGATATACGATCGAGCCAGAACTCGCATTTACTGAACTTGGCGTACAACTGATGCTCCCTAAGCGTCTGGAGGACGACTCTGAGATGATGCTCATGCTCTATTTCACTCTTGCTGTAGACCAGGATGTCATCTAGGAATACGATCACAAATTGATCCAAGTAAGGCATGAAAATGCGATTCATGAGGTCCATGATTACGGCCGACGCATTGGTCGCTCCAAAGGGCATAACAAGGAACTCCCAATGTCCATACCTCGATCTGAATGCTGTCTTCGGGATGTCCTGCTCTCTGACTCTGATCTGGTGGTATCCCAACCGCAAGTCGATCTTCGAAAACACTGAAGCCCCTCTGAGCTGATCAAACAAGTCATCTATCCTCGGGAGAGGGTATCTGTTCTTGATTGTCACCGAATTCAAGGTACGATAATCAACACATAGCCTGGACATACCATCCTTCTTTTTTACAAGAAGCATCAGGGCTCCCCAAGGCGATCCACTTGCACGGATGAATCCCTTGGTCCTCAGTTCTTCAATCATTTTGTATAAAATTTCCAACTCTGAAGGCGCCATCCTGTAGACTCGCTCTGATACTAGTGCTGTCCCGGAAATCAAGTCTATAGTGAACTCAATCTCCCGTTTCGGCGGCATCCCTGGAAGCTCCTCTGGAAAGACATCTGGAAACTCTTCAACTATCCGGGGTAACTGCACTGCTGCTACTGCCATTCGCAATGCTGGGGAAGACGGCTCCACTGCGCCTCTAGAAAACGAAAACTCTGGCTTGCCGGGGATACTAAAGACAACTCTGCCAATATGGCAGTCTATCCTAGCATACTGGTTCCTCAACCAATCCATGCCTAGGACTACATCATAGTCTGTCATAGGAAACTCTATGAATCTAGTGGGGAACTCCCTACCGCTAACTACGATCCGACACGAGGAAAACACTCGATCTACTCCCACAAGGCCATTACCAGTAAGTATATTGAGCCTCACTGATAATGACTCGGGCTCCAATCCTATCCGTGTCGCGAATCGTGCAGACATAAATGAATGCGATGCACCAGAATCAAATAATACAGACGCTGGAGAGGAGTTGACGAGAATAGTACCTGCCACAACCTCACCTGGTGCAACTTCTTCTTCCATAGCCATCATCATGGCCTGACCTTGTCCTCTGGCTGCTGGTCCCCTCTGCTGAAAATCTCTCTGCCTATTCTGGGTCTGAGCTTGGGCTTGTGCATACTGCTGGGGGTGTTGTTGCTGAAATGCCTGAGACTGAGGCGACAAGGGCCTCGAAGACTGATACTGCTGCTGCTGAACTGGTGCTGGGGCCGGTCCTCTCACCGAAGAGCTAGAAGGGTTGGATGCTGATGAACCACCCCTATTCGGGCAAGCCCCTATCCTATGATCTGCTGCTCCACAAGCCAGGCACAATCCCTGCGCCCTGCGACAGTCTGCCACCACATGCCCTGGCTTCCCGCAATGAGAACATCCCATCGTGGAAGTCTGTTTCTGCTTCTGCTGCTGCGGGTACGTCGGGGTCGAATGCTGAACCGACGTTACTGAGGCCGCCCGCCTCGGAGTTCCAATGGTCAATCCCCTAACTGCCGGGGATGGAGCTGATGATTGGTGCATCTGGCTGTGGGACCGCTTTCTACCTCCGGTCCTATCCACGATCCTCTGGGAGGTGTACTCATGCCTCCTAGCTGCTCTCAAGACTGCATCGAACGTCTGGTGCTCGAACTGCTCAACCGCCAATAAGATCTCCAAATGCAGTCCCTGCTGGAACCGCTGGGCCCTATCAAACTCGGTCGCCACCAAGGTGGGGGCAAACCTACTGAGTCTAGAAAACTCTGATGCATAACTGTCGACTGTTCTGCCTCCTTGCTTCAAGTTGGTAAATCTGGTCTGCAGGTCGTACCGAGCCACATCATCGAAATACTTTGTCTGGAATCTCTCTCTAAACACTGCCCAAGCAATGGGTGCCACTAATCCCATGGCTTGTGCCGTCCACCAACTGCGAGCCAAGTCTAACAACTGCAGGCGTACCACCGCCACCTTCTCATTCTCGGGTGTCCTAGCTGCTTCCAGAATCACCTCGGTATCCTGAAGCCATGCATCCGCGGCAATCGCATCCTCGCTGCCGTCAAAGAAAGGAGGGTTCAATCGCTTGAAGCTGTTAGCCGCCTGGTTCCCTGGATGTCTGCCTCGGATCAAAGCATCTTGAACTGTCTGGTGCAGGGCGTCGCTTCGACGATCCTGGGAAGCTATCAAGGTTCTGATGAGGCCTACTAAGGTACCATCATCTGGCTCAGTGGGCTGGATGGGCCGAACTGGTGACTCTCCTCCACTAGGCACAACTCTAGAGGCTACCCCGGAATGCTGGGCTTGATCTCCGGGTTGCTGCTGATCCATGGGAAATGCTCCACCTCGTTGATCGGTAGGATCAGGTACAGTGCCGCTAAAGAAGACGACACAGAGAACAATAAGGAAAGGACCAGGACAGATCAATGATATAAACACAGAATCATGGCAAGAATCCAGGGATTCAGAGGATACGAACAGAGATCAAGGACGAGTACTGATTGAGACATCTATCTGGTAAACCCTCACATATCTTGATTTATAAGACCTGCATGGGCCACCACTTAAACCATGTCACGCCCTAGAACCAGAATACTGGAGAGCGGGGGCAGACAAAGCCGGCTACGTATATTGAAATGGAAACTACCTCGATATACGGTCACGGCTGTCTAGATATATGAGGGTTTACTACAAGCCAACAGTCTCTTATGGTCATGAACAAGCCTAATGTCTCAATCACAAGCAATTAAGTAAGGTCGCAAGATGTATGATCATTAAATATACAATAATAAGGCGTCCCAAATATTACATATTCAGCTGATCATGAAGCTAGTCGTTACAAAATGTTAGGACTAGCAAGAGTTTAGTCGTACATGATCAACCCTAGGATTTGTTAATCATGTATACAGCCCGTAGGCAGACAGTAAGTAAAAGTGCATCGAGCTAACAGGTGCTCGTCGGCTAAACGCCTCAAAAGAATAATTTTACAATGAAGTGGGCAAGGCAAAAAGGAAAACCCACTCTTGGCCCGGGTTTCGTCTAGTTGTCACCATTGGGCTGGAAGCTTGGTAGATCCTCGGGAGCTGCTCCAAAATCTGGCCACACAAAACCAGCTGGGTCAACCCCAGAAAGAGCAAGTGCCACAAGGGGGCCACGAAATAAGAACAAAAGCCAGCAATCAGCACAAGAAAATCTAATATTAAAACTAGAATTTACGAAAACATGGCAGGGTGATATACGACGAGATAACCATGGAACTATTCCGATAGCCAGGTTACAACCCGTAAACCAAACAAGGACCGGGGTTGTAACCCTTCATCTGAACAGAACTTGGTTTCCCACCATTTATCGGCAAGGTAATAATGCAAGAAATCAAGACATGAGCAATCTTGTACTGGATCAAGACATGGTTAGACTAGTTATACCTCATTCAATCAATCACGGCCAAGCAGATACTACGGCTTACTACTTTAACTAACTAGGGTTATCACAGGCCTAATTACTAACAAGATACAGTGAGATTATTCTACAGCCACAAGCCCTGCAGACCATCCAGGTTACCCAGGTCAAAAATTAGGGGTTGAATTCAGGTGGGTACATCGTCCAGGAAATGCATGTACCCTTAGGTGACTTAGAAGGTGCAACACATAACAGTGTGCTGGAAATGCGCCCTACTCGTCGGCAGGCTACAGATCCCAAGAGCGCCCATGTAACGGGATTGCCTGTAGCTGTGTCATCTCTTCATGACTATTGAGTTATTCTAGTTATTAACCTTAATCCATTTTAGTAGGTGCTCCTGACCGTGGTACTCAGGAGTTCCATCCTAAACATGATGCAAGACAGGACAAGTGGATTTAACAAGCAAGCAAGAAGAACTACCTACGGTGTCAAGGCAGGTCAAGTTAAGTTAGCCGTCGCAACAGTATTAAGTTATCAAGTCATACTACAAGTCAGGAGTGCGCCGCCACGGGCCACTATCAAGTTATCAAGTCACAAAGATTAATTACAAGTTACAAATTAGGTGTGCACCCCACTGGGTCACTAGCAAGGAGATCAGAGAATACCAGGATCATAATTCACAGAAAATCCCGAGAACCGTACTAGTCATAAACAATTACTTGAAAATCGTGTTAGGCCGTGTCGGGTCAAGATAGTCGTGCTGTGTTGAACCGATCTCAGGAAAACCCAATCCACAAAGAGAAACCAAATCGAGAAATAAAACCAATACTCCAAGAGCCAATGGGTTAAGCAAGGGGTCAGGGTGCAGCGTACGCGCAAGGGCACGCACGCAGGAGAGCAGCGTACGCGTAAAAGCACGCACGCAGGGGAGCAGCGTACGCGTAAAAGCACGCACACAGGGGAGCAGCGTACGCACAAAAGTACGCACGTAGGAGAGCTGCGTACGCACAAAAGCACGCACACAGGAGAGCTGCGTACGCACAAAAGCACGCACACAGGAGAGCTGCGTACGCACAAAAGCACGCACGCAGGGGGAAGCGTACGCTCAGGACATGCGTACGCTCAAGTCAGGGCACGCTCAAGTCTGCGTACCAGGGCACGCTCAAGTCTGCGTACCAGGGCACGCTCAAGTCTGCGTACCAGGGCACGCTCAAGTCTGCGTACGCAAGAGACACGCTTCCAACAGGAAGCGTACCCAAGTCTGTGTACGCAAGAGACACGCTTCCAACAGGAAGCGTACCCAAGTCTGCGTACACGGCGCTAAAGAGCGCGCGCAGCTCAGTGGCGTAAGCTAAAAAGCTCTGCACACTGCTCACTGTCTTCTCCAAACCAGCAAGAACTCCATGGTTGACCCCAAAGTATCAAAAGTTTATAACTTGGCCATCCGGACTCCAAATCCGGATTTCCAAGGTTCCAACTTTGGTGAAATTGAATTCTCTTCCACATGGAAACATCAAAACCCATAAAAATACAACTTAAATAGATCAAAATCATGTAAAACCGAACATAGGAAAAAACTTAGATCTAGAACAATGGAGACTCCAAATCACAAAATACCAAGTTCTAATGTTGATCACCATGTCCGAATCTAGCAAATGGACAAATAAAATAGGGTTCTCATGTGGTGGCAAGGTGCACTTGCCTATGGGTTGGTGTTGTGTAGAGGAAGGAGAAGAGTGTTGTGTAGAGGAAGGAGAAGAAGAAATTAATAGAGGTTTATGAGGAGAGAGAAAAAGTTGGTGGAGTTTTAATGAGGGTGGGATATGGTGTGTTGAGGGTGGAGCATAGGCTAAGGTGTTCCAATACACATTAACCAAACCAAACCAACCCAATCCAATTAAAACCGAGCCATGTCAAAATCCAAAATACGAAAAATACCGAAATTCCACAAGTTAAGAAAAATAAAAATACATGCCAAAATCCAGATACGAGTATAAATACGAAATACGGGAAATGCAGGAAATGAGGGTGACATCTCCTCCTCTCCATCCCTCTCACTCTCCTCATCTCTCATTCTCTCTATCACTCTCCCTCTCAAACCCATCTTCATAGCAGTTCGGACCCGGACCCGTGCCCGCGCGCGTCCGATGCCCCGATGTCACGCCCCAGAACCAGAATACTGGAGAGTGGGGGCAGACATAGCCAGCTACGTATAATGAAATGGAATCCACCTCACCATACGGTCACGGCTGTCTAGATATATAAGAGTTTGACTACAATCCATCCGTCTCCTATGGTCAAGAATAAGCCTAGTGTCTCAATCACAAGCAAGCAAATAAATGTTACAAGATATAAAATCACCAAATATACAATAGTAAGGCGTCCCAAATATTACATATTCAGCTGATCATGAAGCTAGTCGTACAAAATGTCATGACTAGCAAGAGTTTAGTCATACATGATCAACCCTAGGATCTGTCAATCATGCTATAGCCCGTAGGCAGACAGTAAATAAATGTGCAATCGAGCTAACACGTGCTCGTCGGCTAAACGTCTCAAAAGAATATTTTTACAATAGAGTGGGAGAGCCAAAATAAACCCACTCGTTGCCAGGATTACGCCTGGTGGTCACCATCTGGCTGGAAAGTAGGTAGATCCTCTGGTGCTGCTCCGGTATCTGGCCATACAAAACCAGCTGGGTCAGACCCCAGAAAGAGCAAGTGCCACAAAGGAGGCTTCACTTAAGAACTAAAACCAGCAATTAGCACAAGAGTATAATTACATAATAAAAGACAGTAATTAAGAAAAAACATGACATGTGATATACGATGAGATAGCCATGGGACTATTCAGATAACTAGGTTACAACCCGTAAACCAAACAAGGACCGGGGTTGTAACCCTTCGTCTGAACAGAACTTAGTTTCTTCCCCCATTTATCGGCAAGATAAAATAAGAAATCAGGACATGTAACAATCTTATACAGGATCAAGATAAGACTTAGACTGATCATTCCTCATCCAACAATCACGGCCAAGCAATAAGTACGGCTTAATACTTTAACTAACTAGGGTTATCACAGGCCTAGTTACTAGCAAGATGTAGTGAGATTATTCCACAGCCACAAGCCCTGTAGACCATCCAGGTTATCCAGGTCGAATATTAGTACAATAAGGGTGCAACACATGACAATGTGCTGGAAATGTGCCCTACTCGTCGGCAGGCTACAGATCCTAAGTGGGGCGCCCAGATAACGGGATTGCCTTTAGTTGGGGAAATCTCTTCATGACTACTGGATTATTCTAGTTATTAGCCTTAGCCATTTACAGTAGGTACCCCTGACCGTGGTACTCAGGGATCCCTGTCCTAGACATGATGCAAGACAAGACGGGTTCATTTGTACAAGCACAATCGTCCACGGTGTCCAGGTTATTCATACTTGTCATGTCATGTTAGCCGTCGCAACAGCCTTCGAGATATATCATGTCAGGTTTATCATGTCAAGGATGCGCCACGGCGGGCCACTATCAGGAATTATCATGTCAAGTTTTTATGTCAAATTTATTTGTCAGGAGTGCGCCACGTCTGGCCACTATCATGTCATGTTATTTGTCAAAAGTGTACCACAACGGGTCACCATCGTGTCAGAAAACATATTAAATCAATGGCACACGCATATAAGTGATAGTTAAATATAGCAGGTGCAAGGGCCGTGGGGGACTTATGCGGCTCAAGCAAAATTGTCGTATGAAATTGCCATACAACAGTGCATATGCGGCCAAGCAATGGTGCATATGCGGCCAAAATATTTCTTATGCGGCCAGCAATTATTTAAGGCCATATGCGGCTAAAGGATGTTCCATGGGGCCAACTATTTAATACATGTGGCTCATACATAAGCATGCAAGCTGATGCTTGCATGCATGTAATTTAAATATGACATGGCATTATACCATGCATGCAAATTAAATCCATGACATTATACCATATGCGGCTCACAAGCTAATTATTTAATGCATGCAAGCATTTCAAGCAAAATTGCATGCTAATGCAATCAGCATTCCAAATTCATGCGGCCAAAAATATAACCCATGCGGCCAGCTTGCAAGCTTTTACAGGCAAGCTTAAATAATGCATGCACCATAATTATAAACCCATGCAGCCAGCTACTGGTTTTCAGGCAAAATGTTAATGCATTTCCATGCATTAAGAATTCTAATGCATTTGCTAATCTCATGCATAAATGCATTTGCTAATCCCATGCATTAATTCCTATGTATTAAGAATTCAAATGCATTTGTTAATAGATGCTGATGCATTAATGGCCTAATGCATAATTGGCCATGCATTAAATGCATGCAACGTAAGCAAGTGTAATGCATGCAAGTGTATTTAAACCATGCTAGCTAAATGGGCACGCAATCATTTCTTTACATGCGGCCAGCAATGATTGTAGGGGCATATGCGGCCACCCCTAATGCATGCGGCCATAATTTATTTAGTGGCCATGTGGCTGAGCAATTTCTAATACCATATACGGCTCACTTATTTTACTACCCATGCGGCTACTGCTTGCATAAGCATGCAAGCTACTGCTTGCTTAAAGCATGCAAAATACAATTAATGCTAAGGCCAAGTAATTATTTAATGCTAATGGCAATTATTTAATGCAAGCAAATATTTAATGCATGCATGCAATTAATGCTTACAAGACCATGCAGCCAAGAATGACGAAGGTCATATGCGGCTCAGCACTATTTGCTAGTGCATGCCAATGCCAAGCCTATATGCGGCTGAGCACTGTAATGGGGGGGCATATGCGGCTCAGACAATTAACTAGTGGCCCATGCAAATAAACACTTGCACGTGGCCAGCTAATACATGCAATTAAATATTTAATTAAATGGCCATGCGGCTGAGAAAAATACTTGCCGCATGAAATAGTCATGCGGTCAAGTACTGTTCTTCTCCTCCAATTTTCGAGAAGAGAAACACCATGAAGCCATGCTTCCAAGCTCCATATTTCCATCATCCAGAGTCCAAATCAAAACTTCCATAGATCAAAATGGGGCAGAATGAAATTCTCTACAACATGGAACCATCAGAACTTGTTAATAACCAGATTAAATAGATCAAAACCAAGAAATCCAAAAATACCACAAAACTAGGTCTATAAGAAATTAACCATGAAAATGAAAAATGCTAAGTACTAAAGTGGGTTAGAAACATGAGAGGAAGACAATGGAACAATAAAAATTGGACTTCCTCCATGAAGCAAGATGTACTTGCCTAAGCTCTCCACTCTCTCAGGTTGGTGGAGAAGTAATGGTGAAGAAGAAGAAGAGTTAATAGGAGAGAGAAATGTTTGGTAGAATATTTAATGAAGAGGATGGTGGTAGGTAGGTGGGTTGGTTCTCCAACAAAACCGAACCAAGCCAACAAGCCGAACAGAACCAAGATAGCCAATCAATGATTTGCCAAAAGAAATCAAGCGAGAAGACATGCAATACGGGTCAAAATACGTACACGTATACCGAGATACGTAATACGAACCACGGGCATTACAACTCTACCCACCTTAAAAGAATTTCGTCCTCGGAATTTAATCAAGAGGCTAGAGATGCAAGGACAAGCTATACTAAGCAGTCAATCAATCAAACAATCAATCATGCAAGCAAGAAAATTGAAGGCATGGGGAAGAGGGAAGAAGGAAGACATCCTGCTAGAAACCTCTCTGCCGGTTCTGAATCTGAGCTTGGACCAGGGCATACTACTGGGGTCTCTACTGCTAGAATACTTGAGCCTGAGACAGCAATGGCCTCGGAGACTGGTACTGTTGTTGCTGCTGTACTGGTGCTGGTGCTGGTCCCCTTACCGAGGGAGTGGTCTGGGCCGATGATGAACTGGCCCTATTCGGACAGGACCCTATCTTGTGGTCCTGTGCCCCACAAGCCAAACACAATCCCTGAGCTCTGCGACACTCCGAAACAACATGTCCTGGCTTCCCACATTGAGTGCAGCCCATTGCGGAAGACTGCTTCTGCCTCTGTTGCTGAGGGGACATGACCGATGTCACTGAGGTCGCCTGCCTCGGAGTTCCAATTGTCAAAGCCCTGACTGCCGGCGCTGGTGCCGTCGACTGGATCATCTGGCCGTGAGTGTCCACGATCCTGTGGGAGGTATACTCGTGCCTCCGGGCTGCTCTCAACACTGCATCAAAAGTCTGATGCTCAAACTGCTCCACCATCAACAAAATCACGAGGTGGAGCCCCTGCTGGAACCACTGGGCTCTATCGAACTCGGTCGCCACCAAGGTGTGAGCAAACCGACTAAGCCTGGAAAACTCGGCCGCATACCCATCGACCGTCCTGTCCATCTGCTTCAAATTGGTGAACTTGGTCTGTAGATCGTACCGAGCCACCGCATCGAAGTACTTGGTCTGGAACCTCTCTCGGAATACTGCCCATAAAATAGGGGTCACTAATCCCACGGCTTGTGCCGCCCACCAGCTGCGGGCAAGATCCAGTAACTGCAGGCGCACCACGACCACCTTCTCGTCTTCTGGGGTCTTCGCTGCCTCCAATATCACCTCTGTGTCCTGAAGCCATGCATCAGCAGCGATAGCATCTAGCTGCCATCGAAGAAGGGAGGGTTCAGGCGCTTGAAACTGTTCGCTGCACTGTTTCTATGATGTCCACCTCTGTTCAGGGCATCTGCCACTGCCTGATGCAAAGCATCTCCTCGCCGGTCCTGGGAAGCTAACAATGTCTTGATGAGTCCCACCAAGGTGCCATCATCGGGCTCTGCAGGCTGGACGGGCTGAACTGGTGGCTCGGGATCCCCGGTAGGCATGACTCGGGAGGCTGCTCTTGAGTGCTGGGCCTGATCTTCTGGTTGTTGTTGGTCCACGGGAGGCGCTTCGCCTTGCTGATCGGCAGGTCCAGGAACAATGCCGCTGAAGAAGACGACATAGGAAACAATAAGGAAGGACCAAGACAGATCAACGATATAAGCATGTGATCAGGTTGAGAATCTCAGGGATTAGAAGTTACGGGCAGAGATCAAGGACGAGTGCTGATTGAGATATCTATTCGGTAAACCCTCACATATCTTGATTTACAAGACCTGCATGGGCCACCACTTAAACCATGTCACGCCCCAGAACCAGAATACTGGAGAGCGGGGGCAGACATAGCCAGCTACGTATAATGAAATGGAATCCACCTCACCATACGGGCACGACTGTCTAGATATATGAGAGTTTGACTACAATCCATCCGTCTCCTATGGTCAAGAACAAGCCTAGTGTCTCAATCACAAGCAAGCAAATAAATGTTACAAGATGTAAGATCACCAAATATACAATAATAAGACGTCCCAAACATTACATATTCAGCTGATCATGAAGCTAGTCGTACAAAATGTCAGGACTAGCAAGAGTTTAGTCATACATGATCAACCCTAGGATCTATCAATCATGCTATAGCCCGTAGGCAGACAGTAAATAAAGGTGCAATCGAGCTAACACGTGCTCGTCGGCTAAACGTCTCAAAAGAATATTTTTACAATAGAGTGGGAGAGCCAAAATAAACCCACTCGTTGCCAGGATTACGCCTGGTAGTCACCATCTGGCTGGAAAGCAGGTAGATCCTCTGGTGCTGCTCCGGTATCTGGCCATACAAAACCAGCTGGGTCAGACCCCAGAAAGAGCAAGTGCCACAAAGGAGGCTTCACTTAAGAACTAAAACCAGCAATTAGCACAAGAGTATAATTACATAATAAAAGACAGTAATTAAGGAAAAACATGACAGGTGATATACGATGAGATAGCCATGGGACTATTCAGATAACTAGGTTACAACCCGTAAACCAAACAAGTACCGGGGTTGTAACCCTTCGTCTTAACAGAACTTGGTTTCTCCCACAATTTATCGGCAAGATAAAATAAGAAATCAGGACATGTAACAATCTTGTACAGGATCAAGACAAGACTTAGACTGATCATTCCTCATCCAACAATCACGGCCAAGCAATAAGTACGGCTTGATACTTTAACTAACTAGGGTTATCACAGGCCTAGTTACTAGCAAGATGCAGTGAGATTATTCCACAGCCACAAGCCCTGCAGACCATCCAGGTTATCCAGGTCAAATATTAGTACAATAAGAGTGCAACACATGACAGTGTGCTGGAAATGTGCCCTACTCGTCGGCAGGCTGCAGATCCCAAGTGGGGCGCCCAGATAACGGGATTGCTTGTAGCTGGGAAAATCTCTTCATGACTACTGGATTATTCTAGTTATTAGCCTTAGCCATTTACAGTAGGTACCCCTGACCGTGGTACTCAGGGATCCCTGTCCTAGACATGATGCAAGACAAGACGGGTTCATTTGTACAAGCACAATCGTCCACGGTGTCCAGGTCATTCATACTTGTCATGTCATGTTAGCCGTCGCAACAGCCTTCAAGATATATCATGTCAGGTTTATCATGTCAAGGGTGCGCCACAGCGGGCCACTATCAAGAATTATCATGTCAAGTTTTTATATCAAATTATCATGTCAAATTTATTTGTCAGGAGTGCGCCACGTCGGGCCACTATCATGTCATGTTATTTGTCAAAAGTGCACCACAACGGGTCACCATCGTGTCAGGAAACATATTAAATCAATGGCACAAGCATAGAAGTGATAATTAAATATAACAGGTGCAAGGGCCGTGGGGGACTCATGCGGCTCAGGCAAAATTGCCGTATGAAATTGCCATACAATAGTGCATATGCGGCCAAGCAATAGTGCATATGCGGCCAAAATATTTCTTATGCGGCCAGCAAATATTTAAGGCCATATGCGGCTAAAGGATGTTCCATGGGGCCAACTATTTAATACATGCGGCTCATATATAAGCATGCAATCTGATGCTTGCATGCATGCAATTTAAATATGACATAGCATTATACCATGCATGCAAATTAAATCCATGACATTATACCATATGCGGCTCACAAGCTAATTATTTAATGCATGCAAGCATTTCAAGCAAAATTGCATGCTAATGCAATTAGCATTCCAAATTCATGCGGCCAAAAATATAACCAATGCGGCCAGCTTGCAAGCTTTTACAGGCAAGCTTAAATAATGCATGCACCATAATTATAAACCCATGCGGCCAGCTACTGGTTTCCAGGCAAAATGTTAATGCATTTCCATGCATTAATTCCCATGCATTAAGAATTCTAATGCATTTGCTAATCCCATGCATAAATGCATTTGCTAATCCCATGCATTAATTCCTATGCATTAAGAATTCTAATGCATTTGTTAATTGATGCTGATGCATTAATGGCCTAATGCATAATTTGGCCATGCATTAAATGCATGCAATGTAAGCAAGTGTAATGCATGCAAGTGTATTTAAACCATGCTAGCTAAATGGCCACGCAATCATTTCTTTATATGCAGCCAGCAATGATTGTAGGGGGACATATGCGACCACCCCTAATGTATGCGGCCACAATTTATTTAGTGGCCATGCGGCTGAGCAATTTCTAATGCCATATGCGGCTCACTTATTTTACTACCCATGCGGCTACTGCTTGCATAAGCATGCAAGCTACTGCTTGCTTAAAGCATGCAAAATGCAATTAATGCTAAGGCCAAATAATTATTTAATGCTAATGGCAATTATTTAATGCAAGCAAATATTTAATGCATGCATGCAATTAATGCTTACAAGACCATGCGGCCAAGAATGGCTAAGGCCATATGCGGCTCAGCACTAATTGCTAGTGCATGCCAATGCCAAGCATATATGCGGCTGAGCACTGTAATGGGGGGGCATATGCGGCTCAGACAATTAACTAGTGGCCCATACAAATAAACACTTGCACGTGGTCAGCTAATACATACAATTAAATATTTAATTAAATGGCCATGCGGCTGAGGAAAAATACTTGCCGCATGAAATAGTCATGCGGTCAAGTACTGTTCTTCTCCTCCAATTTTCGAGAAGAGAAATACCATGAAGCCATGCTTCCAAGCTCCATAATTCCATCATCCAGAGTCCAAATCCGAAGTTCCATAGGTCAAAATGGGGCAGAATGAAATTCTCTACAACATGGAACCATCAGAACTTCTTAATAACCAGATTAAATAGATCAAAACCCAAAAAATACAAAAATACCACAAAACTAGATCTACAAGAAATTAACCATGAAAATGAAAAATGCTAAGTACTAAAATGGGTTAGAAATACGTGAGGAAGACAATGGAACAATAAAAATTGGACTTCCTCCATAAAGCAAGATGCACTTGCCTAAGCTCTCCACTCTCTCAGGTTGGTGGAGAAGTAATGGTGAAGAAGAAGAAGAAGAAGAGTTAATGAGGAGAGAGAAATATTTGGTGGGATATTTAATGAAGAGGGTGGTGGTAGGTAGGTGGGTTGGTTCTCCAACAAAATCGAACCAAGCCAACAAGCCGAACCGAACCAAGATAGACCAATCAATGATATGCCAAAATAAATCAAGCAGGAAGACATACAATACGGGTCAAAATACGTACACGTATACCGAGATACGTAATACGAACCAAGGGCATTACACCCGACCACACCCGCTGACCGGCCGGCCCCTTCACCGTCGGCGGCTCCCGGCCGGTCGACCCCCTCCTGGCCGTCGGCCACCTCCACCACCATCATCATCTCCCTCTCCATCTCTATCATCAAAACCTAATCCTAACCCCCTTTTCCAAAAAAAAAAGGAAAGAAGATGATGAAGAAGAAGGAGAAATTGAAGGAAGAAGAGATTGGATAAGTCTCAAACCTATTCCCCAAATTCAAATCCCTAATAGTTCCAAGGCAAACCCTCCTTCCTTGAATTCATTTTCCTTTTAAATTTCTATGTCATTTTAATAAAGAAATTAGATTGTGTCATTTGATTTGGATCTTAGGAATTTAGTTTTGATTTCAAATAGAGTTCTTCAATTGCAATTTATACGTGTGTATGTTGATATAACGCGACACAAAACTAGAACACGATACAATTACTTAAGTATAAATTGGTTTCGAAGTTGTGTGGTGATTGTATTGTATATATATATACACACATAAATAGTCGTGATATGTATATGTATCTAGGAATTCATAGTATTGCAACATGGAAATAAGGACATTCCTATATTTTAAATCAAGTTTGGACAAAGGGACGCATAGGAAAATATATGTAATTTATAAATTCATTTATAGTGTATATAAAAGTATCTATTTGAAGTTGATATCCTAGAATTCTTAGATTACTACTTGTGATATTAATATTTGAACTTAATGTCATGTTGTCGAATCTAAAGCTAGAGATAAATTTGGTGTCTCTAGGATTAACTATGGAATAATACTACAATTAAGTCTATACATGTATCCTTGTAAAAGTGGATATAATTCGGACACAATAGAGGGTGTTTTAGACTTCATATATGAATTTAAAATTTAATACAAATGTCGTGACTTAAAGAACCACTTTACAAATATATATATATATATATATATATATATATATATATATATATATATATATATATATATATATATATATTCCATAAAAGTGCCATAAGAGAAATGCTAGGAGAATATCAGAGTATTAAAACTCGACTGTATTGGTCCAAATTTGGACTGATTTGCCAAAAAGGGGGCCCAATAATAATTAAAATCCATTTTGTATACAAATTGTAGGATCCTCTATGTTATTTTTTATATATAAATAAAATCTAGTACAAATAGATTTTAATTCCATGGTATAAACTAGGCTTAATTATATTTGTTCAAAATGGATATTTTAGAAAATTTAAAGTTATTTTAATTTTCTTTTTATCGGCCCATAGTCTAATATGAGGTTTAAATTTAGCCTAGGCCATGTAAAACCATAAACCAAGTTGAACCTAATACTCTTAGATGTTGGAAATTTCCAAAAAGACAATACTCTAAATTCTAGCCAGTGTCGATAAGTTCAAAAATATTTTCTATAAAGGAAAATTCATTCTAATCCATATAGAATGATCAATATTAATCAATATCGTACAAATAAGATCCATATAGAATGATCAATATCGTATAAATAAGATATTTTAATATACAATTTATTAATAGTGGTGTTCTTCTTCTTGTATGGTTTTGTTATCTAGTGTTTGTGTAACTTTATGATCTATGGATTGTATTGATTTGTTGAATTTGTGTAGCTAACCCGGAATCAGTGCTAAATTGCTAAAAGAGCTAGTTGCTAAGGTAAATTGTGTTATCGGTAAGAAAGTTTTTGTTTTGCAATTGAGATATAAATATATAAACTGCGTGTGATTTTCGATGTTGAGGGTTGCTCCACCGAAGGGGTCGGCGTATCCGGATATTAATTGCGTGGTTCGGTGTTGAGAGTTGCTCCACCGAAGGGGTCGACGTACCCGATTATTATATTTTTTATCTATTGTAAAATTTTGGAGTCAATAAATACAAAGGAGACTCTGCCGAAATTTTCAATAATTTCGAGAGTTAGCCAAATTTAGAAAGTTCTAGAATTAGGAAAACCTAATTGAATAGTCTAAGTTTAAATCCAGCTTCCTAGTCAACAAGATATTACCATATGGTGTGTTGTCTTTGACATACGAGATGGTAAAATAAGTTGAATGATTCCTTGCCAACAATTACTACCATATGGCGTGTTGTTTCGACACACGAGATGGTAATAAGTTGGATAATCTCCTGCCAACAAGAGATTACCATATGGCGTATTGTCTTTGACATACGAGATGGTAATTAAGTTGGAACCGGATATTAGACCTAGGAGTCAATAGACTATTGTATGTATTTGTAGTTGCATCATGGGGTGGAAGAGAACAACTGGATCACAATCATCAAAATCCCTGTAATATAATTACACCAGTAAAAGCTGATCAGTAGTCCCGCATCTGTAAGGCCTTACGATGTCGGGGGGTGAGGCCTAGCTCACCAACAGAGAACAGTCCAGTAAATTCCGAAAATAAAACAAAATTTAAAAAGTTAATGTATACAAGTTTTCCACAAGATGTGGAGGGGTCGGATCTAAGGCGCCGTACCCAATACAGACACCAACTGGTCCCGGGTAAATGGAATTATTGTCGAGAAAATAGAGGGTGATCGTGATCCAAATGTGCTCTCTAAACTGCATTATCATATAGGAAACTTGATTATGGTTGTGGTAGTGAATTTAAGTTGTTGTGATTGTGACGGTAGTCATTATTTATGAATTATTAGGATTTAGTCGTAAGACGAACACTGAGGAAATTCACTAGAACAAGATCTAGTCAGAGTCATATTTTAAGTTAACGTTATAATCCATCTGAATTAATTTCTTAATCTCTTTACTTTGGAATTTCGAGAATCTGATCATCTCAGAGATTCTCAATTTATTTATTTTATTTACTCGTCCTTGACTGAGGGCTTGCATGTCATTTGACGACTTAGTATTGTTCACTAGATTTGTAGACCAAGGAGCTACTATTGTACATTGGAGAGAAGCTGGAGAACAAGAACGATATGGGACGATTGGAGACAATTATATTGAAAACAGATCTTCTCATCATCAATTCAGGTATATAAATATATAATTATATTAGGTTAATAGTTGTATTGGATAGAATAATCCATCTCAAATTTATAGTTTCAGAATGTCCTTTGAATAATATTAATATTATTTTACAAGGATGACCTGAAATGAACCTATCCTAGAACCTTACGGGCGACAATCGTGAATATGGGTACTAGAGTATTCATATGTCGCGTAGCCTGGGGATGCTGTTACGTACCCGGCTCATCGTATTCTGGGAACGGGACATGATACGTCTTTTAGTGGTGGCCCATGCAGGTCACAAAAAATAGGAAACCTAGGATAGGATGCAGGTCTCGAAAATTAGAAAACCTAGGATATGATGTAGCTCTAGATTTCAAGAAAACCTATGTAGGTTGAGCTATATACCCTAAGATATACTCTTAGAAGAAGTCTACTCATCCATAGACTATGTTTCATTCCGTTTACCCTATAGATCCTTACCTAATGGATTTCTTGTAGTAATTCCATGTAGTTAAGAATCCTAACCTATGACTGCCATTAAGGATGTAGATAATATTCAGGAAACCATGGGTAGTATAAGGATAGATATGGCTCGAAAAATTTAGATCAAGTAACTCATAGTTAATTAGACGAGTATTTTTACTAGAGTAGCCCATAGAAGGATTTCAAAAAGTTCTTTAATGGACCTTGAATTTCGTATCCTTAGCGAACTTAGAATTCAGATTTATCTTGATATTATATATATTAGAATAGTAAAGAAATAAGGATCACATAGCCAACAGGCCAGATATGATCTAAGGTTTTATTTAGATTGTATGTAGTATGTTGGGGGATGATCATATATATATGGGTAACTTAGAAGAACTATTGGGTAAGTTAGTAATAATAGTATTTTGTTTAAGATACATGCATAAAATATGTTACATATAATATTGTGTATAGCTTCTAAAGTATAGTTATACTCCTCAGTATTTTGATCTTATCCCTTCCTAAATCTTGACTCGTCCCCTTCCTTATCAAATTTCATATATCTATTTTCACAAATCCCCAACTTTTATCAAAATTCTCAATTTTTTGTTCCATCCAAGGTTTGTCGATTAGAATCTATAATTGTATCTTCTCTTTTAAATCCAATTTTGTTCTAGTAGTACACCTGAGTTTTGGGAATCGTTTTCCATCTAAATATCTAGATATACATTTCTCATTAAATGTTCATTGGATTTCTTGTAAAACAATATTTTGATTGGACTTTTGTAATTGAATTTCCTGTGAATGAGTACTTATTTTCTTATGTGTCAAGAACCCGATAATCTATTTACTGATTTGACAAGGCAGTGAGACCACCTGCAGTCAATTAGATTGAATCATGGAAGAGAAGTGAAGTTGTTGCAGCCATTCGGACTGGCCATCCAAATTGGCGAGGCACATATTCTCGAAACATGATTCAAGAATTTAATAAATTTTCGGGAATCAAGACATAATTTTTCATAATGAATTTTTGAACTTGATATTCAAATTTTGATTTCATTTTACCTTGATTTGGAATTTGAAAAACGTTATTTAAAATGACATATAGTGCTTTTGATAACATAGATATATGAGTTTATCTTATGTTATAATATTATCTATTAGTTTTGATACCATGATAAAGTAATGCTGGTGATATCTAGAAAACTTGAAGATTAAGTATTGCTTTTTGAATATATTTTGGATTATTAAGAATATCATGACCTATAAAACTACTTCACAATCATAATTCCTACTCATTCTATGGATATCAAGGAAGAGGTAGCAAACCTTGATAGTGAAATGGTATCTTTGTTGCAGCCATATGCGCAATGGCGAGGCACAAGATTACTATATCACGCCAAAAAATGGGAATAAGGAATATGATTTTGAATTCAAGGACCATACATGGTTATGGGTTGAAATAACATTGTATATGACTATTTTATTTGATTATATAGAATTTTAAGAATCTTGATGATTTCTAGTATTTCTGAATGGTCCTTATTTTGTGAAGCTTTTGATAAATAAGTTTCAAAATATTTGATTTATTAATTTAATAAACTAGTACATCTCTGTAAGGTGAGTAGAATATCTTGTTTCTCTCTATAATTATTTTAAAGAGTTTATCTTCAAATTTTAAATTTCGAGGACGAAATTTTTGTAAGGTGGATAGAGTGTAATAGCCACCTAATAAAATATTATTTTTATTGTCTATTCTCTATAATTATATTTGTTAATAATTTTTTTTAAAATAATAATTATTATTATTTATCATTAATTTTATTATCATTATCTTATTTTTAATTGAACCCATTTCTTTTTCTAAAATAAATTTTTACATAAGCCCTTGTAAATATTTGCAAATTGCAAATTAACCATGACACATAATCTATACACATGTCTTCATGCATGAAGCATGGACAAAATGGTAACTTCACTTGGGGACACATGTCTACATGCATGGAATATTGGTAAAAAGAAAAAGAAAAAGAAAAAGAAAGAAAAATATACATACATATATATATATATATATATATATATATATATATATATATAGAGAGAGAGAGAGAGAGAGAGAGAGAGGAGAGAGAGGGCTCCCAGCCTCTCACCCGTACCCTCTCCCTCACTCTCTCAGTTCCCTTTCTCTCTCTCGGTACTCTCCTCCTCTCCATCCATCTCACTCTCCTCATCTCTCATTCTCTCCATCACTCTCCCTCTCAAACCCATCTTCATAGCAGTTCGGACCTGGACCCGTGCCTGCGCGCGCCCGATGCCCCGACCACACCCGCTGACCGGCCGGCCCCTTCACTGCCGGCGGCTCCCGGCCGGTCGGCCCCCTCCTGGCCGTCGGTCACCTCCACCACCATCATCATCTCCCTCTTCATCTCTATCATCAAAACCTAAACCTAACCCCCTTTTCCAAAACAAAAAAAGGGAAGAAGATGATGAAGAAGAAGAAGAAGAAGGAGAAATTGAAGGAAGAAGAGATTGGATAAGTCTCAAACCTATTCCCCAAATTCAAATCCCTAATAGTTCCAAGGCAAGCCCTCCTTCCTTGAATTCATTTTACTTTTAAATTTCTATGTCATTTTAATCAAGAAATTAGATTGTGTCATTTGATTTGGATGTTAGGAATTTAATTTTGATTTCAAATAGAGTTTTTCAATTGCAATTTATACGTGTGTATGTTGATATAACGCCGACACAAAACTAGGACACGATACAATCACTTAAGTATAAATTGGTTCCAAAGTTGTGTGGTGATTGTATTGTATATATATACACACATAACTAGTCGTGATATGTATATGTATCTAGGAATTCATAGTATTGCAACATGGAAATAAGGACATTCCTATATTTTAAATCAAGTTTGGACAAAGGGACGCATAGAAAAATATATGTAATTTATAAATCCATTTATAGTGTATATAAAAGTATCTATTTGAAGTTGATATCCTAAAATCCTTAGATTACTACGTGTGATATTAATATTTGAACTTAATGTCATGTTGCCGAATTTAAAGCTAGAGATAAATTTGGTGTCTCTAGGATTTACTATGGAATAATACTACAATTAAGTCTGTACATGTATCCTTGTAAATGAGGATGTAATTCGGACACAATAGAGGGTGTTTTAGACTTCATATATGAATTTAAAATTTAATACAAATGTCGTGACTTAAAGAATCACTACTTTACAAATATATTTATATATATATATATATATATATATATATATATATATATATATATATATATATATATATATATATATATATATATATATATATATATATATATATATATATATTCCGTAAAAGTGCCATAAGAGAAATGCTAGGAGAATATCAGAGTATTAAAACTCGACTGTATTGGTCCAAATTTGGACTGATTTGCCAAAAAGGGGGCCCAATAATAATTAAAATCCATTTTGTATACAAATTGTAGGATCCTCTATGTCAATTTTTATATATAAATAAAATCTTGTACAAATAGATTTTAATTCCATGGTATAAACTAGGCTTAATTATATTTGTTCAAAATGGATATTTTAGAAAATTTAAAGTTATTTTAATTTTCTTTTTATCCGCCCATAGTCTAATATGAGGTTTAAATTTAGCCTAGGCCATGTAAAACCATAAACCAAGTTGAACCTAATACTCTTAGATGTTGGAAATTTCCAAAAAGACAATACTCTAAATTCTAGCCAGTGTCGATAAGTTCGAAAATATTTTATATAAAGGAAAATTCATTCTAATCCATATAGAATGATCAATATTAATCAATATCGTACAAATAAGATCCATATAGAATGATCAATATCGTACAAATAAGATATTTTAATATACAATTTATTAATAGTGGTGTTCTTCTTCTTGTATGGTTTTGTTATCTAGTGTTTGTGTAACTTTATGATCTATGGATTATATTGATTTGTTGAATTTGTGTAGCTAACCCAGAATCAGTGCTAAATTGCTAAAAGAGCTAGTTGCTAAGGTAAATTGTGTTATCGGTAAGAAAGTTTTTGTTTTGCAATTGAGATATAAATATATAAACTGCGTGTGATTTCCGGTGTTGAGGGTTGCTCCACCGAAGGGGTCGGCGTACCCGAATATTAATTGCGTGGTCCGGTGTTGAGAGTTGCTCCACCGAAGGGGTTGACGTACCCGATTATTATATTTTTTATCTATTGTAAAATTCTGGAGTCAATAATACAAAGGAGACTCTGCCGAAATTTTCAATAATTTCGAGAGTTAGACAAATTTAGAAAGTTCTAGAATTAGGAAAACCTAATTGAATAGTCTAAGTTTAAATCCAGCTTCCTAGTCAACAAGATATTACCATATGGTGTGTTGTCTTTGACACACGAGATGGTAAAATAAGTTGAATGATTCCTTGCCAACAATTACTACCATATGGCGTGTTGTTTCGACACACGAGATGGTAATAAGTTGGATAATCTCCTGCCAACAAGAGATTACCATATGGCGTATTGTCTTTGACATACGAGATGGTAATCAAGTTAGAACCGGATATTAGACCTAGGAGTCAATAGACTATTGTATGTGTTTGTAGTTGCATCATGGGGTGGGAGAGAACAACTGGATCACAACCATCGAAATTCCTGCAATATAATTACACCAGTAAAAGTTGATCAGTAGTCCCGCATCTGTAAGGCCTTACGATGTCGGGGGGTGAGGCCTACCTCACCAATAGAGAACATTCCAGTAGATTCCGAAAAAAAAAACAAAATTTAAAAAGTTAATGCATACAAGTTTTTCACAAGATGTGGAGGGATCGAATCTAAGGCGCCGTACCCAATACAGACACCACCTGGTCCCGGATAAATGGGATTATTGTCGAAAAAATAGAGGATGATCGTGATCCAAATATGTTCTCTAAACTGCATCATCATATAGGAAACTTGACTATGGTTGTGGTAGTGAATTTAAGTTGTTGTGATTGTAACGGTAGTCGTTATTTATGAATTATTAGGATTTAGTGGTAAGACGAACACTGAGGAAATTCACTAGAACAAGATCTAGTCAGAGTCATATTTTAAGTTAACGTTATAATCCATCTGAATTAATTTCTTAATCTCTTTACTTTGGAATTCCGAGAATCCGATCATCTCAGAGATTCTCAATTTTTTTATTTTATTTACTTGTCCTTGACTGAGGGCTTGCATGTCGTTTGACGACCTAGTATTGTTCACTAGATTTGTAGACCAAGGAGCTACTATTGTACATTGGAGAGAAGCTGGAGAACAAGAACGAGATGAGACGATTGGAGGCAATTATATTGAAAATAGATCTTCTCATCATCAATTCAGGTATATAAATATATAATTATATTAGGTTAATAGTTGTATTGGATAGAATAATCTATCTCAAATTTATAGTTTCAGAATGTCCTTTGAATAATATTAATTTTATTTTACAAGGATGACCTGAAATGAACCTATCCTAGAACCTTACGGGCGACAATCGCGAATATGGGTACTAGAGTATTCGTATGTCGTGTAGCCTAGGGATGTTGTTACGTACCCAGCTCGTTGTATTCTGGGAGCGGGGCGTGACAATAGTCCTACCAATTGGAAGAACTATCAAAAAGTTTAACAGTCCTAAAAATATGTTGCTCAATGTCTTATGTAGGACTTTAAAAAAATTTGATAGTCCTACCATTTGAAATGACTGTCAAAAATTTTGACATTACTAAAAATATATGTTGCTCAATGTTTTATGTAGAACTGTCAAAAAATTTGACAATCCTTCCAATTGGTATGACTGTCAATATTTTTGACAGTCCACCATCGTTCCAATTGCGACTATGGATAAATTTTTCATAACCCTAAAATGGGTTCAAACTTCAAAAATCCATTTATAATGAATACTAAATTAAATTTTAGTTACTAGAAGATGAAATTTAGGCAGGAACATAGTTAGAGAGATTTGTAAGAGAAAATGTTTACGATTTTGGGAGGGAGAAGGAATGAAGAAGAGAAAAAAAATGACTTATATACCAACAGTTGGACTAGCCATGAGAAAAACTTTCTAGTGGCAAATTTGTAAATTAAAAAAAAATGGAACTAGCCCTGAGTAAGTATTGAAGTGCCTTTATTGGTCTTCTACTGATTAATATTTGTAATAGTAAAATACCATTCATCATATTAAATTATTGCTCTACATGTCAAGGTGTTTACTGGGCCGGGTTGGGCCAGTCGGACCCAGGGTTTACCGGATTTGACTGGGCCTAGGCCAGGCCGGGCTTAGCCCGGTCGGAGCAGCGGGCCGGGCCGGGTTGGTCCGCAGGACGGAAAGCCGAACTCAGCCTGGATCCATGACCTGGTTTGGTCGGGCCGGGCTGAACCGGACCTTGGCCGGGCCGTTTTAGTGTTGGATCGGGCCAACCCGATTTTTTTGGAAAAAAAAACTTTTACATTCTACCATATAAGTTTAAAAAATTTACAAATTAGAAAGTAAAAGTTTATGTACAACATTACAAGTATTTTTCCATAAAAAATTAGAAAGTATTTTTTTTTATTAATTTTAAGATAACTTAATTTAATACAGTTCAAGTATTTGCTTCCATTAAATTTGTAATAAAATGTAAAAGCTATAAACTTATATTTTATTTCTAAGTGAATTGTAAAAAAATGTACAAGTATTTTTTGTCGTCCGTCGTCCTTCGTTCGTCTCTATTGCCCAGCTTCTCTTTCATTAGTGTCCTCCAAGGTAAGACACTGAAAGTCCAGTAAACTGATGTCGGCATTTTTATATCTTAAGTTTTGGGTTCGTTTTTTTGCACGAACCCAATCTTGAACGCAGACACAAACTTCCAATATATCCGGCAACATCCTGCTACTTTTCTTGCTCAGTATCCTTAAATCTGCACTAAAACAAGATTTCGATGCTACCATGGACATCGGGACCATTATATATCGCGTGCTATAGAAGAAAGTATAGTACAGGGTACGTTTTTTTGTGTTTTTTCCACCATTCTAAAATAGAACAAAATAAGTTGGAGTTTCATCATATTCTTCATAAGAATTTAAATATAACGACAGTTCCTAAGTTGATAGGAAAGATTTTTTTTTTCCTTCCTTTGCAGTACGCTGACAGCATGTGATAATTTAGACATAAGACCGGAGCTACTACTACCAACTTGAAAGGTCGTAACGGGTAGGGCCGATACAACTCGTTCTTCATACAAAGTAATTAAAGAATCTAAAACATCTTTAATCTCTACGTTTAAGTTACTTACATCTACATTCATATTTTCATGAAAATTATCTAGCAATATGAATACACCATCTAATTGATCTTCGAATAAAAAACCGAAGCCAAACAATATAAAAGAGATATTTTACCCCAATATTTTTGAAATTTTGTTTCCATTTTGAAAACAAAATAATCAAAACCAGGAACATTTCTATATTTACAAAATAAATGAGACATGTTAATAAGTTCTGTTAACGCTAGCTAATAAGTTGGATAATAAATGCCAGATAAAATAAAATTTGGTTAGCTCAATTTTGTTACGAGTATCAGAATAAATGAAATTACCTACAGAAGATCCTTGTGGACCGATGCTTATTTGTGACTGCCTAGCTTGCAGTGTGTCCTTACCATGGTAAGTGTCATAGTATCTTTTCAATGTGCCCGTGCATCTTTCCTTTTTCACTTAAATATTTTCTTACATTTCTTACACCGTGCACCTTTAGCAATTCGTTTTTAATTTTTGGGATCTAAAACGAGTGCGCCCTCACTATCAGTGACATATATTTTTTTTTCATAATATTACCATAAAACTGATTTCTCCCTAGTTACAACATTTGTAGCTATGCTCTTAATTTCAGGAGGTGACATTTGTATCGGTGGCACATAATCTGGAATAGGATTATTTTCAAATAAATCAGCATTTAAAAGTTTGTTTTGAATTATCTCCGTAAGGGTGGTTAGAACCAGTAGTATCCATAGTTGTAAAATTAAATTTTGCAGAAAAAGAAGAAAGAAGAGGGAAAAAAAATGTTATCTACCAAAGAGAGAGAGAGAGAGAGGGGGAAAAAAAATAAAAAATTGTAAAAAGAATTTTCTCAAAAATTAAAATTACTTGGAAAGTCAATTTCAGGGAAGAGATGTCCAACTCCAAATTTTTTTTGTAGAATTTGAAAGCTCAAGAACACTGCACTTTAACCTCCACGAAGTTGCACTTCAAAGCCTAGAAACTTCTAGTTCAATGTTCAAAGATTTGCTTAGCTTGAATATTTTGTAAGAGAGAAAAGAAATGGTTATGTATAATTTTTATGAATTTTGGTCTATTTATAAAAAATTTTGGGTGCAAAATGACCTATTTTACCCTCAAAAAAGAGTTGTTATAAGGATATTTTTGATCATTTTCAGCAAAATGACCAAAATATCCTTCCAACGGTTTAAAAACAGCAAGTAAAATAAAGATAAAATGATCATTTTGACCTCCAAACGTTTAAAAGAATTTTTTTTTACAAAACCGGCCGAACCGGACCTGGACCCGGACCGGCCCGGTCGGGTTTAACGGGTTTGACCGGCCCGGACCGACGGCCAAATCGGCTCGAGCCGGACCGGGCTTTCTAGTCCGGGGGCGCAACCCAGCCCGGATCGGTTGCTCACTGGGTCAGATCGGTCTAGGTCGTTGACCGGACTCGGGCCAGCCCAGACCGGGTTTGATCGGGCCTGGCCCGAGCCGGAGACCGGACCGCACGGCCCAAGTTGCACCTTGATCTACGTGAATAGTCTTATGAATTTTACTAGGAGAAAAAACAAGTATTTACAAACATAAATATGGACACAAAAATAAATACTAAGCCAGTTTACAATTTACAATAGACGAAAAAGATACAAATACGTACTTCTAAAAGTTCATGCACAAATTTTCAAATAGCAATATAGTATCGAATATAAAAGTCCATCAAAAAAGTTAAATTTAAAAAATATTAAAAAGTTCACCTTAGTGATCGAATCTGAATAAAATCTTCAACTTGGCTGCAAAAGAGTTTGAGTACATATGGATCAGAGCGAACACTACAATATGATTCGCCATAAACCCGGTAAACATCTCCTTCACCAACCTGTGTACCCACTCACCAGGACTGGTCCTCGCACAGCATGATAGGGTCGCGGAGTGGGTGAACTCGTCCGGTTCGACCCTCGCGAATCGACCATCCTCTGGAAAAGAACACGACCCTCTTCGGGCCTCCTGTTCTTGACGAGACCACCGATCCTAGAATTCCGAGCGACCAAGTCCTAGCAGGCATTTTGGTAAATATATCGCTAGCCTTCCCGTTCTCAACGTGGCCGTAATGAGCAAGTTCCTGGGTGTCAGGTCGGACGCGAACTCGGTTAGTTCGTCGAGTAGCAGATGGGTTTCGGATAGGAGATTGAATTGGAGGTAAAAGTGGAAGAGAGGAATGGATTGGAATCCGCACTTGATGATTTGGGAATGGATTTGGGGAGCAGAAGGCTCGACCGCGAGGAGGAGAGCAAAGGTTGCACTGTCGGGGAAGGAAGGGTGGAAAGAGAGGAGGAAGGTTTTGAAGTGGTGGAGGGACTGGAGAGGTGAGCCCTTGAGAATGGAGGCTCGGATGATGAGGTTGACGAGGTTAGGCCTTCTATGAGGCATTTCATCAAATAGTTTTGAGTGAGTTTGTGGAAAGTGAGGATTTTGAATTTGTGGAGGGAAGGAGCTTATTCGAGTGCTGGTGGCTCAACGGAGCCTTTTATTGAACGGTGCAAATGGGTCGGGTATTTAAGGATCCGATTTGAATGAACCCGTGTCCAGAATTCAACGATTAATTCTGAAAAATAAGTATGACTAAAAACAAAAATTGATGAAACTGGAGATGCGGGCTATCGGTCCCCGTACCTCTCGCATGCTAAGCGAGCGCTCTACCATCTGAGCTACATCCCCTACATGTCAAACATGTTTAAATGCAACGTAATATTACATATATATAGACGAGGAACAAAACTTTAACATTGTGTATATTGAGAGGTGGAACAAAACTAGCAACCCATACATGATCGTTTCTGATGGCTCGCTCAATATAATTTGCACCAACAGCCCCCGGCATCTTTCTCCATATTCAAGTGAAGTTAGATGGTGTCGGTCGACTCCTCTACTCTTGAGTAGGTCCGAACTTGATATGAGGACCGTGAGGCTCACGTCTCAGACTTAACATTTTTTTACACGTTTATATATATATATATATATATATATATATATATATATATATAAGAAAATTTTATGAAATGTCCAAAAAATGTAAAAGTTTTATGTAAAATCTACCGCAAAATAACGTTTCATCGCGTGCCCAGAATTAGCGAAAAATATATAAAGCGGGTTCCAAATGACCTTTTTGTCCTTCTAATTAATTCAAAACATCCATGAATCCTAATGTTAAAAAAAAAGTTTCGATTCTTCCTCTTCTTCCATACGCCGCTCTGTTCTCAAACCTATGTCATTTTTCTCCAAAATCTTCGAACCTTCCTCTCCATTCGCAACCTTCACACCATGTTGACATCAGCGGCAGAATCATCACCGGCAGCATCACCAATTAGAGAAGATGTACCAGTTGAAGAAAATTCAAAAGGAAAAGACGGAGAACAACAGAAACCCTATTCTAAAAAAGTTGCACATAAGAAAAAAGGAAACGATGCTAAGCAAAAAGAAGTGCAAGAAGAAAGTGCAAACAGAAGGTATAACTTTGAGTTTATGTTCGCAAATTCTGTATATATTAAACGAAAAATGACATTCTCCGTCTTAAAACGCATTTAAATATTCATTCTTCCTGTCAAATTACACTGGAAATGCCATTCTCCGTGTAATTTAAATCAATAATATCATTCTCCGTTTAATTTAACGGAGAATGACATTCTTAGTGTTAAAACACATGAGAATGCTATTCTCCGTGTTAATTTAAACGGAGAATGACATTCTCTGTGTAATTTGAAACGGAGAATGCTATTCTCCGTGTTAAATGAAACGGAGAATAGCATTTCCAGTGTTAAAACGAATGAGAATAATGTTCTCTGTTTCGTTTGAAACGAAGAATGACATTCTCTGTGTAATTTGAAACGGAGAATGACATTCTCAGTGTTAAAACACATTAGAATGTTCATTCTCCGTTTAATTTGAAACGGAGAATGACATTCTCCGTGAAATTTGAAACGGAGAATGCTATTCTCCGTGTTAAATTACATGGAGAATGGCATTCCAAGTGTTAAAACGAATGATAATGTTATTCTTCGTGTAATTTGAAACGGAGAATTCCAATCTCCGTGTTAATCTAGCACGGAGAATGATATTACAAGTGTTAAAATGAATGTGAATATTATTCTCCGTATTTTTATAAACGGAGAATGTTATTCTCCGTGTTGAATTACACGGAGAATAGCATTTCCAATGTTAAAACGATTGAGAATGACATTCTCCGTGTAATTTGAAACGGAGAATGCTATTCTCCGTTTTAAATTATACGAAGAATGACATTTCCAGTGTTAAAACGAATGAGAATGATATTCTCTGTGTAATTTGAAACGGAGAATTCCGTTCTCCGTGTTAAATTACACGGAGAATATCATTTCCAGTGTTAAAACGATTGAGAATGCTATTCTCCGTTTCATTTGAAACGGAGAATGACATTCTCCGTGTAATTTGAAACAGAGAATGGCATTCTCAGTATTAAAACACATGAGAATGTTCATTCTCCTTGTTAATTTAAATGGAGAATGACATTCTCCGTGTAATTTAAAACGGAGAATATCATTCTCCGTTTAATTTAACGGAGAATTGCATTCCCAGTGTTAAAACGATTGAGAATGCTATTCTTCGTTTAATTTGAAACGGAGAATGATATTCTCCGTTTAATTTAACACGGAGAATAGCATTTCCAGTGTTAAAACACATAAGAATGTCCATTCTCCTTATTAATTTAAACGGAGAATGATATTCTCCGTGTAATTTGAAACGGAGAATGGCCATTCTCCGTTTCAAATTACACGGAGAATGTCATTCTGTGTTAAAACGAATGAGAATGTGATTCTCCGTGTTAATCTAAAACGGAGAATGCCATTCTCAGTGTTAAAACGAATGAGAATGATATTCTTCGTATAATATGAAATAGAGAATTTCATTTTCCGTGTTAATCTGACACGGAGAATGATATTTCCAGTGTTAAAATGAATGGAAATGCAATTCTCCGTGTTAATTTAAACAGAGAATGACTATTCTCCGTTTATTTTTACACGGAGAATGTCATTCCCAGAGTTAAAACGAATGAGAATGTTATTCTCCGTGTAATTTGAAACGGAGAATGCTATTCTCCGTTTAATTTAACATAGAAAATAACATTTTCAGTGTTAAAACGAATGAGAATACCATTCTTCGTCTAGATTTACACGAAAAATTTTATTCTCCGTGTTAAATTATACGAAGAATGGCATTCTCCGTGTTAATATGACTGAGAATGCTATTCTCCGTATTTTTATAAACGGAGAATGTTATTTTCCGTGTTAAATTACACGGGGAAATGATATTTCCAAACTTAAAACGAATGAGAATGCTATTCTCCGTGTTAATTTACACGGAGAATCTCATTCTCCGTCTTGAATTACACGGAGAATGGTATTCCTAGTGTAAAAACGAATGAGAATGCTATCCTCTATGTTCTTTTACACGGAGAATGTTCATTCTCCGTTTAAGTTAAAATGGAGAATGACATTCTCTGTGTTAAATTACACGGAGAATGTCATTTCCAGTGTTAAAACCCATAAGAATGGCCATTCTCTGTGTCAATTAACACGGAGAATGGTCATTCTCCGTGTCAAATTGACGAAGAATGGCTATTCTCTGTTTTATATCGACGGAGAACAGTTGACAGAAACCTAAATTTTGTTTTTTTGTAGAAAAAAAATCTGTCAGGAATAAGGAATCAAGACTTTCCGTTCTACTTTCAAACCAATGCTAAATCTTATGGAGAAGGTCAATATAAATGGTGGCCGTTTACCTGAGCCAGTTATTGATTCCTTAAAGAATATCGGTTTCTGAAATTTTGGCGAGATTTTCTACCAAAAAAGAGTCCACGTCTCCGAATTGGCCAAGGTAACGGAAGGGCTTGAGAATTTAATTGCAACTTACCAAGAAGAAAAAGATGGCGTCGGGTACTTTGAATTGAACACCACTGTTAAAATCGCGCCAAGCGTCGACGATATCGCAGTCATCTTCGGTCTACCGCAGAAGGAAGAAAGCGATAATGATGTTATTTACAAAAAATTGATCATGGAAAAACAGCAGCAGCCTCCACAACCAAACTCTTTCAGCCTGTGTAGAGATCATTTTACAAGATTGCTGACTAATTCCAAGGGCGCACAGTCAAAAGTCACTAATAAGGAAGTGAAAGAGAAGTTCCTTGAATTGTTGCATCGGCTTCGTCGCGGAGATAAAGCTGTTAATCCAGATGATTTGGCTAAGATATTAATCTTCAACTTGTGCCAAACTGCATTCTTCACAAAAACTGGCGGTACAGATTTGCCATACAAATTCTTCGTCTTGGTAGACAGTGTGGACATCATCAATAGTATATGCTGGCCAAGGTTAATCTTGACATATGTAATAGATAGCATCAAGAGGACTACAAGTAAAACTAAAGGGGGAGATTACTCAAGTGCTTACTCCAAAATGGAAGGTTGCACAATATACTTTCTCTATTGGTTTACAGAACATTGTACATTTGTGAAAAGGAAGTTTGTCCCAATTCCTGATTACCCAAGATTTTTCATATGGAATAGGTACAAAATCTCAAACTTCCTCAGGGTCGATTATCACAGCAACTTGAAATCGAAGATGATATTCAAAGATCTGGTTATATCTGTTGGGAAAGAAGAAGGGCACAAAGAAGATGAGCTACCTATACAAGAAGTTGAAAAAAAGGGAGAGGAACACCAACAAACAGGTGGGGATAATTTTGCTGAACAACAGATACCACAGCATGATGAAATGGACGCTGTGATGGAGGATTCAACGCAGGAATTGGAGGATTTGAGAAGACATCATTCTGATATTCTTGTGCAGAATAAAGAACTCAAAAAAAAGTTAAAAGAGATGGAGGCACAAGAAGCGTAGTTACGTGCAGCCAGCCTTGAGAATGAGAAACTCAAAGAAAAGCTTAAAGAGCTCGAGACACAAGAAGCGCAACAACGTGCAGCCAACGTTGTGATGGAGGGCTCTATGCATGAATTGGAGGATTTGAGAAAGCAAAATTATGTTATTATTGCTGATAAGGCACGGCTCATCGACAATGTTAAAGAGCTACACGCACAAGGTAAAATCTTTTCTATTTCAAATTTCTGATTTGTAATCTTCCGTGTTATAGTTCAGGAGAATGGCCATTCTCCGTGTATAAAAATACGGAGAATAACATTCTCCGTGTTATTTGAAACGGATAATGGCCATTCTATATCATTTTGACACTGGGAAGGTTATTATCCGTTTAAATTAAACGGAGAATGCTATTCTCCGTGTTAAATTACACGGAGAATAAAATTCCAAGTGTCAAAATGTATGAGTATGACCATTCTCCGTGTAACTTAACACGGAGAATACCATTCTCTGTGTAACTGTCACGGAGAATGGTCATTCTAGTGTAACTATCACGGAGAATGGTCATTCTAGTGTTAAAACGTATGAGTATGACCATTCTCCGTGTAAATTAACACGGAGAATGCCATTCTCCGTGTTAAGTTACACGGAGAATGGTCTTTTCCAGTGTTAAAACGCATGGGGATGACCATTCTCCGTGTTAAATTACACGGAGAATGATCTTTTCTTTTTCTTTTTGTATTGATATTTTTTCTTTCATTGATTTTTTTTATATCAGTGCAAATAACAGAGCACCTCAAAGAAGTAAATAAAAGGCTCGTTAAGGAGAAAAGCGAGCTTCAAGGGAAAGTTGAATTTTTGAATAAAGAAGCCATTGAAAAGGATACAAAAATTGCTGATCTTGAGGCCATAATTACAGTATTGCAGCTTAAAGAGCCTCAACAAGCTGCTGAACAACAATCTGCTGAACTTCATGATCCAACAGTAACCAAAAAAAGAGGAAGGCTGCAGCAAAAGAGGTTGCCAAAACCATCATCAGTATTAGCCGATGATGATTTTACTCCATTGGGTAAGAAAATATTAATGGAGGATAATAAAAAGCGGAAGATTAATGCTGATCCGAAAGAAAAAACTCAGCCCATAACGAAAAGAAAGAATAAGAAGGCTGATGCGAAAGCCGAAAAAGATGACAGGATTGCTCAACTAATAAAGAATGGTGATATACTAAAGTAATGCAAGGACCTAAGACTTTGGAATGATGCAGATGAAGAGCTGCAGAAGCTTTACAAGAAAATCGTATTCCCAAACAAGAACACTCCACAGTATGTATTATGAACTCTATTTTTTTTATTCTTTTTTCTAAGACTTTGGAATGATATTCGCCCGAGACTATACCGTAGGCAAGAGGGTAGAACTGTTGGTCACCATTCTTCGTTGTAGCAGACATCAAACATCCTCTAAATCTCCCTGTAAGAAAAGTCGCATCCAAATATAGCATCGGGCGACAATATTGAAAACCTTCGACGTAAGTCCCATATGAAAGAAAAAGTCGCTGAAACCTCATTGACGTATCATCTTTCTGAAAGTCGATAACAGAACCAATATTGGTTTCCTTTACCTTGTCAACATACCAACACAAGTCGGTGTAAGCTCTAACATCATCTCCGTATATTTCTTGGTGCACCAGCCTAATATCGTGGTATGCCTGCCCGTAGGTAAGAGATAAACCGTAGTCAACCTTGAATTCATCGACAACTGATTTTGTCTACTTTTTAGGATCCATCCGAACAATGTCACTAACCAAACTTTTCACAAATTTTGCTGGAATAACTAGATTACCTTTATCCATATAGCCAGCTCCACAATTGTGTTCTTCCACATACCTCTTCACCTTAAAAATTTGATTATCTTTCAAAATGGATATAGCATGGAAGCTCCACAAACAAGTATGGGTCTTGTAATTCTTACAGCAAACGGTGTACCTCCTCGGCTCAGATTTTAAAATATGGAATGGGTAACGAGATTCAAAACATACTGTCACGCCCCAGAACCAAAATACTGGAGAGCGGGGACAGACATAGCCAGCTACGTATAATGAAATGGAATCCATCTCACTATACGGTCACGGCTGTCTAGAAATATGAGGGTTTATCTACAAGCCATCAGTCTCTTAAGGTCATAAATTATCCTATTGCCTCAATCTCAATCAACTAGCAATCGTTACAAGATATCAGATCACCAAATATACAATTGTAAGGCGTCCCAAACATTACATATCCAGATGATCATGAAGCTAGTCGTACAAAAATGTAAGGACTAGCAAGAGTTAAGTCATACATGATCAACCTCGAGTTGCCAATCATGTTTACAGCCCGTAGGCAGACAGAAAGTAAAGTGCATCGAGCTAACAGGTGCTCGTCGGCTAAATGCCTCAAAAGAATAATGTACAATTACAGTGGGAGAACAAAAGAAACCCAATCGTTGCCAGGATTCCCTCTAGTGGTCACCATCTGGCTGGAAAGCAGGTAGATCCTTTGCTGCTGCTCCGGTATCTGGCCATACAAAATCAGCTGGGTCAGACCCCAGAAAGAGCAAGTGCCACAAAGGAGCCACAAAATAAGAACCCAAAACCAGCAATTAGCACAATAATATAATTACATAATAAGAGATAGTAATTTAAGAAAAAGCATGAAAGGAGAATATAAAAGACAATCTTATACAGAGTCGATAAAAGACAGAACATATGGAAAGCATGACAGGATGATATACGATGAGATAACCATGAGACTATTCAGATAACCAGGTTACAACCCGTAAACCAAACAAGGACCGGGGTTGTAACACTTCGTCTGAACGAAACTTGGATTCTCCCACCATTTATCGGCAAAATATAAGAAAATCATGACAGGTAGAAATTCTTATGCAGGAATCAAGACAAGACTAGACAGGTTATACCACATTCAATCAATCACGGCCAAGCAATAAGTACGGCTTGCTACTTTAACTAACTAGGGTTATCACAGGCCTAGTTACTAGCAAGACGCAATGAGAATTTCAAGTCTGGTTACCTGTTTGTTACTACCTGAGTGATCCCAGCAAGAAAAGGAAAAGATAGCAGGATATAGCAGACACACTGTAGTAAGATACATGTGTCCTAAGGTACCACACTCGACGTTGGGCTGAAAGTGCGCTCATCTCGACGGATAGCAACAAATCCCAAGTATGTATATATAAGGCCGGGAGCAAAGGGGCAACGGGTAACTGGGAATTTCTTCATGAACTATTTGATTAATCTAGTCATTAATCCTAGCCATATTCAGTATGAATCCCTGACCGTGGGAAACTAGGGATTCATGTCCTAGACATGATGCAAGACAAGACAAGTTTATTTGTACAAACACATTCACCCATGGTGTCCAGGCCATTTATTCTTGTCAAGTCGTGTTAGCCGTCACAACAGCATTAAGATAAATCATGTCAGGGTACTTGTCAGGAGTGCGCCACGACGGGCCACTATCATGTCAGGTTGGTCATGTCAGAAGTGCACCACTACGGGTCACTGTCGTGTTATGATAGTTCCTTGTCATACCATGCCATGTACAATAGTCATTCCAAACATATTAAGTAAAATCAAGTTCATGACAAAAGGCGTAAGGATATAAAATGGGCGTAAAATATCTAATAAAATATTAATATACAGGGCTATAAAAGAGCCAAGCTTAAAGAAATAAGACCAAAACTCCAAGAGCCAATGGGTTAAGCAAGGGGTTCAGGGTGCAGCGTACGCACAAGGCACGCACGCAGGAGAGCTGCATACGTGAAAAGTCACGCACGCAGGAGAGCTGCATACGTGAAAGTCACGCACGCAGGAGAGGAAAAGTCACGCACGCAAGAGAGCTGTATACGTGAAAAGTCACGCACACAGGAGAACTGCATACGTGAAAAGTCACGCACACAGGAGAGCGGCATACGTGAAAAGTCACGCACGCCAGAGAGCTGCGTACGTGAAAAGTCACGCACACAGGAGAGCGGCATACATAAAAAGTCACGCACACAGGAGAGCGGCATACATGAAAAGTCACGCACACAGGAGAGCGGCATACGTGAAAAGTCACGCACACAGGAGAGCGGCATACGTGAAAAGTCACGTACGCCAGAGAGCTGCGTACGCGAAAAGTTACGCACGCCAGAGAGCTGCGTACGTGTAAAAGCACGCAAGCAGAGAGCTGCGTACGCGTAAAAACACGCACGCAGGGTCTGGGTCTTCTTCTCCATGGCTGAGAAGAAGCTCTCATGGCTCCCAAAACTTCAAGGCATCAGAACTTGGCCATCCGAGCTCCAAATTCGGATTTTCAAAGTTCTAACCAGGGTGGAATTGAACTCTCTTCCACAAGGAAACATCAAAACTCATAAAAATCTAACCTAAATAGATCAAAACCATACAAAACCGAAAATAGGGAAAACCTAGATCTAGAACAATGGAGACTCCAAATCACAAAATGCTAAGTTCTAATGTTGATCACCATGTCCTAAACTAGCAAATGGACAAATAAAATAGGGTTCTCATGTGGTGGCAAGGTGCACTTGCCTATGGGTGTGGAGAGTTGTGTGAAGGAAGAAGAAGAAGAAATTAATGGAGGAGGTAATGAAGAGAAAGAGTGTTAGGTGGGGATTATAAAGAGGGTGGGATGTGGTGTGTTGTCACGCCCCAGAACCAGAATACTGGAGAGCGGGGGCGTACATAGCCAGCTACGTATATTGAAACAGAATACATCTCAACTAGACGGTCACGGCTGTCTAGATATGAGGGTTTACTACAAGCCAGCAGTCTCTTAAGGTCAAGCCTATTGTTTCAATCTCAAGCAATTAACAGAGTTACAAGATGTTAGAGCATCAAATATATATATATAAGGCATCCCAAATATTACATATCGGATGATCATGAAGCTAGTCGTACAAAATGATAGGACTAGCAAGAGTTCGGTCATACATGATCAACCCTAGGATTTGTTAATCATGTTTACAGCCCGTAGGCAGACAGTAAGTAAATGTGCATCGAGCTAACAGGTGCTCGTCGGCTAAACGCCTCAAAAGAATAAATTTACATATAAGTGGGTGAAACAAAAAGGAAAAATCCACTCGTAGCCCGGGTTCCGTCTAGTGTTCACCATTGGGCTGGAAGCTTGGTAGATCCTCGGGAGCTGCTCCGAAATCTGGCCACACAAAACCAGCTGGGTCAAACCCCAGAAAGAGCAAGTGCCACAAGGAGGCCACAAATAAGAACAAAAGCCAGCATATCAGAACATAAAGAATAAAAGGAAAGTACAAGTAATAAAAGTACATAGAACGATAAACGACTAGGGACGTAGAACCATTCCGAGAGCCAGGTTACAATCTTTAAACCAAACAATGACCGGGATTGTACCCCTTCGCCTGAATAGCTCCCTGTCTCTACCCATTTATCGTTAGAGATAAGTAAAACAATCATGATCAAGAGTTCCAGGTACAGGGGCTAGACAATACTTAGACAGAGCTGGACACCATTCATTCACAATCGGCCAAGCAAGTACTACGGCTTACTACTTAACTAACTAGGGTTATCACAAGCCTAATTACTAACAAGATGCAAGTGAGAATTTTCAGTCCCAAGCCCTGCAGACCATCCAGTTATACTTCTGTGGGTTGAGAGTTATAGGTGGGTACATTGCCCGGGAGACAAATGTACCCTTAGGTGACTTAGAGGGTACAACACATGACAGTGTGCTGGAAATGTGCTCTACTCGTCGGCAAGCTACAAGTCCATTAAAGCGCCCAGATAACGAGATTACCTGTGACTGGGAATTCTCCATGTTCTAGTTTGATCTAATCATTAGCCTAATCCAATTTAGCACGAGTCCCTGGCCGTGGTACCCAGGAAGTCACGTCCTAGACATGATGCAAGACAAGACAAGTAGATTTCACAAGCAAGCAAGCAGGAGCACCCACGGTGTCAAGTTGATTATACGAGTCAAGTTACAAGTTACAAGTCAAGTCAGGAGTGCGCCGCCACGGGCCACTATCAAGTTATCAAGATAAATCATGTCAGGGTACTTGTCAGGAGCGCACCACGACGGGCCACTATCATGTCAGGTTGGTCATGTTAGGAGTGCACCACGATGGGTCACTGTCGTGTTATGCTAGTTCCTTGCCATACCAAGCCATGTACAATAGTCATTCCAAACATATTAAGTAAAATCAGTTCATGACAAAAGGCGTAAGGATATAAAATGGGCGTAAAATATCTAAATAAATACCAATATATATAGGACTATAGAAGAGCCAAGCTTAAAGAAATAAACAATTCATCATAGACAAGTAGGTTGTGCAGGAGGGTCAGGGGTTGGGCTGCGCAGGGTATGTACTGCGCATGGAAGAGCTGCGCAAGAGTTGCCTTACGCAAGGGTAGACTGCGCAGGGGGTCAAGGGGTACAGGGTTAAAGGGGCACAGGGGATGCCTTGCGCATCAATTGGATTGCGCAAGGGAGGATTGCGCAAGGATAGACTGCGCAGAGTATGGACTGCGCAATGGTCGAGTGCGCAGGGGTTACCTTGTGCATGGCTGGTTTGCGCATGGCTAGCTTGTGCCAGCGCAATCCAGCACAACGTAAAGCACTGGCTGAGCCTATGCGCAATCGGCCATGCGCTAAAGAGCACAGGCCGGGGTGCACAAACGATCAAGTGCTAAAGAGCACTGGCCGAGAGCCTTCACCAAGGCTGAGATGAACTCCTCAAGAACACCAAAAACTTCAAATCTTCATAACTTAGCCAAATCAAAACCAAATCTAGAGTTTCAAAGTTCTAACTTGAGTAAAATCGAATTCTCTTCCACATGGAAGCATCAAAATATGCAAAAATCGAAGTTTAATAGATCAAAACCAAGGATTTTCGAAAATGGTTAAAACCTAGATCTAGAAGAATGAAAGCTCCAAATCACAAAATGTCAAGTTCTAAAGTTGTTCCCCATGGCCTAATCTAGTTAATGGACAAATAAAAAGTGGTGCTTATTTGATGGCAAGGTGCACTTGCCTATGGTGTGGTGTTGTGTGGAAGAAGGAAGAAGAAGAAGTTGTAAGAAATTAATGGAGTTATGGAGGAGAGAGAAAAAGTTGGTAGGTTTTAATGAGGGTAGTTGTGATGGAATAGAGGTGGAGAATAGGCTAAGGTGTTCCACTCATGATGAACCAAGCCAAACCAAACCAACTCCACAAAATAAAACCAAGCCATGGTCCAAAACCCATTTACGAGAAACCGAGTCCACAAGTCGAGAAAATAAAATATGTGCTAAAATCAAATTACGAGTACAAATACGAAATACAGGAAATAGGGTTGACAACTCTACCCACCTTCAAAGAATTCCGTCCTCGGAATTTAATCAAGGAGCTAGAGATTGCCACGATAAGCTATACTAAGCACAGGCAAGCTACACTAAGCAGTTCAATCATACAATCATACAATGCAAGCTAGGAAGGGAAAGCGTAAGGCATAAGAAAGACATTATACCTCACGAGTCAAACAGGTAGGGATATCGCGATCGGATGTCGTCCTCACGCTCCCACGTTGACTCACCTAGAGAGTGATGACCCCAAGCAACACGGACTAAGTTAATAGTCTTATTCTTGAGCGTCTTTTCTCTCCGATCCAATATAGACACGGGCCTCTCCTCATACGAAAGGTTGGTACCAACAACCAATTCTGAATGATCTAGGATATGGCTCGGGTCTGGGATGTACCGTCTTAATTGGGATACATAGAATACATCATGTACCTCACTTAGCGACGGCGGAAGAGCGAGACGATATGACACATCGCCTACTCGCTCTAGAATATCGAACGGTCCTATATACCTAGGACTAAGCTTTCCCCGTACACCAAAACGAATGACGCCGCGGGTAGGCGAGATCCTAAGGAATACATGGTCGCCGACGGCAAATTCTAAGGGACGCCGATGAGCATCGGCCCAATGGCGCTGGCGATCCTGAGCAACTCGGAGGTGATCTCTGACTCTCCTGACCACTTCAATCGTCTGAGAAATTAGTTCTGGACCGAGCATCTGCCTCTCTCCGACATCGTCCTATGCTAACGGGGATATGCACTTCCTACCATACAGAGCCTCGAAGGGTGCCATCTGGATACTGGCCTGAAAACTATTGTTGTACGAGAATTCTACCAGGTGCAGGTGATCCTCCCACGAACCACCGAAGTCAAGGGTACACGACCGCAACATATCTTCAAGAGTTTGTATAGTACGCTCTGACTGCCCATCTGTCTGCGGATGATACGCTGAGCTGAACTTGAGACGAGTCCCCAAACTTTGATGAAGACTGCGCCAGAAGTGCGATGTGAATCTCGTATCCCTGTCTGATACTATGCTGACTGGCATTTCGTGAAGTCTGACGATCTGCCTGAGATACATCTCTACTAGCTGTGTCGTCGACTGTCCAACTCTGAATGGAAGAAAGTGTGCCACCTTGGTAAGCCTGTCCACAATGACCCAAATAGCATCTCTGCCTGCCGGAGATCTGGGTAACCCAGTCACGAAATCTATGGTTATGTGTTCCTATTTCCATTCTGGGATCGGTAAAGGTTGAAGAAGTCCAGCTGGCCTCTGATGTTCAACCTTGACCTGTTGGCAAACCAAACATCGAGAGACATACCGGGCTATCTCCCTCTTCATACCATTCCACCAAAAGTGTTGACGAATATCTCGGTACATCTTCGTGCTGCCTGGGTGGATGGAATACTGCGAACTGTGAGCCTCTGCCATGACTTCTTGTCTGATATCTCCACTGGGTACACAGAGACGCATGACGTGTCGAAGTGTACCATCTTTATGGATGCATAACTCTGGCCTGTGTCCTGCCTCGCACTCTGCTCTGAGCCGCTGAATCTTGGAATCTGTTAACTGTGCTGTCCGGATCCTCTCAACTATGGTGGACTGAATCTGTAGGCTGGCCATCAAGGCCACATTGGAAGGAAGAATCACTTCAATTCCCATCTTCTGAAGATCTGCCAATAGCTCTGGTTGCGCTGTCAGGAAATAAACTCCGGCTCTCCGGCTCAACGCATCTGCTACCACGTTGGCCTTCCCTGGGTGATACTGCAAGTCCGCATCATAGTCCACAAGTAGCTCGAGCCATCTTCTCTGCCGCATATTAAGGTCCTTCTGGGTGAAAACATACTTCAGGCTCTTATGATCAGTAAATATCTCCACTCTGTCTCCGTACAAGTAGTGCCTCCACAACTTAAGTGCAAACACTAATGCTGCTAACTCCAAGTCATAGGTCGGGTAATTCTTCTCATGATCATGGAGTTGACGTGACGCATAAGCAATTACCTTTCCATGCTGCATCAAAACACATCCCAATCCTCTGCCTGAAGCGTCACAATAAACTGTGAATCCTCCGGTCCCATCTGGAAGTGTGAGAATGGAAGCCGTTATCAAACCTCGCTTCAACTTCTCAAATGATTCCTGACATTCTGCTGTCCAAACGAACGGCACATCCTTGCGGGTCAACTGGGTCATCGGTGCTGAAATCCTTGCAAAATCTGAGACGAACCGCCGGTAGTAGCCGGCCAATCCAAGGAAGCTGCGAACCTCTGCCACTGAGCTAGGTACTGGCCATGACTCGATAGCCACAATCTTCTGGGGATCCACTTCCACTCCTTCTCTGGTAATGATGTGACCCAAGTAAGAAATACGATCGAGCCAGAACTCGCATTTACTGAACTTGGCGTACAACTGGTGCTCTCTGAGAATCTGGAGGACAACTCTGAGATGCTGCTCGTGCTCTGCTTCACTCTTGCTATAGACCAGGATGTCATCAAGGAATACTATCACAAACTGATCCAAGTAAGGCATGAAAATATGGTTCATGAGGTTAATGAACACTGCCGGCGCATTGGTCGCTCCAAAGGGCATAACTAGAAACTTCCAATGCCCGTACCTCGATCTGAACACTGTCTTCGGGATGTCCTGCTCTCTGACTCTGATCTGGTGGTATCCTGACTGCAAGTCTATCTTCGAGAAAACTGAAGCCCCTTTGAGTTGATCAAACAAGTCATCTATCCTTGGAAGAGGGTATCTGTTCTTGATTGTCACTGAGTTCAAGGTACGGTAATCAACACATAACCTGGATGTACCATCCTTCTTTTTTACAAGAAGCATCGGGGCTCCCCAAGGCGATCCACTAGCACGAATGAATCCCTTGGTTCTAAGTTCTTCAATCATCTTGTACAAAATCTCCAACTCTGAAGGCGCCATTCTGTAGACTCGCTCTGATACTGGTGCTGTCCCGGGAATCAAGTCGATGGTGAACTCAATCTCCCGCTCTGGCGGCATCCCTGGAAGTTCCTCTGGGAAGACATCTGGAAACTCTTCAACTATCCGGGGCAACTGCACTGCTGCTACTGCCATCCGCAATACTGGAGGAGATGGCTCTACTGTGCCTCTGGAAAATGAAAACTCTGGCTCTCCGGGAATACTAAAGACAACTCTGCCAACATGGCAGTCTATCCCAGCATAATGGTTCCTCAACCAATCCATGCCTAGGACTACATCATAGTCTGCCATAGGGAACTCTATGAGCCTAGCGGAGAACTCTCTACCGCTAACTACGATCCGACACGAGGAAAACATTCGATCTACTCCCACAAGACCATTACCAGTAAGTATATTGAGCCTCACTGATAATGACTCGGGCTCCAATCCTATCCGTGTCGTGAATCGTGCAGACATGAATGAATGCGATGTACCAGAATCAAATAATACAGATGCTGAAAAGGTGTTGACGAGAATAGTACCTGCCACTACCTCACCTGGTGCAACTTCTTCTTCCATGGTCATCATCATAGCCTGACCTCTAGCTGCGGGTCCCCTCTGCTGGAAACCCCTCTGTCGGTTCTGTGCTGGAGCCTGGGTGAACTGCTGCTGGAAGGCCTGGGCCTGGGGCGCCAATGGCCTCGGGTACTGCTGTTGCTGCTGCTGCTGGACTGGAACTGGGGCTGGTCCTCTCACCGAAGAACTAGAAAGGTTGGATGATGATGGGCCTCCCCTATTCGGGCAGGTCCCTATCTGGTGGTCTGCTCCTCCACAAGCCAGGCACAACCCCTGTACCCTACGACACTCTGCCACTACATGGCCCGGCTTCCCGCAATGAGAACATTCCATCGCGGAAGACTGCTTCTGCTTCTGCTGCTGCGGGTACGTCGAGGTCGAATGCTGAACCGACGTCACTGAGGCCGCCCGCCTCGGAGTTCCAATGGTTATACCCCTAGCTGCCGGGGCTGGAGCTGAAGATTGGTGCATCTGGTTGTGGGACCGCTTCCTGCCTCCGGTCCTGTCCACAATTCTCCGAGAGGTATACTCATGCCTCCTTCCTGCCTTCAACACTGCATCGAACGTCTGGTGCTCGAACTGCTCGACAGCCAATAATATCTCTAAGTGCAGCCCTTGCTGGAACCGCTGAGCCCTATCGAACTCGGTCGCCACCAAGGTGGGGGCAAACCTACTGAGCCTAGAAAACTCAAATGCATAGCCATCGACCATTCTGCCTCCTTGCTTCAGGTTGGTGAATCTGGTCTACAAGTCGTACCGTGCCACCACATCAAAGTACTTTGTCTGGAATCTCTCTCTGAACGTCGCCCAAGTAACTGGTGCCGCTAACCCCATGGCCTGAGCTGCCCACCAATCGCGAGCCAAGTCCAGTAACTGTAGCCGTACCACCGCCACCTTCTCATTCTCAGGTGTCCTAGCTGCTTCTAGAACCACCTCGGTATCCTGAAGCCAAGCGTCCGCGGCAATCGCATCTTCACTGCCGTCAAAGAAGGGAGGGTTCAAGCGCTTGAAACTGTTGGCCGCCTGATTCCCTTGGGGACCTCCTCTGTTTAGTGCATCATGAACTTCCTGGTGCAAGGCGTCGCCTCGACGATCTTGGGATGCAAGCAGTTCTCTGATAAGCCCTACCAAAGGTCCCTCATCCTGTCTAGCTGGTTGAACGGGCGGAGCTGCCTGAACTGGAGGTTCCGAGCCTCCGGGAAGCATAACTCGGGAGGCTACTCCAGAGTGCTGAGCTTGATCTTCCTGGCGCTGGGGTGCTTGCCGAGCTTCCTCTGGCTGGTTGGCAGGTCCGGAAGCAATGCCGCTGAAGAAGACGACATAGGGAACAATAAGGAAAGGACCAGGACGGATCAATGATACAAGCAATGTGATCAGGTCGAGATTCTCGGGGATTTGAAGATATGAGCAGAGATCAATGGCGGATATTGATTGAGACATCTATTCGGTAAACCCTCATATTTCTTGAATGCCAAGACCTGCATGGGCTACCACTTAAACCATGTCACGCCCCAGAACCAGAATACTGGAGAGCGGGGGCGTACATAGCCAGCTACGTATAATGAAACAGAATACATCTCAACTATACGGTCACGGCTATCTAGATATGAGGGTTTACTACAAGCCAGCAGTCTCTTAAGGTCAAGTCTATTGTCTCAATCTCAAGCAATTAACAGAGTTACAAGATGTTAGAGCATCAAATATATATATATATAAGGCATCCCAAATATTACAAATCGGATGATCATGAAGCTAGTCGTACAAAATGATAGGACTCGCAAGAGTTCGGTCATACATGATCAACCCTAGGATTTGTTAATCATGTTTACAGCCCGTAGGCAGACAGTAAGTAAATGTGCATCGAGCTAACAGGTGCTCGTCGGCTAAACGCCTCAAAAGAATAAATTTATATATAAGTGGGTGAAACAAAAAGGGAAAACCCACTCGTAGCCCGAGTTCCGTCTAGTGTTCACCATTGGGCTGGAAGCTTGGTAGATCCTCGGGAGCTGCTCCGAAATTTGGCCACACAAAACCAGCTGGGTCAAACCCCAGAAAGAGCAAGTGCCACAAGGAGGCCACAAATAAGAACAAAAGCCAGCATATCAGAACATAAAGAATAAAAGGAAAGTACAAGTAATAAAAGTACACAGAGCGATAAACGACTAGGGACGTGGAACCATTCCGAGAGCCAGGTTACAATCCTTAAACCAAATAAGGACCGGGATTGTACCCCTTCGCCTGAATAGCTCCCTGTCTCTACCAATTTATCGTTAGAGATAAGTAAAACAATCATGATCAAGAGTTCCAGGTACAGGGGCTAGACAAGACTTAGACAGAGCTGGACACCATTCATTCACAATCGGCCAAGCAAGTACTACGGCTTACTACTTAACTAACTAGGATTATCACAAGCCTAATTACTAACAAGATGCAAGTGAGAATTTCCAGTCCCAAGCCCTGCAGACCATCCAGTTATCCTTCCGTGGGTTGAGAGTTATAGGTGGGTACATTGCCCGGGAGACAAATGTACCCATAGGTGACTTAGAGGGTGCAACACATGACAGTGTGCTGGAAATGTGCTCTACTCGTCGGCAAGCTACAAGTCCATTAAAGCACCCAGATAACGATATTGCCTGTGACTGGGAATTCTCCATGTTCTAGTTTGATCTTATCATTAGCCTAATCCAATTTAGCGCGAGTCCCTGGCCGTGGTACCCAGGAAGTCACGTCCTAGACCTGATGCAAGACAAGACAAGTGGATTGCACAAGCAAGCAAGCAGGAGCACCCACGGTGTCAAGTTGATTATACGAGTCAAGTTACAAGTTACAAGTCAAGTCAGGAGTGCGCCGCCACGGGCCACTATCAAGTTATCAAGATAAATCATGTCAGGGTACTTGTCAGGAGCGCACCATGACGGGCTACTATTATGTCAGGTTGGTCATGTCAGGAGTGCACCACTACGGGTTACTGTCGTGTTATGCTAGTTCCTTGCCATACCAAGCCATGTACAATAGTCATTCCAAACATATTAAGTAAAATCAGTTCATGACAAAAGGCGTAAGGATATAAAATAGACAAGTAGGTTGTGCAGGGGGGTCAGAGGTTGGGCTGCGCAGGGTATGTACTGCGCATGGAAGAGCTGTGCAAGAGTTGCCTTGCACAAGGGTTACCTTGCGCAAGGGTAGACTGTGCAGGGGGTCAAGAGGTACAGGGTTAAAGGGGCACAGGGGATGCCTTGCGCATCAATTGGATTGCGCAAGGGAGGATTGCGCAAGGGTAGACTGTGCAGAGTATGGACTGCACAATGGTCGAGTGCGCAGGGGTTACCTTGCGCATGGCTGGTTTACGCATGGCTAGCTTGTGCCAGCGCAATCCAGCGCAGCGCAAAGCACTGGCTGAGCCTATGCGCAATCGGCCATGCGCTAAAGAGCACAGGCCGGGGTACGCAAACGGTCAAGTGCTAAAGAGCACTGGCCGAGAGCCTTCACCAAGGCTGAGATGAACTCCTCAAGAACACCAAAAACTTCAAATCTTCATAACTTAGACAAATCAAAACAAAATCTAGAGTTTCAAAGTTCTAACTTGAGTAAAATCGAATTCTCTTCCACATGGAAGCATCAGAACATGCAAAAATCGAAGTTTAATAGATCAAAACCAAGGATTTTCGAAAATGGTTAAAACCTAGATCTAGAAGAATGAAAGCTCCAAATCACAAAATGTCAAGTTCTAAAGTTGTTTCCCATGGCCTAATCTAGTTAATGGACAAATAAAAAGTGGTGCTTATTTGATGGCAGGGTGCACTTGCCTATGGTGTGGTGTTGTGTGGAAGAAGGAAGAAGAAGAAGTTGTAAGAAATTAATGGAGTTATGGAGGAGAGAGAAAAAGTTGGTGGGTTTTAATGAGGGTGGTTTTGATGGAATGGAGGTGGAGAATAGGCTAAGGTGTTCCACTCATGATGAACGAAACCAAACCAAACCAACTCCACAAAATAAAACCAAGCCATGGTCCAAAACCCATTTACGAGAAACTGAGTCCAAAGTCGAGAAAATAAAATACGTGCCAAAATCAAATTACGAGTACAAATACGAAATACAGAAAATGGGGTTGACATGTGTTGAGGGTGGAGCATAGGTTAAGGTGTTCCAATACACATTAAACCAAACCAAACCAACTCAAACCAATTAAAACCGAGCCAGGTCAAAACCCAAAATACGAGAAATACCAAAATTCCATAAGTTAAGAAAAATAAAAATATATGCCAAAATCCAGATACGAGTATAAATACGAAATACGGGAAATGAGGGTGACACATACCTTCCTAACAACGTGCCTAACTTCTTCAACACCATTTAGAAAAATCTGATCAACGCCGATAATTGATCCAGGCCACATATCTGATTTTCTCTTCTTTACTGTCTCAATTGAGCCCTCATAAAATTCTACTACTCATTTATCCTTTACAGTAGGAGAACATCTACTCAAAGAACTAATAGAGGAAGACGAAGGTCCCATGGGAGTGCTTTGACAAGAAAAAGATGTCGATGAAGAACATGGAGAGTATACTTGCTCCACAAATAGATCAAAGCTCACGTCATGGGTACCATGGAAACCCCCAACCAATGACCGAAGCCAAAATTCATTGTTAACGTACAGTTCAGTCCCATCAGAATGCAAAAACTTCAAACGAAAGGAAAGTGGATCCAAAGAAGTCCACCGATCGCACACTTGATACTTTAAAAATTCCACGGTACTTTTATATGTGACACGGCAGGAAACTATGTCTTCCTTGAAACAAAGATTAACTAAACAACTTGAATCCATTCTCCCTCCTGATAACACAAAACAGAAGAGATCACAAAACAGGACAACACATTTCTGATCATTCTCCGTCTAAAACTAACGGAGAATGATTATTATTCGTCTAAAACTAACTGAGAATGTCATTCTCCGTGTTAAATTACACGAAGAATAGTCATTCTAGTATTTTAAATTACACGAAGAATGTCATTCACCGTATTAAATTACAAGGAGAAGTTCATTCTCCGTGTTAAATTACACGGAGAATGACATTCCCAATGTTAAAACACATGAGAATGCTATTCTCCGTATAATTTACTACGGAGAATGCCATTCTCCATTTTATATTAAACGGAGAATGACATTCCCGTGTTAAAACACATAAGAATGATCATTCTCCGTCTAAATTAATACAGAGAATGACATTTTTCGTGTTAAAACGCATGAGAATGATCATTCTCCGTCTAAAACTCACGGAGAATGATCATTTTCAAGGAAATTGGTCATTCTCCATCCAAAACTAACGGAGAATGAGCATTCTCTGTCTAAATATGACGGAGAATGCTCTTTCTCTGTGACAAGTGAACGATGATGACAATTCCAGTCATATTAGCACGACGAATATCATTCACCTTCATATTCTCATAAAAGAACGAAATTAAATATCTCTCTAATCGTTTCTCAATTATAAATCTTCATAACAAATTTAAATTCAACAAAAAATTCGAGATATGCAAAGATAATGAATAAATTTCTACATATCTGAATTCTCACCTTGTTTTAAGATCTATAAAAAGACAAGAAGAAGATTTTCTCTCCACAATTGACCTAATCGCCGGAAAACTTCCACGATGATGATGACGATGATGATGATGATGATGAGCGATGATGGTAAACAATGATCAAAGTTCGACTGAAGATGAGAGCAATGGAATTCAGATCTCTCGTGAAGAAGAAGAAGACGAAAATCGCAATCCAGATCTGACTTTTTAATTCAAAATCATATATATATGACCAAATTTGCGCGAAGGGGTATTTTTGGTACTATGAAAATGTCAATTCTGTAAATACATAGCATCTAAAGGGAATCTTTGAATATTTGACGTGCAATTATATAATTCTGGACATTTCATAAAATCTATCCTGCTGGTGGGTTTTTCATACAACCCAACCCCGAAATTGGGTTTCTCAGCAATTTTCAGATATATATATGTCCAATTCTGAACAGTCCAATAGACTCATTTTAATTTTTGATATCTAAACGTCATATGGTAGAACACGAGACACGTCACTTAGTCAGATTAAAATGGTTGATTATGCAAACTTAATCAGTACATTTACCTCCAAAATAATGAGACGATATATTTAAATAACTATGTGATGCTTTTGAAGAATCTTTTGATGGCCTAATTTTTTTTCTTTTTATTATATTATTATAAACACTCCCAAACATTGTTAACTTTCCTCTTATTTATTTGTCTAGAATATTAGTTTTATTTTTTTGTTTTCGAACATTTCAATTTTATTAGTATTTTATTATGATATATTATTTTGAATATTATTTTTTTAGTATTTTATTTCTTAAATTTTATGCAGATAATACTATTGTATCGTCCACGTTGATTAAAAAAAAGTATGAATATTAAGATTAAATGGTACCACTCTAAAAGTTTGTATCGTCTTTCAAAATCTAAAGTCTGCGTGTGTGCCATATGATGATGTGGGTCAGGCTTTTATGTGGTTTCCATCCTAGTATATCTTCCAATTGAGACAATTGAGAGTGAGTTATACTACTTGAATTTTAGAACAAGTTTTCGGTCCAAAACTGAATAATGCTGACCCCTAACTATAACTGAACCAAATTTTTTATTCTCAGTTTTCGGTAAAAAAAGAAAAAAATACCAATTGATTATAAAAAAATCTATATAAAAAAATTATCTAAGTTGAATTTTAGAACAAGTTTTTTAAAATAGTTGGTATGCTGCGACTTTTCAAACCAAATCTATGTCTATAGCTTTCCAATTGTTTTTAAAATCTTCAAAAAATTTCATATAGGATAAAGAAGCTTGGGGTGAATGTAAAAAAAAAAAATTGGGGTAATTGCGGAGGTAGGAGGACACGGCAAGTCACTTGGAGTTGGTAGGTCCGGGATAAATATTAATGGAGTGTAGAGAAATATCAAGTAGTTTGTTTAAATATAATTTACAATTTTGAATATATTTTGTCCAAATTATCCATAATAAATTTTAAATATGTTTTTAAAAAATTGTTTTTTGAATGATAATATTGTGGTATTATCTATTTGTTAAAATTTATTACCCAATCCACTTCAATAAAATTTAAATAAATAATTAAATATTTGTATATAAATTTTAAATATATTAGATAACAAATAATTATTTTCTTATCATCCAAGATTTATTAGATAATAGTTATTATCTATATTAGATAACAAATAATTAAAATTATCTATATGAATGAAATATTTATAATAACAAATAATCTTTTAGTTATATCATGAAAAATCCATCAGATAATAGTTATTATCAATATTATATTTTGTATGATATAACTAAAAGCTAATTTGTTATGATAAATATCTCGTTCATATAGATAATTCTAGTAGAACAAATTGATAATTTTAATAGAAACTCATTGTTAATTTAAATTAGACAAATATAATTAAGCTATCAAATATATTTTTTAAATAACAAATAGATAATACCATAATATTAGCATTCAAAATATAATTTTCTTAAAATATATTTGAAATTTATTATGGATAATTTGGACAAACTACATTCAAAATTATAAATTATATTTAAACAAACTACTTGATATTTTTTCATGCTCCATTAATATTTTTCCCGGACTCCCTACCACATGCCAAGTGACTTGGCGCGTGCCCCACCCACGCCAAGTCAGATGACGCGTCCCCTCCCCACCCCCAACCCCCCAACCCCCCACACACACACTCCCGCATGTGCGCCCACCCATGCCAAGGGACTTGGTGTGTCCTCCCTTCCATAATTACCCCAAATTTCTTCTTTTTTATAAAATCTTTCCCCTTTTTAATGTTCCTTTTATAAACAACATTAACAACCATCTCAATCTCATGGTTATAAATCAATTTTATTGTAACAAGACAACAAGCTTATCAAAACAAGTAAAATTCTCAATTGGGTTGCAAAATAATTTTAGAACAAAAATGCTATTTGTCTTCCAAATTTTTAGGTGATGTCATCTTCCATTATGTGGCATATGACATGGCTACTGACATAGCAGCTGACATTGCAAAATTTAACATTAAAATTAAAATTAAAAATAAAATTAACATTAAAATTAGCAATAACATTAAATTAATATTAACATTAAAATTAATGTTAAAATTAAAATTAGCATTAATATTAACATTAATTTTTTTGGATAATTAATTTTTTGGATTAAAATTTGTCATGTCAATTACTATGTCAACTGTCAATTGTCATGTCAGATGTCACATAATGAAAGATGCCATCACCTAACCAATTTTTTTTGGAAGATAAATAGTATAATTATTTTAAAAAAGGGCAAGTAGTCTTTTGCTCTTCTCTTTCCAAGATCTCAAGACCCATAACAAAAAAATGACCAAAACATTATTAAATTTCATTATTACTGCCACTGGGAAAAGGAAGAGCTCCAACCTCATTAAAAAAAATTAATGTATTTTTTGTTAAAATCAATATGTAAATGAACTTAAATATTAATTTTGGTGCCACTTTGGACTTCGAACTTGGACTTGGACTTGGTCTTATAGTCAGACTTGAAATGAGGTCCATGAGACAGATGTCTCAAACCCAAAATTTTAGAGGGTACTAAATTTATATATATATTATTTAATTATGTAAGTCCAATTATGAACAAAGGCCTGCAGACTCGTTCTAGTTCTTTTAGTCCGGATAAAAAGCTTTTTTTGTCGTTATAAGATTTTTTTTGTTATAGGTGTTGTGATTTGGATAAATCCAAATTTGGATGTCCTTATCCATACCCTCAACAACCTCTCTATCTCATTCTCTCTATATATGTTATCAATGAAAAAAGCTAGGTACATTCTTTCTGGCTACCAATAGTTTTCTCTTTCTCTCTTATTTTCACAACACGTTATCAGCACGATCGCTCGAGGAGTTTTGGACCACCACCAAATCAAGAAATTAGATTGAAAAATTCAATCAGGTTCATAGATTATTTTTCTCTTTTAATAAAAAATTTATGCTTTTGATCTGAACCCCAAAAATATATTTTTGTGTACATGAATTAGATTTTAGAATCGACTATTTTTGGAATAGATTTATTACTTTTTCCAAGTTTCTATAGAAATTTTCTAACAAAATCATATAGTAATGGGGTGTCGAGAATTGCAGTGTTCTCAGTCCTTATTTATCATGCTATTGCCATAAAGATATTTTGTTAGTCCACAGGTAGTCAAAGTAGAATCATAAACAAACCAATTGTACGTTAATTGAGCAAATAATGCTAATTTGGAAGTAATATTCCTACTTAGGAACTAACAACACGTTATCAGCATGATTGCTTGCTTGAGTATTGTGGAAATATTCAATGGAACACTTTTTTGAGAATCACGAGAGAAATAGCTACATTAACTGATTCTAGTAGCTAGACAAAATATTACATTCTCAAATGATTTACTAATATCAATATTAATTATTTGTTTAGAATATAGTACAAATCATGTTTAATCAAGTTACATACTGTATTTTGTTTTTGGAATATCAATATTGGTTTACTTACCCAAACTGTCTAACCCATAACTTTGGTTTTGAAATAATACCCCAGAATTTGAAATGTAGGTTTGTGCTCAATGTTCTTTCTTATTTCTCAGTCATGTTCACTTGTATCACATCAGATACCTGTACTACTTCAAATTTTGTAGTCGCTAAAGTAAACATGTGCCCTCTAGGATATGTTCATAGACATGAGACTGACATACTTGAGACTCATGGGAATGGAAAGAAGTAATAAATCTACCACTTGAAATACAAGTAAATAAAAGGAAATAGCATGCCATTATTCTTACCGTCTTCCATCTACTAGAAGGGTATATTATGTTGGAAAAATTACAATTTTATTATTTTTGGCATAAGATAAGCTATTTGCTTGCTTTCTAGAAATATTCTTGTGGTGAAGTACAACTCCCTAGCTTCTAAAGTTGAATAATATTTGGAAGCATTGTGTCTAGATTGCAAAGTACAAATAAGTTTAGTTGTATATGTTTTGTACCACCCCAAATGGGTGCATGCATTGTAGGTCCTAAAAAATCAAGTTGCACCTATCAACAAAGTCAGAAAATCAAGAAATACAACTATCAAGTGAACTGCTTGTGCATCATTCCGATTGCGCACAATGGATTGCGCACACCTTCAACTGTGCAGGCTGACGTGGTAATACCATCATTATCTGACAAAATCAAATCTTTCTGATAGCTGACAGCACGAAGAACGAGGAGACTGTTCGTTTATTGTGCCGCACAACGCTCGAGGACAGCTGTACATGCAGCACAATCTAGTGCCTATGCAATCTAGTGTCTGTGCAATCTAGTGCCTGCGCAATCTAGTGTCTGTACAATCCGAAGTTAGCGCAATTTAGGTGGCGCACTTCATCATGATAATTGACAAAAGTACACGTAACATTCATGCCATCAATTGCTCGTTACGTGGCAACCGTCTTCACACGATCATGCGCATTTTAATCAAATGATGCCATGTGTCCAAGACATTCAGCCAATGACCAGACAACTGCCTGCGCAGTTTGATGCTGCACAATCCAGTTCCTGCGCAGTTTAATCTGTGCCATTCAGAATAACTAAAAATTAGTTATATCTAGAACTCTATAAATAGAGTTTCAAGTCTTCATTCAAAGGGATCACAGATCAGATCAGAGATCATATAGAGAGATCAGACATAAAGTTCAGAAACACCAGAGAGTTCAGGAGTTCTTGCCCAAGTGCTGCTGCATTCTTCCGAGGCTTTTGCCTTCAACTTCCGAGGCTTTTGCCTTCAACTTCAACTTCAACTTCAGAGGCTACCGTCTTCAAAGTTCACATCGTCCAAGGGATAAAGCAATCATCTTCTAGATTGGATTCCTACAGTTGTACTTTTCAAGAATTCTTGTAATCTTTACAAAGTTTGTATCAATAAAGTTTCATACTTTTGTTTTTGCAAACAAAATGGCAACTCTGCTGGGGAAGACTTTCTCTTCCGACGAGGAAGTGACAACTCAATGTGACGTAGCTTCTATCGGGAAGATGCAGAAGACTCTGGTTGTAAAGGTCAACCAGACAGCCTATGAAGCCATGATCAATTCCAAAACCACTCCTCGTACTGCAACCACTTCTGCCTCGAGCAAAGTGCTTCCAGTGTGGGTCTCCAAGGCTGCTGCACAGTCCAACAACTCTGTCAGCAAGACTGCTGCGCAGTCTGCCAAGAAGCCTGCTGCACAATCTGCTGCATAGTCTACAGTTGCTGCCACTAAGACTGTTGCACAATCTGTCTCTGTCAAGAATGTTGCGTAATCTGCTGTTGCCAGTACACAGAAGACTTTTTATGATGCCTTGTCAAAGTATAAGACTCCTCTGCCTCTGGCGCAGTTGGCTGCACATCTTCCTGCGCAAACCAATACTCCAGCAACTAGAGTGCACCCCAAACACTCTGTGGCCAGAATTCCTGATGCGCAAACCACAGTGTCTGTGGCCAGAACCAGAAAGTTCTCTGTCAAGGACTCTCCTGCACAACCTGCCATTGTGCCATCTACTCATGCACAAACCATGTCTGTGCAATCCAAGAAAGACAGCCCTTTGGCTAATCTTTCTTCATCTCACAACAAAGGGAAGAATGCTGCTCCTCTCCAACACCCTGTTGCTCCTGCACAATCCACTGGGGGTAGTCTTTTAGCTATTCCTCCTCCTCTCCAGAACAAAGAAAAAGGCCCTTTGGTCTTTTCTCAAACTTCCTCATCCCATGACTTGAAGACAACAGATGGAAACGCTCTTTAGCTAACCCTTATTTCCAAAACAAAAGAAAAGGCCCTTTGGTCTTTTCTCAATCTTCCTCGGTTTTTACCGTTGAAGATCAATCTGAATGTGCTCCGGCATCAGTCAGTACAAAAATTCTTTCAAACAAGGATTCTTTTCTCCATGTTAAAAGAACTTGTACTGATCAAAGAGGTATTCTGCCTACTCCGGTAGCAGAATTCCAAGATCTTCCAACCCTCAAAATCTCCTGTTCAAGACAGGGAAAACTGCTGGTGTCTCAAACAGAAACCCCTGGGGGTGAGTTTGCAGATCTAAGAACTTATCTCACCAGGCCAACTTCGATAAAATACAAACAGCCAATGCCGAAGACCAAACATCATCAGAAACAAACTTCCAGGATCAAGAATCCGGACACTTATGCTAATGAAGTGAGTACTTCCCTGTATACTCAAGGGACAAAATATTTGAAGAACCGGAACCATGTTCCGAATGTTATCAAAGAACATATCCCTCGAACTTTTCCTCGTCCCGTTGCTGTTCCTGATCTCCGAGAACATCTCAAGCAAAAATGGGACAATATCCCAACATCTCCAGTGCAACCACTTGGACATCACTGTAACCACAAAGTTATCATCAAGTGTTGTTGTCAAACAACAAGATGATCTGTCTTCGATCGTCTGAACTTTTCTAACTCTAAATCTATGTCGAAAGATGAAGATGAGGTTTTGTACGCTTCCGTCAACATAACTTCCAGAGACACTGGGGGGTAGGAAGTGCTCTAAGCACGGGAAACCTCGCAAACCAAGCCAGCGGTATTTGGATCTACTCCAAGAATCCTTTGAAGGAGTTTTCCAACACACCCGTTCCCGAAGCCGAGACACAATCGGTCAAAGGAATCTTCAAGATCCTTCTGGTCGTTTCCTTCCTTCTCACTCAGGAGATGATTCTTTCTCCGACTACGATGCATACAGCGAAAGCTCAGAACAAACGGTGTCTTCCACTGTACCCAGGGAAGTGACAGCTTATGTTGTCAATGAAGATCCCGACGCTTCCAGTTCAGCTAGTCAAGAACAAAGAATAGCTGCACTAGAAGATAAGTTGAAGACAATGGCTGAAATGGTCGCAAGTATGCATTCCATCATTGTGGCCCAGCATACGGTACCACCGACCGTATCTCCTACAAATCCTGAAATCATAGCGTCGTCGGTGCCTGTCAATGCTGGATTGGAGGTAGCACCTACTCAAGTACCTCCTGTACAAGTCCAACCTACACCCAGTCAATCAGGTGCTGGGGTAGTGCTTATCATGCTGTTTCTCCTCCTAACACAGTGGTTCAGTCTGCTCCTTCTATATCAGTAGAAGATGCCAATGAAGCTGTGAGGCTCTTGCGAACTCAGTTTGAAGCTTTTAAGGAGAAGGACAACTTGCAAAGACTGGGGATCAAGTAACCTTATCCAGTTGAATGGAAGGAAGTCTCGTTTCCTCTGAAGTACAAGATCCCAACTATTTCGCTGTTTGATGGCAGCATATCTCCCAGTCAGTTCATCAACCACTTTGAGGTTATGACTATTCAACTTCAACTAAATGATGCTCTTCTTACCAGAGTATTCGTCGGCTGTTTAGCTGGCGTAGCATACGATTGGTATAGAAGCTTGCCCGATGGTTGTATCACCTCCTTCTCTGGCTTAAAATAAATCTTCTTGGAATGATTTTACGAGGGGATCAATGATATGACTATGTCAGCCCTCAATAAAATCAAACAAAAGCACAATAAAACTGCTGAGAGTTTCATTGAAAGGTTCCCCCGGAAAGCTTTGAAAATGCCTCCAGGAACTCCGGCTGCTGTCACCATAGACACCTGCAAGGCAAATCTATTGCCCATTATCAGCATGTGGACGGGGTCTACTCAATTCCAAGATTGGCCATCCTTCATTGTCAATGCTAAAGCCGCTGAAGTTAGCGCCGACAAATTCAAGCAGCTAGGGGTACAAATGTCTAACCCCGACCGGGATGAACATCAAACATCAGGTGGTGGCAATCGCCAGAACAATCGTAAACCAAAAGAAACTTTGAACATTAATTTGAACAAGAACAAAGAATCTCTGACAGTTAATGTAGCTCCTCCTACGTCCACTTCTACTCCTTCAGCACCTCCACCGAGAGAACTTCATCCTAAAGTAGAGTATTCCTTTGATGAGAATGACACTGATAGTATCTTTGATTGCTTAATCAAAAGCAATAAAATCCAACTTCCAGATCCTAAGAAGCCCGATGAAGTCGGTAAGACTGATCATCCCAAGTACTGTGTCTATCACAGGTTCATCGGATATCCCACTCGACCATGTTATGTGCTCAAAGGTAAAATCCAGGAGCTAGTTAATGCTTGCATCGTCACTCTGCAACAAGACGAGAAGACTGTTACTGCAAACATGGTATCAGTTCAGTTCGGTGACTTCCCTCCGCAGATGGTGCAACATGGTATCATTCCTATCTACAAAGCTACTCTTGAGATTGAGAATCTCCCTCCTCCACAAAGTAAAGATCTTGTCCCCTTGTCTCTTGACAATGACGAGATTATATGGATTCATCCGGATCTTGCTTCAGAGTTTGAACTTCCCTCTGCCTCCAAGAAGAAAGGTCGCTCCAAGGGCAAGACAAAGATTTGCAATATGGTGTCTTTTGACCCCATAGTTGATGAAGAGATCTTGCTGGGTACCAGATCAGGGAAAGCTTATCTAAAGGATTACCCCAAAGCCCAAGAGAATCTTGCTTCTTCTTCTGAGCCTGCTCCAGTGCAGCCTGCTTCTACTGAGGATATTCCTACTGCATCCTCACCGGTTGTAGTATCCATTCCTTCCAAGCCGACGGTCGCTGACAAAGACAAACAACAAGTCCGCTTTGATAAACCTTTGAAGAAGTCAGCTTCCTTCGGACTTGAAAAGCCTTACAACTTTGACATCTTGGCTCAATTGGCCAATACACCGGCCCGGTTGTCAATCTTCGAGCTCTAACGCCTCTCTAAAGAGACTCGGAAAACTCTGAGCGAGGCTCTCATGCAAGCTAAAACCTGCTTAGCCCTTCTCAAGAAGCCAAAAGAAGAACCAGTTTCTTGCCTTCATTGTTATAGTATGTTGGAGTTAATTCCAAACATAACTTTCACACAAGATGACATGTTGATGGAAGATAACAGGCACGACCGTCCACTCTACTTGTAATGCCTGTATTCGTATTACGTATTTTGGGACACGTATACGTATTTTATTTTGTATTGCCTGATTTCTTGTTTAGCTCTCGGCTTGGTTTAACTCTCGGTTTGGGTTGGCTTGGTTCGGCCGGCCCAATGCTTGGTTCATCATGGGCCAAGGGTGGAACACCTTAGCCTATACTTCTCCTTCATTTCCACTACAACCCCCTCTTTATTATCCCCACCAACCTTCTCTCTCCTCCATAATTCTCATTTACTTCTCCTTCCCCTACCATTACTCTTCTCCACCAACCAAGAACACCATAGGCAAGTGCAACTTGCTTCCACAAGAGAACTCCTTTTGATGGTTTCATTAGCTTCTCCTCATGATTCTAAACCACATTAGAACTTGTCATTTTCTATTTTTAGGCTTTAATTCTTGTAGATCTAGAGTTTTGCAATTTTCGGATTTTGGTGGTTTTGATCTATTAAACTTGCTTGTTTTCAAGTTTTGATGGTTCCATGTTTTAGAGAATTTTATTCTACCCAATTTTGACCTTTGAAAAGTTGGATTCGGACTTGTTTTGACCAAGATTTGGACAATTGAAGCTTAGATTCAACTTTAGAGTTCTTGCTGTTCTTGCCATTTGGAGAAGACAGTGAACAGTGAGCTAGCTTTTTAGCTTATGCCGCTGAGTCGTACGCTGCTCTTTAGCGAGCGTACGCTAGCCTTCGTACGCTGCTCTTTAGTGAGCGTACGCTCACCTTGATACGCTGCCTGTTGGCAGTGTGTCTTGAGCATACGCTAGCTTGAGCGTACGCGTGCCTTGGTACGCTAGCTTAAGCGAGCAAGGCGTACGCTGGCCCCTTTCGTACGCTAGCTCGAGCGTACGCAGTCTTGAGCGTACGCTAGCTTGAGCGTACGCTGACCTGTAGCTTGAGCGTGCCCTTGTGTACGCTGACCCTTGCGTACGCTTTCCATTGGAAGTGTATGGATCCTCTGGTACGTAGACCTGAGCGTACGCTAGCCTGAGCGTAGCCTGGCTTGAGCGTAGCCTGATTACCCTTGATCTTCTATAGCCCTGTATATTGATATTTTATTGGATATTTAACGTCCATTTTATATCCTTATGCCTTTTGTCATGAACTTGATAATCATGGATTTGTTTAATATGTTTGAAAATGATACCTGAGCATGACACGATAGTGACCCGTAGTGGTGCACTCCTGACATAATGACCTGACATGACCTGATAGTGGTCCGTCGTGGCGCACTCCTGACAAGTACACTTGACATGATAAACCTGACATATTATATCTTGATAAGCTGTTACGACGGCTACCTGACATGACATGACCTGTATGAATAACCTGGACACCGTGGACGATTGTGCTTGTACAAATAATCCAGTCCTGTCTTGCATCATATCTAGGAGGGGACTCCTGAGTACCTCGGTCAGGAGTACCTACTAAAATGGACTAAGGTTAACAACTAGATTAATACATTAGTCATGAAGAGATTTTCCAGCTACAGGCAATCCCGTTACCTGGGCTCGCTTGGGATCTATAGCCTGCCGTCGAGTAGGGCACATTTCCAGCACACTGTCATGTGTTGCACCCTTCAAACTGCTTAAGGGTACATGTGTTTCCTGGACGATGTACCCACCTGAATTCAACCCTATTCTCTCGACCTGGGTAACCTGGATGGTCTGCAGGGCTTGTGGCTGTGGAATAATCTCACTGCATCTTGTTAGTAATTAGGCTTGTGACAACCCTAGTTAGTTTAAGTATCAATCCGTAGTTCTTGCTTGGCCGTGAAGTGATTGGATGGAGTCTAACCAGTCTAGTCTTGCCCTGACCCTGTTCCAGACTATTGAATGACCAGAATGCTTGTATTTATTTTACCGATAAATGGTGAGAAACCAAGCTCCGTTCAGACGAAGGGTTACAACCCCGGTCCTTGTTTGGTTTACGGGTTGTAACCTGGCTATCTGAATAGTTCCATGGTTATCTCGTCGTATATCATCCTGATATGTTTTCTTTTATTCCAGTCCTTATTTTATTTATATTTATATTCCTGTGCTGATTGCTGGTTTTAGTTCTTAAGTGAAGCCTCCTTTGTGGCACTTGCTCTTTCTGGGGTCTGACCCAGCTGGTTTTGTGTGGCCAGATTTCGGAACAGCTCCAGAGGATCTACCGACTTCCCAGCCAGATGGTGGCCACTAGACGGAATCCTGGCAACGAGTGGGTTATTTTTGGCTCTCTCGCTCTAATGTAAAAATATTCTTTTGAGGCGTTTAGCCGACGAGCACCTGTTTAGCTCGATTGCACTTACTTACTGTCTGCCTACGGGCTGTAACATGATTGACAAATCCTAGGGTTGATCATGTATGACTAAACTCTTGCTAGTCCTAACATTTTGTAACGACTAGCTTCATGATCAGCTGAATATGTAATATTTGGGACGCCATATTATTATATATTTAATGATCATACATCTTGTGACTCTTACTTACTTGCTTATGATTGAGACACTAGGCTTGTTCATGACCTTAAGAGACTGTTGGCTTGTAGATAAACCCTCATGTATCCTAGACAGCCGTGACCGTATAGCGAGATGGAATCCATTTCAATAGACGTAGCTGGCTATGTCTGCCCCCGTTCTCTAGTATTCTGGTTCTGGGGCGTGACACTACTATACAGGATATGTCGATTCAATAAAAGTCGATCGTATCCTGATAGATCCAGGGTCTACTCTCAGCATTATGCCGAAGACAATGTTGGATGCGCTGAAAATCCCAGTGCATAGTCTCTCCAGTACAATCACCACCATCCTTGGGTTCAATCAGGGAAGGAGTGAGCCTCTGGAAAAGATTCGTCTGAAACTCTAAATAGGCAATCTTCGCACAAAGGTTACCTTCTATATCATTGACAACCACGGTTGTTCCTACAATGCTTTACTGGGAAGACCATTTCTGCACGAGCATAACATTGTCCCTTCGACTCTCCATCAATGTTTTAAATTTGTTGATGACAATGGAGAGGTACAAAAGGAGGTTGCTGATCTCTATCCTTTCAAAGGCATTGAAGCATACTGCAATGATGCACGGATGTACAAGGACGAATTCATGAAGGTTGTCCTGTCTTTGGATACTGAAGAAGAGCAAGAAACAGTGCCTAATGACACCCTCATCATTCCTGTCAAAGGGCGTGTTTCTCGTCCTCAATCCTCCAAGCCACTGGCTATTCACTTGCCAGTTCAAAATCAATCAAGTGAAGATCAGGATCAAAGGGAGCTCACCTCTTCTGAGCCACTTGTTATCGACCTCCGTCGTAACAAGGATAAAAAGCAGCTTACTTCTTCTGAGCCACTTGTTATTAATCTATCTCATAACAAGGAGAAAAGGGAGCTCACCTCCTCTGAGACGCTTGTTATTGACCTCCGTCGTAACAAAGCTAATCCTCCTCCACGTTCTTCTTCTCCCCCTCTTGTAATCAATCTGACTAAGCCTGCTAATGCTAAAAGTCATGCTGTAAATACCAATGTACAAATCAATAAAAAAGCATCTACTTTCCAGTATACTGATGTCATTTATCATGATAAATGCTATTTGGATATGTTAGATAGCTATCAGTAATTTACAATAGGAGTTGTGCAATCTCTTCAAACAGAAGTTTCATGTGAACACCCAAAGGATTCATATCGTATTGTTCATGTTCGCAAGAAAGGCGAACGTCCAATACTTTTTAGTAAAGGACCGGAACAACAATTCAGCTATACGGATGATAGCAAAGTTAACGACACGGGGCATCTTCAACTCCGTCGTTACAGTCAACAATCAAAAGACATCATCCGAAAGATGGGTTACGACTTCAAGAGCGGCCTCAACTACGGTAAGGGTAGAAAAACTCCTCTCCGTACGGCTGTTCCAAAAGGAAAGTCAGAGATGTACTACAGCAGGACCAAAAGAGGTCTCGGATATGCTTCTCCTCCAATGTTATCCCCAGCAGGCTTTAAATCTGATAGCGAAGAGCATTCTAACTCTTCTGATTCCAGATCATGGGATTCTGACACCAGCATTAGTCAAGTTTATCGGCTGACTGTATCTTCTAACATGGTCTCCGTTGAACTTCCAGAAGGCTATGACGAGGATATTGAAGAAAGTTCTGAAACAGATCCTTGGGCTCAACGAATGAATACCCAATAGGAACTCCGATTCGAACAAAGAGAATCTCCTATCGAAGATCAATTAATTCAAATTGATGTTGAAGAGAGCGGGTCACCTCGTCCAATATTCATCAGCAAGAACCTTCCAGAGGCAGACAAGCAAGAATTAATTCTTCTGATTAAAGAATACATTGATGTTTTTGTTTGGAGTTATGAAGACATGCCAGGACTAGATCCTAAAGTCGCTACTCACAAACTGAACATTTTGCCGAATGCAAAACCGGTCAAACAACAACAACGATGTTTCAAGCCAAAAATGATGGACGCAATCGACGATGAAGTCAAGAAGCTCATCGCTTGTGGCTTTATCCGAGAAGAGCAACATCCTAATTGGGTAGCTAATGTTGTCCCAGTTCTAAAGAAAACTGGCAAAGTTCGAGTCTGTATCGACTTCCGGAATCTTAATGAAGCATGTCCAAAAGATGAATTTCCTCTCCCTATCACGGACGTCATGATCGACAATACCTGTGGGTTCAAAAAATATCTTTCATGGACGGATTCTCCGGATACAATCAGATTCGGATGCATCCTGAAGATGAAAAGCATACTTCTTTCCGCACTCCTCGTGGAGTCTATTGTTATACTGTGATGCCGTTTGGTCTCAAAAATGCTGGTGCAACATACCAAAGAGCAATGAGTACCATCTTTCGATATCATCTGCGTAAGACTGTCGAATGCTACGTTGACGATATTGCTGTCAAGAGTCGTCTGAAGGAAGATCACATCCAAGACTTGAGAACTATCTTCAATCTCATGCGCCAACATCAACTCAAAATGAATCCCACCAAGTCATTCTTGGGTGTCTCTAGTGGCAAATTTCTTGGCTTCGTCATTACCTCTAAGGGTATACACGTGGATCCCGAGAAGATCAAAGCCATTCAAGAGATGCGTCCTCCACGCAACCTAAAAGAGCTACGAGGATTCCAAGGTCGACTTGCGTACATCAGGAGATTCATTTCGAATATGTCTGGATGCTGCAGACCATCCACTCAACTTATGAAGAAGGGTGTATCTTTCGTTTGGACTGAAGAATGTCAACGAGCATTTGACGACATCAAGCGGTATCTCATGAATCCACCAGTCCTGGTACCACCGATCTCGGGCATACCGTTCTTAATGTATGTCCGTGCTATGGATCATTCATTGGGTGCTTTACTTGCCCAAAAGAACAAAGAAGGCCATGAACAAGCTATTTATTATCTCAGTCGTACTATGATTGGTGCTGAACACCGTTATAGTCCGGTCGAAAAAGAATGCCTAGCTCTTATGTTTGCTGTTCAAAAGACTCAGCATTACATCATTGGTCAAACCATTCATGTCATATCACGAGTTAATCCTCTTCGGGTACTCATGAAGAAGCCCAGCACACTCAATTCTCGACTGGCTATATGGGCCATTCTATTAGCCCAATATGACATGGTATATGTTCCTCAAAAGTCTGTCAAAGGTCAAGCCCTGGCAGATTTCTTAGCAGCTCATCCTGTGCCAGAAACATCTAAACTCTATGATGAAATTCCAGATAAGACTTTGGAATCTAATACAATCTTCGAAGAATTTCCTACTTGGCGTCTATTCTTTGACGGAGCATCCAAAATCGGACCCAATGGTGCCATTGTCGCAGGAGTTGGAGTTGTCCTTGTTTCTCCAGACGGGTCAGTTATCCAAAGAGCATACTCCCTAGATGAGCCTTGCTCCAACAACGTGGTAGAGTACAATGCTCTACTCATTGGCCTTCAACTAGCCAAACAACTCGACGTTGAATATCTTGAAGTTTATGGTGACTCTAAGCTGGTTGTTAACCAGGTTAGAGAGACTTATGAAGTTCGCCATCAAGATCTAGTACCTTATCATGAAGCAGCAATCAACATGGCTACATCATTTAAAGCCTTCTTCATTGAATATGTACGCCGAGCTTGCAATACTGAAGCTGATGCTTTGGCCAATCTTGCAGCAGTCCTAGCCATCCCTATCAGAAGACAACAGGTGGTGGTCATCTCTAATCGAGAATTATTCTGTATCGAAAATAATCATAATATTGAGTTCAGTAATCTTACTGAAGTCAATGTTATCAGTGAAGATTGGAGAACTCCTTTCATCGACTTCGTGGTTCATGACATACTCCCTGAAGATCCCAAAGAAGCTACGAGTGTTCGTCGACGGTCTCTCCGATTCTATTACAATCAGACCACCAAGACTCTTTATCGGCGGACTTATGACGGCATACTCTTGTACTGTCTAGCTGGTGATGAAGCAAAGCAAGTACTGCGTGAAGCTCACGATGGTGTCTGCGGAGCACATCAACCTGGTCCTAAGCTACAGGATCGTATCCGACGTATGGGTTACTACTGGCCTTCTATGGTATCTGATGCCATCGATTATGTAAGGAAATATCGAGCTTGTCAAATCCATGCAGATTTTATCCATCAACCTTCAGAATTTCTGTATTCGATGGCTGCTTCATGGCCTTTTGAAGCTTGGGGCATGGACATCATCGGTCCTATCAATCTTCCTTCGTCCAGAGGACATCGGTTCATACTGGCAATAACCGATTACTTCTCCAAATAGACTGAAGCTGTACCTTTAACTGAAGTCAAGACTAGCAGCGTCATCAACTTTGTCAAACACCATGTCATTTATCGATTTGGTGTACCTCGACAAATCATCCATGACAACGGACCACAATTCATCAGTCAGAAGTTTACAAGATTCTGCGATGATCATCGGATTGACAATATCGCTTCGACATCCTACAATCCTGCTGCTAATGGATTAGCTAAAGCTTTCAACAAAACCATCATTAAGCTCCTCAAGAAGTTTGTATCTACTAACAAACGAAATTGGAGTGAAAAGCTTGGTGAATGTCTTTGGGCCTATCGAACTACGGTCCGCAATCCCACAGGCTTTACACCTTTCTTTTTGGTGTATGGTTGTGAAGCAATTCTTCCTCTGGAACTTCAAATTCCTTCTTTAAGGATTGCCATTGTTAATGAACTCACTACAGAGAATAACGATCTTCTCCGACTTCAAGAATTAGAAGCGCTCGATGAAAAGCGGCTATTGGCTCAGCAGCATATTGAGTTATATCAAGCCCATATATCGAAGACTTTCAACCGCAAAGTTAAAGTCAGAGCCTTTCAACAAGGAGAATTTGTTCTAACAGTAAGACGTCCCATGACTATGACTCACTCGAGCAAAGGCAAGTTCGATGCAAAGTGGGAAGGACCTTACGTTGTCAGCAAAGTCTTTTCAAATGGAGCCTATCAACTTTCAGAGTTAGATGGTCGAGTTGCAATGATGCCTATCAATGGCAAATTCCTTAAGAAATACTATGTATAAATGTAACAAAAATTTATGTAAATATGATCAGACAATTCATAAATAAATTTTGATTTTTATTTCATCATAAATGATGTTACATGATATCAAGGAAGGTCGCTATCGTCCTTCTCAACATTAGGACGCGGACCACTGCCGTCCTTATCAAAGACATAATCAGCAAAAGAACTGAGGACTTCTTTGCTCGAGCCTACCAGGAACTTGCAGGCAGCCATCCTCATGGCCTCTTTCTCTTTAGTCTTTCCTGGTTCAAGCAAGAAATCCAGGATATCTTGCTGTGGTTTGGGCGCAGACGAACTTTCGCCTACTTCCGTCTGCTTTGGCTGAATTGGTTCGGCAAGATGTTCTCCAATGCCCGCTTCAACCTTTGGGGTGATTTCAGCCTTCTTGGATGCATCTCCGGACGGCATCTTTATGTTGAAAAGTGGAAATCATCATTCCTTCCAGATTTCTGTTCTATTTATAGGCAGAGATTCTCAAGACAACGAAACGACACAATCATCTGAAGGTTCGTCCGTTCATTCATCATCATCTGACGGTTCACCCGTTCATTATCATTCATTAATATCAGACGGTTCATCCGTTCATTCACATTCATCTGACGGTTCACCCGTTCATTCATATTCATCTGACGGTTTACCCGTTCATTCATATTCATCTGACGGTTCATCCATTCATTATCATCATCTGACGGTTCGCCCGTTCATTATCATCATCCGACGGTTCACCCGTTCATACGACGGTTCATCCGTTCCTTCATATTCATCCGACGGTTCACCCGTTCATTCAATTCATTTGACGGTCCATCCGTTCATCCTGACGATTCATTTCGTTCATTTATTTCATTCACACCTTTTTTTTTCATTGTCTATATCAGCAACTTGTCGTCTTCGATTAAGTTGTCCATTTTAAAAATAATAATATTCAACAAATTATATTCTGCCACGTCTACATTACCTCTGAGCAGATATAATGAATATAATTATTTTCTACAAAATCATCAAGAAATATATCATGTCCTGTACCTCTGAATATATTTTCTATCGCTATTATTTATATCTGAATAAGATATGCAAGAAATAATAGAGCCACAACAAAATGTCTTTTATTGATCAAAATTTAAGACATTACATACATAGCATAAAGAAAGACAAAAAAAGACAAAATGTTCTTTCTACTGAGACGGAGGCATCATCAGATTAGCAATCTGTTGTTTCAAAATCTGCAACCGTTCTTCACGAGATGTCATCACTCTCCTCCTGGCCTCTTCCATCCCAGATTCTTCATTAAAAACGGGCATGGTTACCATTCGGCGAGTGATTTCCGTATCATGAGCTGCCATATACTCGTTTCTTTCCTGAGTTAGAGCATCAATTTGTTGGACTGCAGTCTGATGCTCTTTAACTTCATTTTCCAGTTCCTCTTCGAGACGAGCAATTTCCATTCTCAGCTCAGCAATCCTTCTCTCTCTTCTCTCAGCAGTTGAGATCACCGATTCCAACTTGGAATTATATTCAGCAGATTTAGTAGTATAGGCATCCAAGAGGTTCTGGAGATTCACTCTTTCAATTGCAGCTGCCTGAGCCATTTGTTCAAACTCTGCCTACACTAAAGGTTCCACTTCCCCTTTGTTGAGATCTTTATAGTTCTTTATGGAGATCTCCAACTCATTCAATATATGGTCAAGGAAAGTGGCCTGAGCCTCATCACCTTGCTACCGGATGGCCTTCACCAAGAAAGAGGTCGGACCTCTAACCATATAAAAATCAGCATCTTCTTTGTCCATCATTCTATTGATCAAAGGTCCCAAGGACTCGAAGAAGCATTTGGTGAATGATTGGATGACAAGCTGATTAATCGCCAGAGCACTAGGAGTCGCAGCTACTCCTGTTGATGACGAAGCGGCAGGACGCTCAATTTCTCGTATCTGAACAGCAGGCTCTTTGAATAAGGGAACCAAAGTGGAGCTGGTTGCTCCTCCTGGTTGTTCCTCTGCAAAATCAAATACTGTCACTTTGCCTGTCATTGGCTATTGATAAAGAGAATCAAAAGTGAAAACAGTCTTACCATGGATGGATCCAGCAACAGGCTTATTATCTGCAGGAACAGACTTTAGCTGAGCAGAAGTAGCTTCAGACGCTACGGCCTGGCTACTTCCTGCTTCAGAGCCACAAGATAAATGGCGGCTGCTACTGGCAATTATCGTTGCCAGTACTATGTCCATGCATGTTTGATGAGCAGAAGAGGATCTGGGTTCTGTATGGATAAACGATGTTAGCTATCAAGTTATTTATTAAAAGAAGATCGCTAATTTCATTATAATACCTTCGGGAGCAGCAATTGGAGTTTTCTCCAAATCTACCTCTTCATCAGCAGTCTTTTCCGGAGATCTCGGTACCTCAGCCTCCTTTTCAGGAGTCAGAGTATCGCGAGGGGATGTCTGGATTTCAACATTCTCTTCCGGATTTTGTGTCTCATCAGCAGCTTCTGATGAGGTGCTCTCCTCGTTCTCGCTGTCTTCGGGAGCCTCTTCACTAGCAGCATCAGCGGCCTGATCAGCTTCTTCTTGATAACCGAAGTCACAGCCATATAAAGCTTCGATCATCAAACGATCTTCTTCAGCAAGGGTTGCTCCCGGTGTAGCAGGAAGATGAATTTCCGCTGCTGTTGGCAAAGGAGATCGTACGACATTATGCTCTTCCTCTACAATGTTATCTCTGGGCTCTTCAGCCTCATTTCTCTGGTCCAGCTCTTCCCTCTGCTTAATTTCCTCTCTCTGTTCTGGACTTGAAGTTTTATGTCCAGCCTCAAAAACAGGAGTGGGAGAGGGCATGGTGAGTCCCGCTGCAGCGTCTATCACGATCGAAGACAAAACTTATCCTCTGCGGACCAACCTTTTCTTCCTATGCAGAGATCTCTCAGGACTCTCTATGTTTATTGCCTCGACTTGTTTTTGAACAGAGGTCGGTGTGGCAGCTCTTCCCGCTGCTGAATTGTCTCGGCCAGCTGCCGAGATTGAGATCTGGTAGTAATCTTTTCTGAAGAATGATCCAGGATCAGTTTCTTCTTCGCAGCTGGGACGGAAGGTTCCTCTCTCCTTCTCTTCTTGGCCGGAGATTTAGCAACCTTCAAAGAAACACGCAGTGGCGCGTTAACCTCTTCAGGGAACATAACGTCCTTCGAAACTTCTAAGGGTGCATCCACTGGCTCGTGCACCTCATCATTACCTGGAAGTGACATGATGACTCCTCCCTTCTTCAATCTAATTGCAGACGCGAAGCTATCCGCAAGATTGAAGTTCTCGGCAAAAGTGTTCGATGATGTATAAAACACCGAATATGTGAACATACGAGGGCCATGATTACTATTCACCGGCATCGAGAATGTTACTTTCGTATCTCGTGCATTGTAATAAGCCCAAGCTCGGGCTCCATCTATCAAGAAACCTTTTTCTTGTAGGCATGAGATAGCATTACCTACGTGGAATTGGTCATATCCAAACTGTCGAGCAAACCGGCTGGGAAGATATGGCTCCAAGTAGCATTCTTCTTCAAACCGATATACCAAGTGGGATGGACAAATTGTCTTCAACCAGTTAAAAGCTGTACGGCGCAAAGGTTGCATCTTTGAGTCAACCATGTTGGTCGGCATTTGTTCATATCCGGCAGGAGGATAAGTGCAATAGAAGTTCCATCATTTGCCAAGGTTTAAAGCATATCTGCAATCTCTCAAAGAAGTGTATTTTCACTTACCATGGGAGAATCTCCGTAAAAAGCTGCCACTGACTGGTCCCATGTCGGGGTCCATCAAAGTAGGATGGTGTAGAAGCAACCACCCGAACAGATAAGTATACGGCAATTCTAGCCGAGGAAACTCTTTCTCGCCCTTAGCTTTCAGCATCAATTCGACGTACAGACGGAGACTGGCGTTCATTCTACAAGTCATTGCCGATAAGAGATCCATCTTGTAGCCGAAGACTAATCTAACGGCAGCAAAAAGAACACCACGATGGAAGCGATCTACGACACTTGATCCGGGAACGACGAATTTGCGGAGCCAATATGTCAAAAAACCTGCCAGTTGGGCTTCTTTTGACATAAATCGGTATCCCACTCTTAAATAACTCTCGAGAGTGTCTCCTTTCTTTAGAGGAGGACTTTGATGATTGTCCTTGATCTCGACATCCAAGTCACCACTTATCTCCATTAACTTCATCACTTCAGTGCTGCTCAGTGGTTTAAAGAAGTCGGGATAGCAGTTGTCATATTCCTTGGTCTTCTTTTCTTCAATATGGTTGAGGAACAGATAAGGCAACCATTTTGATGAATAGCAGGTACCAGATGTACCACTTTTGTAAAACAAAGTGCAGATTTTATAATGACACAGCAATTCTTCGAAGACTTCTACCATGGCTGCGTTCTCTTTTCGAAGTTTGTCCAACTCATCATTAGTTGGAACAAATTTCTCATACGGGGCATCCCCCATCGGCAGGTAAGAGATGTACTGCATCTCGTGAATGGGAAACCCGATCTCTCCGCAGGGAGTCATAAAAGTCCCTGTCCTGTAATTGTATCTTTTTGCTAGAGCCAGAAATAGATGCGGATTGGGGACGAAACCGTAAACAGTGGTATGCACTGCTTGATACATATTAATCTGCTGAAGTTTGTCTTCAAACTTAGTCAAAATCCAGTTTGCTATACAACTCCATCTCTTATATTCTGGGTTCACCAGTCCAGTTAATCTGAGGTCTTGATCTGGATACTTCCCTTCAACCTTCGCGAACTCATTCGCGAATATTGGAACTCTCACGGGCAATAACAAAGAAGAATTTTTCGGCAGAATACAACCGGGCTTTAAACCTCTGAGCAAGACACTGTATCGTTCCGAAGAACTGTAGAACATGTCTTTCTTGTTAGGCCCCTTCTTCACATAAATCTTTCCTGGACGGGCATCCTGAAAAGGTGTGAGATTCCATTCCATTTTCTTCGGATAGCTTGCATGAGCATATCGAGATAAGGGGAGACAGCGGGAGACATTTGGTATCGAGATTATCTTATCTTTTTGTTGGAAAATCCGTTCTTCCATCCGTGGCTTCGACTGAGAGCTCCTCTCAAAAGCTTCACCAAACAGAAATAAAGGCTTCTTATGAATGATGGCATCTGCCGACTCCAAAGGCTGTCCATTCATTAGACATAATAGGGTTTCATTATCTTGGGTTACCAAGATAGCTTGGCGGGAAGCTGGCAGATCATATTGTAGATAGTGCACATGGGACAGGTCCTCTTTGAATTCCGATTCTGAAAGAGTTCCTACAAAGTTCTCATACCCCGGATCTTCTCTGGTATCAACTGTATCAAACAGAAAAAACAAAAATTCAGCACAAGGAAAAAATCAAGGATGCTACCTTCAGACTGTGCAACCATCAGACTGCGCAACCATCAGATTGTGCAACCATCAGACTGCGCAACTATCAAACTGTGCAACCATCAGATTGCGCAACCATCAGAGTGCGCATCCATCAGTTTGTGCCAGCATCAGATTGCACTGGCAATCCTGCACAAAATCAGCAGATTGTGCTGACTTTTGTCAGCGCAGTTCAACCGATTGCGCAAGAAAGTATTCTTTATAAAAAATAAAGAATAACTAGTTCGTGCAACCAAGACCCTAAAAAGGGTGGCGCAATATGATCACATCTCTAAAAGAGATGGATTTTGAAGATCAGTGAAGTCGAAAAACTCTAAAAAGAGTTTTCGATTGAGTTATCTACCTTGCAACGCAGGATACGCTGTCTCATATCGAGAAGGACGTCGTGCAACCCTAGCCGAAGGCTCGGCGGGGCCTTGCCCTTGGCAGCGGCGGAAGAACGCTTGGGAGCCATGGAGATTCGATGGAGAAGAAAGGAGGAATAGGCTCGAGACTTCTCTCTTAAATCACAAACGTAAAGTAAAGAATGAAATGAATATTGAAGAGAACTATTTATAGTTTTTCAAAGAGTAACGGCTGCCTCAGACTGCGCC